>JAEIGF010000592.1:8460000-9030000 GCA_018903485.1 Drosophila littoralis
GCAAACATAGTAAACGACATGTGTGGTGGAACAGTAGACACTCGCAAAGAAAAGACATCAAGATGTTAGGTTGTATTATTTGTCGAGCTATAGACAAAATTTGTGAATCTCATCCTTCGAGTAAAGGCATACTTCACCAGTAAATAAAATTAAAACTACAATTGAATCTTTTTTCAATCTTTTCACTGAAAAAATCACCTTGCAGTCCAGATATTTCAATTTGTATTATTCCCCGAGTTAAAGATACATCTTATTATACCCCTTTCGCTCAGGGAACGAAAGAGAATTACTTGAATTTTGCATTTTAAGTGATGCTCCTCACAATTTATAATTAATATTAATATTAATATTAATATTTGCATGTCATATTAATGCCTTATCGGACGAATGCTGGCTTAACTTCGTAATAGCTATGGTTCAGTTTAACTTACTGTTTCGTGCATCTGCTAAATTGAGTTTACCGCTAAATAAAGTCCTGTCCTAGTGAAAATCTACCGGCATACGCATTCAGGCTTATTAAATAAAATTTTGAATGTTGGTTCGCGTTTTTAAATGCTCTATTTGTAGTATTGTGCGCGCCTGAAAGTATGCTTTCAGTTAGACTTATGTTGAATATATAGTACAGCGCAAACGGCCATCTATTTGTAGATTTCTGCAAGCGAACAATGTACCTCAATATGCTCATCTTTTTCAGCTGTGCTCACATATTGTTGGTGCGTCGTTTATAGCGAATACGCAAATCTAGCCGAGGAAAGCGAACGTGGACGTTACAACAAGCAGCCCTATCGTCGTTGATTCCCCGCCCGCGCCAACCAGTCACGGCTGATACACCATATACATCTTATCTGTTAGTTGATAATACTAAAACTGCTTATGTTCGTAATTAGCTCGTATGTTTAACTAATAATTTTAATTTAATTATTTAAAAATGCGTGCCCAATTTGGCATATACGAATACATATAGATTAAGTAAATAAAATTTGTGGGGCCCGTAGTAAGTGCAATCGAATTACTTAACATTTACAATTATTTAGCATCACTGTCCACTAATTTTTGTTGTAATTTTTACATAATTTTGATATTGAGAAAGTAATTTTGTTAACACGTAAATAAAACAATATAAAATGCGAAAATATATGAGGTCATTGTGGGTTTTATTATGTCTTCTTCCACATTTTCTGCTTTTCTTTTTTATTTCAAAATAGATATTTTTCTCTCAAAGTCTATCAAAATTGTAAATTAACTAAAATATATGTATGTGGGTGTAGTTAAGTATTGAGTGGGCGTGTGTGTCTTGTAAATAGCTAAGTAAATGTGTTTACAGTTCATTTCGCGAATACTTAGGCTTGAGCTCCTCGATACGCTTAATAAAGTCTGATTTTTCAAGACAACCGTCACAGCTCTCATCCCAGTCGTTGAGGATCTTCTTCAGATCGCGAACTTTCAGTTTCTTGAGATCCACACTGTTCAAGTCAATTTGTTTCTCTGTACAATTAAATGAAGATATAGCAATATAGCAACTACGTCATTAACTACGGGAAAATTACATACCATATCGCAAATCGCAAATTTGTGCATCCTTCTTCTTCAGTTTCTCACAGACTTTCTCCGCTGGCATTGACCAGCTCAATGGCTTGCTCAGTTCATTTAATATTCCTGTGGCAGACTCCTCAAGACCGCCCAGGTAGTAGCACTACGTGGTTTACAAAAGATATACGTGTGTTATTGATAGATTAGTTAGACAACCTGTTTACCGGCAAATTGGCCTTGGGCTACTCACAAATCTGTGCTCCTTGTTTTTCTGTGTCTTGCAGTACTTCTTGAATGCTGTTTCAATTAATTTGTAGTCCTTCTTTGTCGCGTCGTCCAGTGTGCCGGCAAAACGTTTGACAGTCTTTACGCAAACTGTAATTAAGTGTCAGTGAAAATCTATTCGAGAACAGTTTATACATACGTGGCCATCAACGGCACATTTCTACACCTATGTACGCACCTTCGCAGTCATCCTCTTTGAGCGCCAGCGCCGTCTGAGCGACGCCAACTATGAAACAGATCATGAGTACTATATGTGACGTGTTCATTTTGCACCACTTTTGAATTCTTTGATTTAATAAATTGGTTTTTGTTGAATGTCCCACGTTAGTTTGCCAGCCAACTTGTTAGCTCTTGTGTTCTTAACTGTGTGACCAGTTTTTGAAATAGCTTAATACCACATTTCTGACGGAAAGTGCTAAATTAAGCACAAACTGAAAGTAAAGATACCAAAATTTTTTGGTATTGGTCCCGTTAAAAGAGAAGGTCCTTGTGCGTCCAGTTTTTGCCAAATCTTGAGAATACGTTTCCGGAGGCGGCAAGTATCAATAAATAAAGTAATTAACAAATAAGACCAATCGTGCTTACAGTGCCAAGTGGAGTAAACTATCGGCAAGACTTAGAGACGATTATCGCTTGACAAGCCATCTACCAATGTAAATTGCATACAAAAACATGCAGCTAATTAATATTATTAAACTTATATACAAATTTCAAGCGATCTTTATTTATTACATACTTTTAGTTTTTTAATCGATAGTCAAAAATGAACATCTGTATATCCCGAAGTTACCGATAGTTCATTACTAGTAAATGCTCATGCAGAAGAATTTACTCATATAACACTGTCAGAACATTTTTAATACACCTATCCCTCGATTTACACGGTTTCGCTTTAACGCGGTTTTCAAATCGCAACAAAAAAATTTTCTTTTTCTAATAGTTTTATTTGTATAAGTTTGCAAAACATATGGTAAATATTTATTCCATTCACAACCGGCCATTCACATTGGCGTTGTTTTAAACGTAAATGACATTGTGCATGAAGAAGAAGAAACTTCAAATCCATTTGTTGAATTGAATTCTAATAACACGTAAAAAAAGGCAGTTTATTAATTTAAAAAATTAATTCGTAACAGTGCTTTTATTTTAATACAGCCTTATAATGTCAACAAATAGCAAACCAAAGAAAAGGAGAACAATCAGTTTGGAAAAGAAAATTGAAGTTTTAGACAAACTAAAATCTGGACAAGGCTCAACATCTGTAGCAAAAGAATATGGACTGAATGAGGCAACTATTAGGACAATAAAGCGATTGGAAGATTCTATTCGAAAAAGTGTAGCCAGGGGAACTACTGTAAGCGCAAAATTTTCCAAATATCATCGAGATGAATTAATAGAAGCAGTAGAAAAAGATCTGGTAATTTGGTAGATTCTAATTCGATAAAACACATTTTTAGCGCTTTAAAAGAAAATCAACTAACTCCATCTACAACAGAATTTAGTGCAAGCAAGGGATGGTTTGAAAACTTTAAAAAGAGACACAATATGCATAACATTCAACTTAAAGGTGAAGTCGGCTCCGGTGATGAAAAATCTGCTAAAGAATATCTGGCAAAACCGGCATACATATCTTCGACTTTTCTTTTTCTTCTTTAGATCGATTTACACGGTTTTCAGGTTAATTTAACATATCCGTTTACTTTGTATGAACTCTGTGTCTCGTTTTACACGGTTTTGTTCTGCACGGTATAATGTATATATATGTGTATATATATATATATATATATATATAAACTTTGTTGTCCATAACTGTGTAAATCAACCGATTTCATGAAATGGAATTTCATGGTAAGCTTTCAAAATAAGCTTTTTATTTCAAAATAAAAGCTTGCAAGCTTGCATTTAGTAAAATATCGGAGTAAAGCTTCTTGCAGTATATAATAAAACGGTTCAAAGCAATTACTTGGCATTAGTTATTTTTCGAGCTTACAGTAGTTTGGGCACTGGACAAATATTTTTGTTGGCTTCAAAGAATGTCGAATGAAAACAATGAATTTAATGCCGATGAGCTGGAGGCACCCACCTGGCTGGACTCACAATTTCTAAAAAAAAGTGTTGGCAATTAACTTAAAAGATGGTCAGCTGGAAGTACTGCACTATAAAATCTCTCCGGCGACTGTAAAGGGTGATCATTATGCCAGTGTTATGTTTAGAGTAGCTGTGGAATATATACCCCAAGCGGGCAAGAAGGCCTCTTAATCATTAATAATTAAGACAATGCCCGAACTGGAGGGCTTTAAGAAGGAACATATCTTCCAAACAGAGATTGGCATGTATACCGAAATACTGCCGATGTTTGAGGCCATACTACGAGAGGCATCCGATGACATATCGCTTTATGCGCCTTGCCTATACTGCAGCTTGGATCCGCCTCAGATAATGGTTTTCGAGGATCTGGTGCCCTTGGGCTACACTGTACTGCGTGATCGGGAGCCTACTCTGGAGAAGGTAAAATGCGCTTATTCCAAGCTGGTCAAGTGGCATGCCGTTAGCTACAAGTTACAAAAGGAGGAGCCAGCCGTATTTGAAAAATACAAATACAGTTTAATGGAGCTACCCAAAATAATGGAGGATCCCTTTATGAACACATAGATTACTTCGTTAGATTGCTGGATGAAGTGCCTGACTTGAGTGTCTATAAGCCACACTTTGAAAAGATTCGCAGTAATTACCAGGAAACGTTTAGAGCTCCTCTTGTGGAGTATCGTGAGAATCGCCACGAAAATGGGTATTATGTGCTATGCCACGGCGATCTTTACATTAGGAACATGATGTTCAAGCATAATAAAGATAGTGGGATCCTAGAGGACTGCATGCTTCTGGATTTCCAGATGAGTAATGTGGGTCCCATGCCTAACGATATAATTTACTCAATATATCAAATGCTATCACCCGATCAACGCCAATATCATCGCAATGAATAAATTGAGTTTTTTTTTTCCAATTTTACGGAGACCTTAAAGTAAATAAAATATGCAGGCGAGTTGCCTATTTTGGCCGAGTTACACCGTCAGGCAAAGATACTTGGGTAAGTTAATATTATATATATATAATAAGTTTATATACATATATATATTTATACATTTCTTATAAATTCAATTTTCTCATTAAAGAATGGTTTCTTCTGACCACATTTTTGCCGTTGATGTATTGTGTCAAAAGTGGAAAGCAAAAGTCCGAGGATATGGTGGAAATGCGTTATAAAGATGACTTAAGACAGAGCTTTTATCGTATCGAGGGCTATGTGGAAGAAGTTAGAAAGCTTTTAAAAAGTTTTGAGCAGCAATGTTATTTTGAATAAAATTGGATCTGCTATAAATGTGCAATAAAAACTTGTTTCGCATCATGATTGTGTAGAATGTCGACAAACTTTATTAACTTCATCTAGGTCAGGTACTTGAAATTGATGTATCTAATCTAATCAATAAAATGTGGGTACTTCACAGTCGGTTGGAACCAATTAACTAATATTCTGTTCACATTATAATAACAGATAAATGTATGTGGAAGGGTGTCTCTGACGACCGACCTCTAATTTTTTTTTTTATTTTCTGTTTACAAATTTTATGTAATTGGCATTTGAAAACATTACAGTGTTAACCAATAACCAACCATTAAAACATTTCAAATGGTGCGTTTCCCAACAGGCTAACTGAGAAATAAAAATTCCGCTCTGTTCATAAGTTCTCGAAAGCTTTCGGCAAAAACGCTTAAAAAGGCGTGCGCGATAGAGAGAAGCTCATTATTAATAGTTTCGTTGACTAGTTCATTAAAAATACTTATTGAATACATATATGTAAAGTTATTGAGCAAACAAATATGGCAGCGACAACAAATGATAGCTTCAATGCCGATGAATTGGTGGCACCCGAGTGGCTAAACGCGCAGTTCTTTGAGGAAGTACTTGGCAAGCATGAAAAGGCACCAGAACTCAAGGTTGAAAATGTGAAGATGTCTCCAGCGAGTGGCAAAGGCGATCACTACGCTAGCGTTATGTTTCGTGGCAATGTTTCGTATACCACACAAAAGGGCAAGTTCTCAAAGTCGCTGATCATAAAGACAATGCCAGAGGAGGAAGGGCACAAAAAGGAAATGCTGAGTGATTCCTATCTCTTCGAGACCGAGATTGGTATGTACACCAAAGTGCTGCCCAGATTCGAGGAGATTCTTAGAAAGTCTGGTGATGAGACTAGGCTATGTGTGCCTTGTCTCTATCACTGCCTTAATCCGCGACAAATCATGGTATTTGAGGATCTGGTTCCGCAAGGTTATGCTGTTGTCAGGGATAGGAATGCCACTGTTGAGGAACTGAAGGGCGCATTAACGAAGTTAGCCAAATTGCACGCAGTTAGCTTTCAGGTTCTACACGAGGTAATACCTAAGGCATTATAATTGAGAAAAAGTTATATATCTCTTATATCTTAGACACCAGATTTTCTGGAAGAATTCAAACATGGCCTGTGCTCAATGCCGAACTTTATGAATGATCCCTTCCTGACGACGGGCTTTGGTAATTTTCTGGAATTTCTTGATAAAAAACCAGAGTTTATCAAGTATAAACCATACTTTAAGAGCATAGAGCATACTTATATGAAACTCTTCACTGATATAATGGAAGAGTACCGTGAAAATCGACAGCCCAATGGATACTATGTCTTATCCCATGGAGACTTTCATCTGCGTAACATGATGTTCAAGTACAATAATGAAGATAACAGTTTTGAGGATTGCATGTTACTTGATTATCAAATATGCAATATATGCTCGATAACCATCGATATTATATATTCTATTTATATGCTGATGGCTCCCGAAGATCGTCAGCACAACTGCGAAGAGCTAGTTAACTTTTATTTCTCCACTTTTCTTGATACATTAAAGAAAACTGGCTTCAAAGGCGAACTACCGAGTTTTGTGGAGTTTCAGAAACAAATGGCACGTCACAAATTCTTTGGTAAGTTTGAATTTAGCATAAAGATGCATCTTAAATATTTGAATATAAAAATTGTTTGTATTTACAGAACTATTTCTATTGTCAACATTTCTTCCGCTGATGCATGGTGTTAGGTCAAATGCCTTTGAAATACCTGACGTGCTACAAAAGAATGAAGTTCGTAAGCAGTTGTACTTCTTGGATGAATATGTCGAAGATGTTAGGTTTTTGTTAACCAAATTCGAAAAACTGGGCTATTTTGAATGATTTGATAACGTAATATATGCATTATAAACAAATGCTTAAAATGTCTGACACAATACTTTTCCAGTTGTTTAGGGCATTCAATAGAAAATTTAAATAGCTGCCTCAAGTACTTTGCACAGACGTTAGAGGCAGCTTTCCTTAAAGGGCAGTTAACTTAATTTTTTTTCCTTAAAGTGAATCGATTTCATAGTAACCTCTAAATTTTTTATGTTGTACTGAATTCTTTTTAGCTGTACTAAGTAAAATAAATTAATTTCATAGTTCTTATTAACTTTATGTATAACAATTACATTTAATTCAATTGCAATGTAGTTTATTGTATACATAAGATTGTTTATATGGCGCAGTTAACTTACATGATATTCATAGAAATTGGCAAAAAATTACTGCCGATAGGAGGCGCATAAGTGCAAAGGGCTGTTAAGTTGCATGCGCTTAAAGTAATTCATTTCATACAAAATTGGCTCTTATTGCAGCGAAAAGAAAATTTCAGGCAGCTATCTTACCGATGCAGCTAAGTATCGAGGCAGCTAAGCAAATTATACTGTAATACCAACACATTTGGATCTGCTGATCAGTTTCACTTTAAACTCTTATAAAGATAGCAACCACAGACTGCTGTGCAATAAAAATGTTTTGAAAGCTAATGATAATAAATAAAGGAAAGCAGAGAATTAAAAAAAAACTGAGAGAGCTTTTATATTTTGTTTCATCATGTTAAGAAGCTAAATTTTCATTTATATTTATAGACAATGTTTTAGCGATAATTCAGATCTATTCTCATCTACGAATTGTTATCTATAACGGATTGAAAAACTCAATTATCTTGTATTTAACCCGTCAGTACCTTACAGATAAGTTAACATTTTTGTCAGCATTGTATTTGTTATAGTAGTATATGTATGCAATTATTAAGTCTAGTCTCGACTAAAAGAGTTTGCTAAAAGTTTTTTTGATTAGTCACGGTGAAACGTTCTTTTGTTATTTATAAACAGTCATAAAACCGGTTATATATTCAATAGCAAACTTAATAGTCTAGTGTAGGTTGCGTTGTAATTAAAACAAGTAAGAGGTTCTAGTCGGGAGCTCCCGACTAGGGAATACCCTGAGCCCTCTTTGAGGCGGTAGCAGGGAGGTGGCGATAGGTATAAAATGAAAGATACTTGATATATATATAATATGTTAGAAGCAACATATTAAGTTTGGTGACTCTAGCTCTAATTATTTACCCAATTTGCTCAAAAAACAGGATGTCGATATCAATTTTTATCGATTGCTTGGAAACGGAGTAAGTTATCGATTATCGGAAACAAACTCGATCTGCGCAGGCACTAGGAGCACCTACATCTAAAATTTCAAGTCTCTAGCTCTTTGTTCTGAGATCATTGCGTTCATACATACGGACGGACGGACAGACGGACGGACAGACAGACGGACATGGCTAGATCGACTCGGCTATTGATGCTGATCAAGAATATATATACTTTATGGGGTCGGAGATGCTTCCTTTTGCCTGTTACATACATTTACATTTTGCACAAATACAATATACCCTTTTTACCCATTTTTAATGGGTTCAGGGTATACATATACAAAGACGTGTTTTGCAGCAGGCGGACATCAATTTGTAAAAGGTAAGAGAAACCTGTGGAGATGTAAAGAACAATCAGTCCTCTTTAGTTTGGTATCTATAGAAATATGTTTTTCTAAGTAAATTAAAAACAGATTACTTTCATTTAAATTAAACCCTTATCCATAGACACTTATAGAGTTTCAAAATAGCCGAGATGCAGCATTCGAGGCAATAGATCTTCCAGATCGTCTAGATATTCCTTTTGATAATACAATTGACTAATGATTTCCTCATCTTCTATTAATTCATCAGCTCCCTTGCGCAAATGCTTTATGAAAGGCACAAATAGGAATGGCGGCAGAAAGTCTAAGGAATGGAATAAATTATATTAATATCTTGCTTATATATATATGTATATTTTTATAAACTTATATTAAGTTACCATCATATCTTTTTTAAAAAATTTGACGCCGAAACTCAAGCAAACTGGGCACTTTGCCATGGTAGCCAATCTTCTTTAATGTATTTACGATGGTTTCGAAATAGTTTTAAATAAGCTCATTCGATTTCTCTCCCCATATCTCCTCATTGAACAACAAGTACATTCCAAAAATAATATCATTGGCCATAGAGCCCACGTTGGACAACTGGAAATTCAAAAGCATACAGTTGAGTCCCTTGAGCATTATATTGTGCAGATGAAAGTCCCCATGACAGAGCACGTAGTACCCACTTTCTTGACGGTTATCGCGATATTCCCGAACAATTTACCCTCAACGCTGGATTAGATTTCCATCTTCATGCATCTGTACGAAGAACTTGCGAGAGGGGTTTCAGTTTTTTCATATTTCAGGCCTTGGTTATAAATTCGTGGAAAACGTCTCAAATTATCAAAATGAATAAGAAGCCGACCACATGAACAAATTTGCTGGTAAATACATACTATATGTGTATGTTTCTAGCGATGCGTTATTATAAAGAGAATGCATTACTAAAAAAAAAAAAATTATCTTTTGTTAATTTCACAAAACCATGTAATTAAATGCACTTTTACATAGGTGATAAAGTCTAAAGAGAATGCCGAGTGTTAAAATTGATAAGATTAAAATTTATTTTTAAAGATAGCTAGCTTCAAAATTGTAAAGATAATTTCTGAAAAAGCGCGAATAGCCAAAAATTTGCTGTTTATCAATAAGTTGTTCTGAATTGAAATCTTTAATGAAAAGTATATTAAATGCAAACTAAACGAGTACAGAAATGTATATACTAATTATGATGCTCCACACGTAGAGAGGGCTGATGCTCATAAACATGCATAGTTGAAGACAATAACAACAAGGGGGATTCGTGTCACAACATTCTTATATAATTTATGCCATATAATTATTCATATTACACGATAAGACACTTTTTACTCTACACAATTAATGAGACTCAAAGTAGCCCAAATGAAGCATTCGAGGCAATAGATCTTGCAGTTCCTTTAAGTATTCCTTCTGATAATACAGTTTTGACCGCAATTCATCATCCTCTATTATATCTCCAGGATCGGCGCCCTTGCGCATATAGATTATTATAGGTTGAAAAGATGTAAGCAGCAGAAAATCTGAGGTATAGATGGCATAGATATTACATCTAAATATTACATAAATCACATTTCTTTTACTGGAACTTACCATTATATCTTTTTTCAAACATTTGACGCCGAAACTCAATCAAACTGGGCACCTTGCCCTGGTATCCAATCTTCTTTAATGTATTCACGAAGGCTTGGAAGTAGTTATAAATAAGTTCATTTGATTTTTCTTCACGTAACTTGCCGTCGAACAACATGTAGATGGCATATATAATATCATTGGCCATAGATCCCACATAGGACATCTGGAAATCCAACAGCATACAATCGGGTCCCCTAAACATCATATTACGCAGATGAAAGTCCCCATGACAGAGCACGTAGTAGCCATTTTCTTGACGATTGTCTCGATATTCTCGTATCACATCCACCCAGGCCTGAATTAGGTTATTTTGCATCGGTTCAAAGTACTTGCGGTAGGATTTCAGATTCTCCACATTTCCAAGCATATCTATAAAGCTGCCCAGGGACTTGGTCAAAAAGTCCTGCTCCAAAAATTTTGGCAGTGTGGTAATATCATATTGTAGCTGATCAAATAGTTCAGGTTGTTCCTTGAGCAACTTGTGGCTAATTGCGTGCCATTTGGCCAGAGTTTCCAGGGCAGCTCGCAGCTCTTCTATGTTAGCAGATCGTCGAATGACAGCGTAGCCTTGTGTTGACAGATCCTCAAAGATCATTACCTGACGTGGCTCTAAGCTATGGTAGATGCAGGTAGCACATAATCTAGTCATATCGCCCACCTCGCGCAATACCTTTTCGAACTTAGGCAACACCTTGGTGTACATGGCAATCTCCGTCTCAAAGATGTGTGATTCACCCAGCAGCTCTTTTTTGTGACCATCCTGCTCGGGCATTGTTTTGATGACGAGCGATATCGTCGAGTGTCCCTCTTGCGTTTCATACTCCACATAAGCTCGGAACATAAGGCTTGCATAATGATCCCCCTTGGAGCTGGCTGGGGAGAACTTAACATCAACTACTTTGAGCTTTGGTGCCTTGAGATGCTGAACCAAGACTTCTCTGATGAACTCTGTGTTAAGCCATTGTGGCGCATCGAGCTCATCCGAGTTGTAGCTGTCGTTATTGGGAGGCATTCTGGATGCTTTTGTCAGGTATTTTAAGAACTAACTAAGCGCAAATCGACTGAAATTGCTAATTTATTCAACTTGATTTAAAAGCTTTCAGAGCTTTTTAAATAAATGGGTTACATAACAAAATGACTCTCAAACAATCGCCGCTGTTGGGAGCTTAAACTTGAGTTTTTTTACCCTAATAGAGGGTATTATAATTTTGTCACGCAATGTTTGACGCATATTATGATCTGTATGAACAGTCCAGTCGATAAAGCCATGCCTTTCTGTCCATCTACCTGTTTCCATGCAAGAAAGTCTTTCACTTTACAATCTATCGTCATGATATTTTTCATAGGTCCGTCTTTTTGTTTCACCCGAAAGGTATGTCGAAATCGACCAGATCGTCTGCTTTATGTATGATCAGTCGAAAATTATAGCATCTTTTTTATATATCAATATAGTTTCACTGTGTGCTCATACATATAAGGAAAATTCTATCACCATCGGATCATTTTATCATGCAGCCATATAGGTCAAAAATGAATTCTTTCTTGGATAATTTTCTGTTAAATATATCTTGTAAAGATATCTCAGCAAATATTAACACACTAGCTTCTTAAGAAGTGAAGCAGTCGATTTGGACCACTGTTTTATATGGTTTCCACAAGAACAAACGGTCGAAAAGCTTTTTTTATTTAATATTTTAACCATATGTCTATTAGGGTATTTAATTGGCAACATGCGGCGTGTAAGTATTATTTACATTCAGTGGGTAAACATATGAGTAGATATGGTAGTTATTATTGCCTTTAGAACTAAAAGAGAATGATGAATTAAATTAGCTGAACTAAGTGACACCCTAGTCCAAGATCTTAACAAACATAACTAAAGCTTTAAATATGACAGAATGGTTTCTTTCAGTTTTGTAGTTTTTGGAAAATGTGGTACTATCAGGAGCAGAAGAATAAGATCAGGTTTATTTGCTTATAGAATTTCAGTTGAGTCCTTTTACCTACTATAATTTTAATTTTTATACTTCCAAAAAAAGAAAATTTAATTATTTTAATGACAATATGATTGTAAAGGTTTATCAGGAGTCTTTTGATCTAAGTGTAGTGGCAATTGTTATCATCTGTGGAATACATAATATTCTGGTAGAAACTTATTATTCAAGAGAGATTGAATTCGAGAGGGAGATAGATAGCCAGAGTTATATCAGCTGTTATCTAATGTTGATTGTAGTTTGAAAAGCCTTTATAATATTACATTGGTACAGAAGCTGTTGTACCCACATGTGGTATCTAGCCATGCAGCTCAAACTGTTTTCTAACTCAAGTATTTTGCACTTCATTGTTTATTTTATTATTTTTATTTTATTAGTGGTCGATAAGACGAGTGTCAGCCAAGGTATTTAATTCATTATATTACATAAATTAAAAGTCAATAGTCTAAAAAGAACACCAACATTTCTAATATCATCACCGATACGATGTGTCATTTATTTTTCCGTCCGGCCAAGCATGTCTCTCTCCATAGCTAATTTTGTCATTACCACTTTAGACCTTTCATGAAGATCAAGGCATTAGTAGGGAAAGAAGTATTCTTACGTCAACATTAAAAATATTCTTAATTCATAATCATAAGTGCTAAGTTAAAATATATAATAACTAACTGACTGGGTTTGATTTGACTGATTTGAGCACAGCGCAAAAGCTAAGATTTAGGAAGTTGAAATTCTTACTCTACTGACCTTATGTAATGGGGGTGCCCGCTAAGTACACGATCAAATTGCGAGAAAATTTATGTTTACCGTTCTGTCTCAAACTTACAAGATTATTTCTTTAAAATTCATTAGAAAAGTGATTCACATTTTTTGGAAAATACATGTCTCCTTAGCGGATTTAGGGTTTGCTGGGTGAGGTTCAAGATCGAATAAATATTATGTGCAATTATAATTAGATCTGCCACAATTATTTCTATATTACGTAAGCTATTAATTGTTATAAGTACATGAACCTTTCCCTGTTGGTTAAATCATGCCGTTATCTTTAGAGCTTTAGGGCTTTAAATTTCCTTTTATTTCACAAAACAATGAATTCTACATACAATTTATAAAAGCGCGTGTCAAAGCTTTGCGAAAGCTTTCTTCAGCTTTCAAACAAAAATTCACTTAAAATGTTTATAAACGGCATTCAGTTTCATTATTGTTATACACTACCGATAGCTCGAGTGGAAAGCAAAAGAATAACAAAGTGTTAAGAGTCTTTCAAACAACATGGACCTGAATAAAAATGTTGATAGCTTTAATGCTGATGAATTGATAGCACCCGAGTGGCTAAATGTGCAGTTCTTTGAGGGAGTGCTTCGCAAACATGAAAAGGCGCCAGAACTGAAAGTCCTGGATCTCCACATGACTCCAGCAAGTGCTAAGGGAGATCACTACGCGAGCGTTATGTTTCGTGCGAATGTCTCGTATAGCACACCAAAGGGCAAGCTCTCCAAGTCGTTGATCATCAAGACTATGCCCGACCAGGAGGGTCACAAGAAAGAAATGCTCGAAACCTCAAATATTTTTCGTACCGAGATCGGCATGTACACTAAGGTGTTGCCCAAGTTCGAAGAGATTCTTCGAGAGGCGGGCGATAATACCAGGCTATGTGTGCCCTGCATTTATTGTACCTTGAATCCGCGAAAGGTAATGATCTTTGAAGATCTGGTGCCGCAAGGGTATACGATCATAAGGAAACGCGACGCAACCATCGAGGAGCTGAAGCTCGCATTTCTTAAGCTTGCCAAATGGCATGCAGTCAGTGTTCATTTGCTGCACGAAGTAAGTCTTATATATATGATTTAATAGGTAGTAAGCAAAGATTTTTCATACTTTTCCTGCACATTAGCAACCCGATTACCTGCAAGAATTTAAATATGGCCTGTTTGAGATACCAAATATGCGGCAAGACCCTTTTTGTACCACTGGCATGCGAAAGTTCCTCGATTTGCTGGAAGAAATTCCAGAATTTAGAAAGTACATACCTCATTTCAAGAAGATGGAAAATGAATATGTGGATTGTTTGGGAGCTGTAATGCAGGAGTATCGCAATAATCGCCAACGCAATGGGTATTACGTCCTCTGCCATGGCGACTTTCATCTGAAAAACATGATGTTCAAGCACAAGGAAAATGGAAGTCTGGAAGATGTCATGTTATTAGATTTTCAAATAAGCAACATTTGCCCGATAACTATAGATCTGATCTATGCCGTCTATATGCTGATGGGAATAGAAGATCGACACAATAACTACAAGAATCTGCTTAACTACTACTTTTCCGAGTTCCTCACAACATTGCAGACTATTGGCTTTAAAGGCGAGTTGCCGAATTCGGTACAGTTTTGGCAACAAATGTCCCAGCATAAGTGCTATGGTAAGTAAGCAGTTGGAAGTCACTTTCAGCTATATACTACATGTTATATTCATGTTGAACATTTCTTAGATATTTACTTGCTAACTACATTTTTGCCAATGATGTGTGCCCTTAAGTTGTATGACTTTGACCCTGCTGATATATTTCAAAACGAAGATGTGCGGAAAACAACGTACCGTCTAGATTTGTATATTGAAGATGTGAAGAATCTGTTGTCCAGATTCGAGGAAGAGGGATACTTTGCAGAGTCTGTTTAATTTTTTTATGATCAATCTTAACTCAAGCCAAAATATATATAAACAAGTAAGAGGTTCTAGTCGGGAGCTCCCGACTAGGGAATACCCTGAATCCTCTTATTCCAACACCAAATGCAGCTCGTTTGAAATAATAAAGATAAATAAAAAAAAAAAATAAAAATTGCCTTGGTAGGGTTTGAACTTGCAACTGACCGCATTACTTGCTGCCAAACTCTACTCAACAGCCACATCAGCAAAAATAAAAAAACCAATAGTTTCTGCGGTAGGGCTCGAACTCTCGACAGACCGCATTACTTGCTGCCAAATCTACTCAACAGTCACACCAATAATTCAGTCTTGCTGAAAAAAACAACGAATTGAAAAAGCAGCACAGAAAACAATACAATCGCAATTGCAATGCTGTTGATAGAATTCAAAGCAGACTCACATGAATGTGTGTGTGTACATGTATATATTGATTACATAGACAATGAGACCTGGGACTTTAAAAATGTGTGACCATTGAATTCAATCCCTGAAACAAACAAAGCAGACATGATTGCAATATCTATTAAAAACTATATTTTTTGGTAAGAGCATGTAGAAGAAATGCATTAAATTTTATGGAACCAGAACAAATATAAAATTACAACAAAAATTAATCTGCTTAATTACAGTATAAAACAAGTAGTCGGGAGCTCCACTCCATTATTCCAACACTAACTGCTGCTCGCTTTTGCGTCGCAAACACGTGCGCAGTCAAAATACCGGAAAACAAAACAAAAACCGATCTTAAGGAAATTTTATACCATAGAATATTTGTGTATTCTCAAAAAGTCAATTGCATTTAAATTGTGGATTAAATTGGTTTTGCAATCAAGTTGGGTTATTAACTTGATTTATAGCTCTGTGGTGGTAGCGGGGAGGTGGCGATAGATATAAAATAAAAGATATTTGATATATATATATTTTTCTAGAAGCTACATGTCAAGTTTGGTGACTCTAGTTCTTATTGATTACCCAATTTGCTAAAAAAACAGGATGTATATATAGATTTTTATCGATTGCTTGGAAACGGAGTAAGTTATCGATTATCGGAAACAAACTCGATCTGCGCAGGCACTAGGAGCACCTACATCTAAAATTTCAATCTCTAGCTCTTATAGGTTCTGAGATCCTTGCGTTCATACATACGGACGGACGGACAGACAGACGTGCATGGCTAGATCGACTCGGCTATTGATGCTGATCAAGAATATATATACTTTATGGGGTCGGAGATGCTTCCTACTGCCTGTTACATACATTTACATTTTGCACAAAAACATTATACCCCTTTTACCCATTTTTAATGGGTTCAGGGTATAACAAGTAAGAAGTTCTAGTCGGGAGCTCCCGACTAGGGAATAACCTGAACCCTCCTATAGTTATATTATCTGTTAGTAATTTTGAGAAATATTAAAAGAAAAAATAACGCTGCCGTGGTCGCAACTGACCGCATTACTTGCTGCCGAGTCTACTCAACAGCCACACCAATAATTCAGTCTTACAGAGAAAAAAACGCATTAAAATAGCAGCACAGAAAACAAAACAATCGCAATTGCAATGCTGTTGATAGAATTCGAAGTACACGCGCATGAATGTGTGTGTACACGTATACAGAAATTCTTGGAATTTGCACTTGCTGCTGCTAACACGCGCACAGTCAAAACTCATAACTTTTGTGTGTTTCTTAACCGATATTAATTAAACTTTCTACAGTATATCTTATTTTGCCGTAGAATATTTGTGTATTCTCAAAAAATAAGTTGCATTAAAATTGTAGCTTAAATTGGTGGGCATAACAAGTTGGGTTATTAACTTGATTTATAGCTATGTGGTAGTAGCGGGGAGGTCTCGATAGGTATAAAATGAAAGGTACTTGATAAATATATACTATTCTAGAATAAACATATAACTTTTTGTGACTCTAGCTCTAATTATTTACCCAATTTTCCTAAAAAACAGGATGTCGATATCCATTTTTATCGATTGCTTGGAAACGGAGTGAGTCATCGATTATCGGGAACAAACTCGATCTGCGCATGGACTAGGAGGATCTACAGCTAAAATTTCTCTAGCTCTTATAGGTTCTGAGATCGTTGCGTTCATACATACGGACAGACAGACAGACAGACGGACAGACAGACGGACGAACATGGCTAGATCGACTCGGCTGTTGATGCTGATCATGAATATATATACTTTATGGGGTCGGAGATGCTTCCATCTGCCAGTTACATACATTTGCACAAAAACATTATTCCCTTTTTCACATTTTCAATGGGTTTAGGGTATAATATATATAATGAAGGCCTTATCTGCCTATTCCGCAAGGTTGTCGAGCTTTCATAAAGCAATTTAAGGGGCCCATTGCGTCATTTGTAGTATCCATACGATATTGATGTAGGAGAGAAAATAGAAAGAGGTAAAATAAAATAGTTGTAAACAAGGGAAATAAGAAGCGAGAGAGAGAGAGGGAGTGAGAGAGTAATCTCTGTGACTCTGAAATCTTTGATTAGATGCTTTTAGCATAACATAAATTAAATTGTTTCTTGTGCTGATGTATTTATTCATAAAAACCATAAAAAGAATCTATAAGCTCATTAATAGATAAGAACGGTAATCAAGTCCAAATATTTTTGTTTTCAAAATTCAATCAAACTATGAGTAATACAGAGCTTAACATGTTTGCCAAAGCACGAGAACACTTTTACCCACAATTTCACTTAAATAGTTGAGATATGTAGGGAGAACTTTTAGTAGCGTGTGTTCAGTTGGATCGCCGGTATAGTCAATAGACTGTGTTGATAGTATAAGTATTAACAACAGAAATTACAAACGATATGTCAACTGAAAATAACGATAGCTTCAGTGCTGACGAATTGGTGGCACCCGAGTGGCTAAATGCGCAGTTCCTTGAGGAACTGCTTCGCAAACATGAAAAGGCGCCAGAACTAAGTGTCCTGAATTTCTGCATAACGCCAGCCAGTGCCAAGTCAGATCACTACGCGAGCGTAATGTTTCGTGCGAATGTCTCGTTTATCACACAGAATATCAAGCTCTTCAAGTCGCTGATCATCAAGACTATGCCTGATCAGGAGGGTCACAAGAAAGAAATGCTCAATAGGTCAAACATCTTTCGAACCGAGATTGGCATGTATACGAAAGCGTTGCACAAGTTCGAGGAGATTCTGCGAGAGGCGGGCGATAATACCAGGCTATGTGTGTCCTGCATCTATTACAGCTTGGAGCCGAGACAGGTAATGATCTTTGAGGACCTGGTGCCGCAAGGCTATTCGGTTGTAAGAAATCGCGACGCAACCATAGACGAAGTGAAGTTAGCGTTCCTTAAGCTGGCTAAATGGCATGCGGCTAGCTTTCATCTACTGAATGAGGTATGCCGAACATATAATTAAATAACATATAATTAAATAACATTAAATATTTAACCATACCTCTAAATGAATTATCTTAAGCAACCAGAATACCTGCAAGAATTCAAACATGGCTTGTTTGAAATGCCTAGCGTTTTGAAAGATCCTTTTTTTAGCTCTGGCATGGGTACGTTTATTGGATTACTCGAGGAAGTTCCAGAATTAAGAAAGTATATACCTCATTTCAAGAAGATGGAAAATGATTATGTGGATCGCTTGAAAGCGCTAATGCAGGAGTATCGCAATAATCGCCAGCCCAACGGCTATTACGTCCTTGGCCATTGCGACTTTCATCTGCGTAATATGATGTTCAAGTATAGCAAGGACGATGAAAGTTTGGAAGATGTTATGCTAGTGGATTTCCAAATGAGCAATATTTGCCCGATAACTCTTGATCTGATCTATGCCGTGTATATGCTGATGAGCATGGAGGATCGTCACAATAACTACAAAGAACTGATTAACTATTACTTTTCCGAGTTCCTCGCAACATTGCAGAAAATTGGCTTTAAAGGCGAGTTGCCGAATTCGGTAGACTTTTGGAAACAATTATCCCAACATAAATATTATGGTAAGGATTTACTTGTGAAAGTTTAGCTTATAAATAGATTTTTTAACTGCGCAATTTTCAGATATATTTTTGGTTACAACATTCTTGCCAATGATGGGAGTCCTTAAGTTAAAAAGTTTCGATCCCGCTGAATTGATGCAAAAGGAAGAGTTGCGGAAAAAGTTGTACCGTTTTGAAAGTTTCATCGAAGATGTTAAGTATTTGTTGGCCAGATTTGAAGAGCTAGGTTACTTTGAGTAATATCGTATGTTTTAGCTTAAAATTAAAATATATTGAACAGTTATTGAATTTGAATCAAAAAGATATATTGTTAATAACAAATATGATTTCATTAGTATTATTTATCATTAAAACAGTACCAATTCAATTCAAATGCAAACATAATTTTATAAACCATAACGTGCTTAGTGATCTGTTTTTTTATTGAATTCATATTTGATATTTTCATTTTTTCGATATGTTTGAATAATTTCAATAAGTCAACTAAAATTGTTATCGGTCTGATAATATAATTTTAGCATATTAGAGGTTGTCAATTTAAGCTATGCCGTGTATCTTTCTCAGGTACGGAAAGCACGACTGTTGCGGTATTTAATACTATTCTGAATATAGTATTTTGTACTGGAAGCCCTACTAGTTGAAACTTATCTAGAAATAAGGCTCAGTTACGTATCCAAGAAACCTGATAGCTCGAACTCTTTGACAGTGCGTTGTAAAAATGCGCGATATTTGGGATTCTCAACATTCTCGCGTCGAAAACGATCGCCATTCTCGGTTCGTGAGTTCAGATCCTCAAGATTGTCGAAGCCCGCATCTTCCCGGAATATCAGGGGCGTTAGACAAGTGGCCGCAATGACTCCTAGAGCATATTAGAGTATAAGATGGTATATGGAGTGTAACTTTATCAGAACTTACCAATAAGGCTATTTTTAATTAGCTCAATGTGAATCTCTTTGAGAGTTGGAATGTGTCCCTGGTATTTCAGCTTTTCTAGAGTTTCTTTAAGTACGCGCTGATATTCAAGTATAATAAACTTAAAGTGCACCTTACGCACATTCTCATTGAGAGAGCCAAATAGAAAATAGTTTAGATCAACAGCTGGCGACCCCAGAAACGCCAGCTGGAAATCCACCTGTAAGAGATTCAATAGATTATAAAATGCTTGACAATAAGAAATAAGTGCGTCTGGTCGAGGATTTCCAACTTCATTCCGCTTCACAAAATACATGCTTAATTACTTATATCCCAAATTATATATAAAAAATTTGAGGCTTCACGCTTAAAACGATTACAGTTTTGCGGTCGATTAAGATAGAGGTATCTAACGAGCATTGAAATATTATGCTTTATGGTGCTGTCATATAATATCATGTATGTCTGCTACATACTTTGCACAACTGCAATAACCCTATTTTCTTTACCGATTTGAGAGGTGTACAGGGTATACAAAAATAACAACTTACGGCAACAACATTATCGGGCTCCTTCGTTTCATTGTTAATATGAAACATTAGATTGTTGATCCAAATGTCGGCCATATTAAAAACTTTAAAGCCCTTCTCCTGCTCCTCATACATATGCACGGCGCTCTGGAGCACATTTTCGGCCAATTTAAACATCTTCTCAGTGATCTCCTCAAAGCCCTTCCAGTGGGCGATCTCTTCAGCCACGCAGCGTATGTTTACCGGAAAGAAACTAAGAAAATCACGACGATCCGGATTGCGAGAGATGGGAGCCTCGTTGAAGAACTCCAGCACTTCGGGATTCTGCTTGGCTATGACAGCACTGCAGGCATGTAGCTTGGCCAGTTTCTCCACGCTGGGCAGCACATAGTCTAAGTTGAGTAGACGCCCGCGCTCAAAGTTTTCGTATCCGCTCAGTTGCATGTCCTCCAAAATGAGGAAGGGCTCCGGACTCTCCGTCGTGTAATAGCAGATGGGTGCAATTTTCGCCTTGTCGCCAATGGATTCGAGAAGCGCCTGTACCCGCGGCAGCACTTCCTTATAAGTCAGGATCTCACGCTTGAACAGTTTGCTCCGCAGAGCAATGGCGCCCGTCTGACCCTTCGGATGATCCTTGACAAACACCGAGAACTTGCTCTTCACGTTGCCGCGCTGCAGATTGAAGCAGGCGCGATGCATTTCACTGGCGAAACCGACAACGACATCGCCCACTTGGGCGCTTTTCACTTGCAAATCGCTAACAATGAGCGACTCCTCTTTGAAGTGCTCCTTCAGCACATCCTGCAGAAATTCCACAGTTAGCCACTCAGGTGCTTGGTAATTCTTCTTGCCGGTTCCCATTTTAATTAAACAATTTTTTCTTAACTTTTTCAAGTCACCTGACTTTTGGAAAAAATATACTTTAATAAACAGCGAGCAGCTGAGCGCCAGTGGCTGTTGAGTTAAGCTGTTAATTGCAGAGTGCGAGCGAGAGCGAGAGACGCCTGCACAGAAAAGCTCTCGCTGGCAACAACTCACGTGCCCATGGCCCCACTCGAAAAGCTCTCTCTGTTGTTAGGTTTCGTTGACATACGCTCCGTTTATCAGCTGACGGCCAGTAGAATAAAAAGAGAACGTGGCGCATGTTATGACAATTGTACTATTAGCAAAAAAATAATAGTCGTCTTGGAAATACCCTAAGCGAATTACATTTCTGTTCAGAATTACAGTTATTGCTCGCTTAAACGATCTTAATTCGCAGACAAATTTCCAATTTCTGGAAGCCGTATTTTGCAATACAATATATAATATGAAAGCTGATGAAAGTAAAATAATATATTTCTTAATATGCAGCGACATATTGACTTGTTATATTTGTATATATACATATAATATGTATATATTTGTTATGCATATATATATAAATATATAATTTGTTATATACTACTTAGAGTAAAGTTATTCTTGTTTGTATAAATAAAAGAAGAGTAATTCCTTCATTTATTAGTTTTATTAGATCAAAGTCAATTAACGACTTTAAATATCTTTAGATCTATACTTTTTATAGGGTAAATAGGTTGCGTTCAGCATGGTATAATGATTATATCGAAATCAAGTTATATATATGTATGAACTTGAATCAATCATTTTTTGATAATCCGTCATAAGTACCAAACAGAAAAAAGTTTAGTGATATGTCAAAATCGCTTCCTTATGATCAATTCACTAAGAATCCCGAATGGCGAGAATATAGTAAACAAAACTAAAAAAAAATAAAGAAGGAAGTGATCACTACGAAATACTCTGAAATCAGGTCTCAGCAAATAGAAATGTAAATTTGTATATGTATATGGGAAATATGCAATCGTTAAGAATGTTAAAGATATATACTATTAGTGCATATGCCTGATAGCACATGCATATGATAATATAAATCTTTGGTCTATCTGTTTATATGGCCGATAATCCCAATACCTCTGTTCTACATTCGTATTGTTTGCTGGCAAATGTAGAGCATTTACTAGTCGATTGTCCCCAACTGCATTATTATCAATTGTTTTCTATTTCTGTTGAGTTTGATAAAATATTCAACCGACTTTGTCGCAGCTAAACAAAAGATAAATCTTCCAAGATAGCCAAACGTGACTGCTATATTTACAGATAGGAGATATTCGTCCAACAAGGGTAAGTAAATATAAATAATAATTTCTTAAAATTCTAATAGGCCACGTCTATGCAGAAACGGAAATATGCTTAAGGCGGCCCGCACATACAATGGATTTGTATAGACCTTGGCACGAAAGCGATCCCCATCCTCACCAGGCAGCATTAGCTTGGCCAGACTCGCCCCATTGTCCACGGGTAACAGAATGAGCACCAGATGCATAAAGGTGGTAAAGTAACCTGCGGGTGGGACTTACTAAATAAATACCTTTAATCGGAACAAGCTTTCGAATGTACTCACCCCAGAAACCATGCTTGAGCATGCTCATGTGCAGTTCCCTAAGCAAAGGCAGCGGCTTGGCATAGTTCAGCAGTTTGAGGCATTGGATAAGATGTGTGTGATATATTCTAACAAAACAATCAAATTGTTTTGTTCTCAGACTATGATGCGAGGAGCATATGATCAGCTCCCATAAATCTTGAGCGGGACTGCCCCATTTGCAGCGTTGGAAGTCCACAAAATGTATCTCCTTGATATCACAGGCCAAAGTGCTATTGAGTAAAATATTGCCAGACCAGAAATCTCCGTGATTAAGTACCTTAAATTCCAGTGGGTCGTTGTTAAAGCAACGCGCAGCAGATTGCACAAACTGATCCGCTGTAGGCTAGATATAAAGAGTATATCAAATAATAATGTATTTTGCATATCTATTTACTTACAATTCTACTCGTGTAGAGCTCGGGATTGCTAAAGCCCCATGTGGCCATGGCCGTCTTATAGCTCTGTATACGCGCCTGATACGACTTGGATCTGTGATAGTTGGCAGGCAGATAGATACGCTGGAAATCCTCCGGATAGGCACCATTACGCTGTTGCCAGACCGCGCTGGCTGCATGGAACTCGGCCAGTTTCTCCAGCACTCGTTGCATTTGTTTCATATTGAAACCCTTGAGCCGATTGATATTGCTAAACTTTTTGGTCTTCAGATCCTCAAGCACCAACGAGATGCGTCCATTCACATTCTCCGCCCAGTGGCACTTAGGCGAAAATTTGACAGATCTGCCCTGTTCCTGATAAAGCTGCTCCAGCTGTGGTATAATCAGCTCATACATTTGTTTCTCCTTCGGAAATATGTTGAGCGTGTTGATATAACCTATGCCCGCCGCATCAGACAGCATGGTTTTCATAATATACGACTTTTGCTGGGTGAATCCATCTATTTATATAGATTTATGCATAACAATTATCAGGTCAGCGGCATTGGGTGTTTGCCGTCTTTACCTTTACCTCACCTTTCATTTCAATGTCGATTATAATGCGCATTAGCAACGAGGTGTAGCTCTCACATTCGCCAGGCGGCGAGGCGGGTATTATCGAGAGATTCAGTATTTTTCGAAATTCGGTTAGTTCACGTTTTAGCAATTTCTTAAAATAGGCCTCATTGATCCAGCTGGGTATATGGATGTGCACATCATTCGATTCACAGAATTTGTTGCTGTTATCGGGCATTCTGACTGATATGCAAGTGGGCACTGAAAGATCTGGTATCTGGCCTCGTTCTATACTGTTCTGTACGCTCCGGATCGCGAGACGCAACTGTTTGCATTCTTATCAAGCACGATTTTTCAGGCCCCTGTTTCAGTTTCTTTCAGGTCTACGTAGCACAAATATTATGTTAGAATGTAGGTGTTCCTGCCTAACCAAGGCAGGTGAGATTGGACGCTCTGGAAATCTTATCAGGTATTGCTCACCGAACGGGTTCTCCTTATTCTATTCAACCGGTACGACAAGTGCTACATTAATTGACTGTGATAATAAGAGCGTAAGAGAGTCTACAGAGAGATCAGCGAATGTAAGAGCAACTCTCTCATATTAGTTTTGGTCAATCATTGTATTTGTTTACTAGGTAATTCATTAGTTATTGATGAGCACTTTTATAATACTTATACACACTTTGACATCCCACATAAGTAAAGTATTTACTCTTATCTCTGAACAAAACAGTCCTTAGTTTGGGTACACTTAACTTAGTAGTCTTCTATTATTATTAATTTTGTCTGTTACCATAAACACTTTTATATATATCACCAAATAACAATATACATATATGCATTTTGTTCTACAAGGTTACAATAGCAAGCGTGCAATGTGAAGCCAGTTCAAACTGGACTCAATTAACTCACAGTTTTTATTTTATAAACAACATACGAGGGTTGCCTTAAAATTAAGTGCCCTAGCAGCATTTGAAAATACCAGTGAAAAGCTTGACATTTCGGTTCGAAATAATCACTCGCTTTTCTGACTTCATGAACCTTTGATTTTGCTCCGAAGTTCGAGCAAATGGCAATATTAAATAAATAATACATCTTACCTTTTTTTTTTAATATTTATCAAACCGAAATCTTTTTATATATTTACTGGGAGTACAGCTCAAAGTTAATGTCGAAAAATTCTTATATATATTAAATAAACATGCCTATAAACGAAGTCAAATAGTTTGACTCAACTTGTTCACGACAGAAACAAAACTAATTGTTTTTCAACATCCTACCTCATCTTACCTATCTTATAGAGGCACTCATTATATCATATTTCTAAATAGTTCTCTTTTTTTGTAGATGAACGATAGAAAAACAAAACTTGCTTAAGTTAGATTGCATCACAGTCGCAGCCAAATAATGGCACATCACGCTAAAATTGATAATAGATGAACAGTGTCGACGAAAAGTAAATCCTTTTAAGACCTCTGATTTTTTAACATTCTAATCATCAACATCAAACAAACCGCCGTGATAGTAAAATGCATATATACACTTACTTTGTTAAGCTGATTGAAGGTGTTATATTAATTTTAGAAATTAATATTTTACTCATAAAAATATTCTATTGTGAAACCTTACACTGTAGTCCACTTTTTTTCTCAAAATGTAT
This sequence comes from Drosophila littoralis, assembly GCA_018903485.1. Lineage (NCBI taxonomy): Eukaryota > Metazoa > Arthropoda > Insecta > Diptera > Drosophilidae > Drosophila > Drosophila littoralis. The sequence goes on from JAEIGF010000592.1 coordinate 8,485,601, forward strand.
TCGATGTTTTTCTCAATGTATTTTAAAATAAGGATATCAGATCAACGAAACTTATTAGATTAGCTTAAAGGCTTTGGTTTAAGCTTTAGCCATCCTAGGTCTTTCTTCCAAGTCTTTCTTCAATATAAAATAAATTAAAACAAATACAATTTACACTTTTTACCCATTTTCAATGGGTTCAGGGTATACAAATCAGCATTTTTTGTATATAACTACTAAAAGATCAACCGATTCCACTAAATGTTTAATTTTAGCAAAGACATAATTGAACTGTACTCTAAACTCTTAACTCATTTAAGTGTAGACAGGGCTAAGCATGGTCAGCTTTTAATTTCCGCTGTGTTTTTATCAATTTTTCAATGGTCTTAGATAATGATAGAGAACACGTACTTAAAAGATAAAGATAAACAGTGTCTACAAAAAGTGTTTTTTTAAAAGCGGGTGTAAGACCAGCAGTTTTATTCATTCCTTTATAAAGTCATCAAAATTAAACAATCCACGATTGTAATAAAATGGGTACAATTCCTTCATAATATTGGCATAAATTGGATTAGACGTAAGACGCAGACGTAAATTTTCTCCCTCTTCAGTTTCGGCCATCAGAGAGTGTATATTGCTATCCTTATCGGTAGGAAACACAATCAGGGGCAGATGATTTGTGAGGGCAAAGAAGGCTAAATAAAGAAAGAGAAATAAATTATTATCGAGAATGCTTAAAGTGATTATCATGAAATTTACCATAAAAAGAGTTGTTCTTTTTGTACAGGGAGGCTTGTAGATCACGCAACTTAGGCAAAGGCTTCTTATATTTCAGCAATTTCAGACACTCTATTAAACGCTCCCAATAAATGCAGATAAAGTGATCAAATTCCTTAAGACGTATGTCGTTTGCAGCTGATAACGTAATGAAAAACAACAGATCCAGCGCTGGACTACCCCATTTGCAGATTTGAAAGTCAACCAGGATCAGTTGATCTATATTCCCGTCAGGCAAATAATTGCACATCAAATTGCTGGACCAGAAATCTCCATGGGTTAAGGTATTGAAATCCTGGGTATCAGTTTCCAGAGTGCTAGTGCACATGGCCCAATACTGTTTTGCAGTGGGCTACGATAAATAGGGTTATTTTTACTCTTTATAGTTCTTTAATTTACTACTTACAAAATTCTTTATATACTTTTCGGCATCCTTCATGCCCCATGTGGCCATTGCCTTTTTAAAGGACACCTCCCTCATCTGAAAGCCTTCTTTAATGAACTTGTCGTTGTTCAGTGAAATAAATCCCTCATTGAATTCGCTTGGAAAGGGACCATTTTGCTCCTCATAAACTGAGCTGGCTGCATGAAATTCGGCCAGCTTGCGTAAGGCATATGTCATGTGCACCAAGTCCAGGCCGTTGATGCGGTCCACATTTCGAAATTTCTTAACACCCAGATCCTCGAAAATGAAGTGAATGTAGCCCTCGCGTTCCTCAGTGTGCAGACACTTGGGAGCAATTTGTATATCCTCACCGGCTGCCTTATAAAGTGCCTCGAAAGCGTGCAGATATGTTTCGTACATCTTCAGTTCCTTCGGGAACAGGCCAAAATTCTCTATTTCAGCCCCACCCCTTTCGCTAGGCAACATCGTCTTAAAGATGTAGGTCTTCGTTTTTGTGCTGCCATCTAATAAAGCGAACAATTTATTTCAAAATGTAATTTCACAAAATGCTCAAAATGTTTTTGTACCTTTCATTTCTAAATCGATGTAAATGCGCAGCATTATGGAGGTAAAGTTCTCGCCGGGCGGTATGGCCGCCACAGGCGTAAATTTGAGCACCTTGACATGGTTCGGTTCGTCCTTATCGAGCACGGTTTTGAAATATTTAGCAGTGATCCAATCGGGTATGACAAGATGTTCATTTGGGTTAACTATTTCGTTCGATTCCGACATTCTTAAAAGATTTCAGCTCGACTGATCCACAGAGAGTCTAGTTGGGCACTGGGCCAATGTTTTGTCAAAGCTCTCGACAAAAAAGTTTTTGTGCAAACGATCAAGTCACTTTTTATCAGTATAATAATACACACGTTTATACAAACATATTTTTAATTATATATATATATGTTATGATAGTGTAGCTTGATAGTTGTTTGCTTTTTTGTGTGTAGCTAATTTACATGTCATTCGAGTGGTAACATGCAAAAAATTACTATTTTTAATTCCAGTTGTAAGATTCAATTTGTATTAAATAATTATAAATTGGCTTTTTTCTACTTGCGTGTTCAAGATCATATTTATATAATTGAGTATGTCATAAATTATATATGTTTTTTGAAGATCTATCTGCAATTTTCATTGAAGGTTCATTGTTGAAATTCTCAAGCATTTGAAAGTACGTATATCGGGAAATAATCCCAAATGTTAAAAAACAATACTATTGTTAACACACAATATCTTGAATCGGTTGAAGTAGAGTACACATAGAAACTATGTACTTTTATTGTTTTTTCAGATAACCTATCTGTATTTGTACGCGACTAAAAGATAATTTAATACAAATATACACATACACACGTAATTTAATTGGCAGCAGGCTTTAATCAACTTGATAGGCGTATCAATAAAAAATCAAACGATTTGTTTATTTTGCAACTCATAGTAATGGAGTAAAAATCACAATGAATCTGATTTGTCTGGGAGAGCTGTGAGCACTGCATGACTATGTATTATGAAGTGGTTTTTCCAACCTATTCATATTATTCGAGACATTAGTCATATTTTCAGATTTTGGAAGTCTCGATTTTTAGCTTGTCAGACTTGGAAAATCATAAATATCCTTGCTTTATAGCCTTAGAGTAAATTAATAATTGGCTAACCACCTTACCTTACCTTATTCTGTTTAAAAACAGCAGATTTCTCTTTATGGGTTTCTCCAAATTTCTTTTACTCTACCTTTAAAATGCCGCTGAACCTCACGCGCCAAGCTTTGGATTGAAACAAATTGTGCTGTATTTATGGTGTGAGAATAGCCAAAGCGATGAACGAAATCTTCTTCTTGTCAAAAACTCAGCAAACCAGTTTTCGACAAAAACTTCGAGAAATTGTAAGCGAGAAGCCAAAAGATTAATTAAAGAGCACTTAAAATTAACAAAAAACTACGATTTTGTCTTTTCAAGAGGTAAGTTATTCAAAGAGTTGCTAAAGTTTATTGCCTTATTGGTCTTGTATAAAGTAATATTTGCAGTTTATACTGACCGAAAAATATTATTACAACATTTCGGAACCATAAATATGTAAAGTGAACTGAATTCGATTAACAATATATATCTCTATATATATAACTGTTTGCCCTGACTGACTGACTGATTGACTGATTGGTGATCAACGCACAGCCCAAACCGTAAGAGCTGGGAAGCTGAAATTTTCACTGTAATTACCTTGTGTGATGAAGGTGCACGGTAAGACGGGGTTTCGGGAAATTCCATCGATCGGCCTCAAACTCAATTTCAAAGTTCTTTGTTCAAATTCATTTGAGGGGTGTTTCACACTATTCCAAAAATTTATTCCTCCTTGGTGGAAATGGGGATCAACGATTTGGCGGACGTTTCGCGCTCAAATTCATTTTCAAGGATCTATATGAAAAATCATTTGAGACCTGTTTCACATTTTTCGCAGAATCAAAGCATCCTCGGCAAAAAGTGCGATACTGAGATATTTTGGTGAAGTTTTAAGTTTAGTCCGATTTGCTTCAAACTTTTCTTCAGAGCTCTACATAAGAACTTAATAAATACATGTTTCAGCGATTTTGTAAATTTCAATATATATATATGTATAGCCCGGCCTTGCCCGTGGCACGTATGTTATAAAATCAATGTTCTCAAAAAGCTTTGAAAATGATTTTGAAACTGAGCAGACGGTAAACAAACTACTTTCATATAAAAGTTTTCCGCCCTTTTACCACTGTTGCAAATGGAATTTCCCAACTCGCTGAAACACATATTCATCATATTATTATGCAGAGCTTAACTTTCCACTTAGCACTTTCCACCGAAGGAGTTCAGATTTTACGAAATATGTGAAACACGTTTCAAATGATTTCTTATGTAGATCCTTGGAAATTCATTTGAGAGCGAAACGTCATCTACCAAATCTTTGACTCCCATTTCCATCAAGGAGGAAAACATTTTTGGTAAAGTGTGAAACACCCCTCAAATTAATTTGACCAAAGATCTTTGAAATTGAGTTTGAGGCCGATCGGATGGTAAACAAAAATGTTTCACACAAACGTTTTTCGTGATTTTTCCATACTTGCGGGTGGAATTTCCCGAAATCCCCGTTAAGACGGGGTGCACCGTCAACACATAAAGTAACTACATCATCACCAATCAGTCAGTCAGTCAGTCAGTCAGGACAAACAGTTTTATATATAGAGATTAGCAAATCATGCGTCAAAATAATTTTAAATAAACTTACATTTTTGTTTGAACACCAACGAGTTTTGTGAATAATCATTCATGAATGTTACTTAAGGTTTGTGTCCCTTTTACACTAAAGTTCGACACACAAGTCTGAATAAATCATAAGTCTATTTACTTGCATACATTTATAACTATTTATAAAGTTTTGCTTATAAATTATTTATATGCTTGTGAAATACGAAGCACATGAATTTTAAAATTCAGTCTGACGTCACAAGTTAAATAATCGCAAGTCATTTTTTTGTCATACTCTTGAATTGATCCATAGATAATAAAACTACGTATGCGTCTACATCGAACGATATAAGCATGACCAAGCGTACAGATTTTCTAATTTTCTAACAATTGCAATTTGTGTTATAGAAAAATAAAAAAAATTAGAGATTAAAGATCACTATAACCTTACCGTATGGATGAGAGGTTTGAGCCCGCACATTTTCATTATTTTAATTTCCTAAAAAAATGGACAATTGAGGCTCAGGACAGCAAAATTGGGTTATTTTAATGATTTCAATGTAAGCCAAAGCTGCTCAGAGACTGCCACAATTTTAAGTATGTCAGCACGTTAGGGTATACACGCTTCGGTTGGGCGCATATAGAATTTTAATCTATGGCACCTCAATTAAATACCAATTAGTTTATTCGCGATCTGCCAGTCATGGTTATTATTGATTTCAGGGGTGTGTTTGGCATTGAAATAAGCCAATGCATAGATAATGTTCTTACTAACGACATGGGACTACACGCGCTTTTTAGTTCAAAGTACAGGAAATTTTTTTATTTCAGTAATATGATGTATTAGTATCACTTCCATATGTACAATACACACAATGATTTAACATATATAAAGCTAATAGTCTTATAGCAGACCCTTGTTTTCAAAGAACGGATACAATTGCAGCATGGCCTTTTTGTAGTGGGGATTGATAAAGGTCTTGTAGCGGAAGGCATCACCCTCGGGTCCCGGCATCATCATCATATCTATGCTGGAGTCTTTATCAGAGGGGAGGAGTACGGCAACCAAAACTCCATTCGCCGTCAACGGGCCTGGCAATAAACAAATATTTTTTCAGCTAAGATATTAATTAATTAAATGCAGCTTACTTACCCCAATTGCCGTATTTTATCATCATTACGTGTAATTCCCGCAGCGTTGGAATGTGTTTCGCGTATTTCAGCAATTTGAGGCATTCCACCAAACGCTCGTGATATATTTTAATGAAATGATCGAATTCCTTGATCTTAATGTCAAGCGCAGCCGAGGTTGTAATGAAATACCAAAGATCTTGTGCTGGGGATCCCCATTTTCCAACTTGCAAATCCACAAACAGTGTGCGCTCCACCGATCCCTCATCTGCGAACATTATATTGTTGCACCAAAGATCTCCATGATTTAGACAATTGAACTCGGTCTCGTCCACATTGTTCAAGGCGATTGCGTTATCAAAAAACTGTTTTACAGATGGAGCCATAGCAATATATTTCTCCGCATCCGGCATTTGCCACTCCCTCATGGCTTTGAAATACTGCTCCACTCGCATTTGTCCAAGGGCCTCAAAAATTGGCCGATTATTCTCCATATAAAACGATTCGCAGTACATATCGGCGTAGGGTCCGTTTTGTTCAAAGTTCACCGCAGAGGCTGCATGCAGCTCGGCCAGTTTACGTAGCACCCGACGCATGTGGGGCATGTCCAATCCCTTGAGCCGATCTATATTGTGAAATTTCTGACGCTTTAGATCCTCCAGCACGAGGGTTATGCGCTCCGGAGTGTTTTCAACGTGCACGCATTTGGGCGCCAGTTCAATGTCCAATCCCGCCTCCTTGTAGAGTTTGATATAGTTAGGTATGTGCACCTCGTACATCTGTTTTTCTTTAGGAAACAAATTCATGCCCGCCACAATATCGCCGCCCTTATTCGCATCCAGCATTGTCTTCAATATGTATGATATCTGCTGCTCACTGCCATCTACGGAACAGTCGAAATTTAACTAGCTTACATAGACACGACATGGTGAAAGTTATGAGACCAACCTTTGAGCTCTATGTCGATGACGACACGCACCATAATCGAAGTGTAGTTTTCACCTGGTTGAGTTGCCGCAATGCGTGTGAAGTTTTTAATGGTTACAAAGTCGTTTACATCTTTTTCGATGATGGGACGAAAGTATTCCTCATTTATCCATTTGGGAATGACCAGAAACTCATTGGGATTCTTGGGCTTACTGGAGGTTTTGAGTGACATTTTCTGCAAGAGTGAAAAGATATAACTTTTTAACTGTTTACTTATTTAAGATCAGATCAAATCGCTTAAAAATGTTTCTCTTTTGTCAATTGACCAGCGATCACAATGTATTTATTGTTAATCATTTGACACCATTCAAAAATTTAAAAAAAAAGCAACGCATTATTTTTTTATTTTGAATAGAATAAGTTAATCTTTTAAACCTCATTCGTAATTTGTTTTCTATTCATTTTTTAAATCATATTTTATCTTTACATTTTTCATACAAAAATTTCTTGAATAGAATTACACAAATCTTTTAGACAGAAAGTTACAAATGTTTTCATTTATATTTGTTCATGCACAAATCGATCTGTAGTTTTAATTGAATTTTACTAACGGCAATAGGCTATATAGATTTAGATTTAATTAAAATTCGAAGCGTAGAGCACGAGAAACAAGTGTCCGGCGTTTTCAAACGCGAAATAAATACTGAGCGCTAGTTGCCGTGCATCAGTTTATTCAGTACTACGGAGAACCGAGGTCTGGGATTGTGACTGCCTATAAAGCAAACCGGTTGTGTGTGAAAATCAGTGTTTAGTATTTGAAGGTATACCTAGCGAAATACATAGTACGTCATTAACTATGCTTAACTGATTGTAGTTGCTTTGTACATAGAACCATTGTTTTCGATCTAAATTGGTCAGAGTAGGGACTCATATTGGTTGGGTTCGGCAGGGTGATCGTGAGCTCGACAAAAAGTATTCGCCCCAGTTTATCAATTGGGCGCGTGCGAAGCCGTTTGTGGTTTCTACTCGTCTTGCTAATAAACATAAATTGATTTGGACATAAACAAACGAGTATGTATAAGTAACTTTGAAAGTGTTGACGCAGTGAAATTACCGTGTAGATTAAAGGATGTCATAAAAGGGGTATGCCAAACAGACATCTCTAAAAAGTAATTACATTTTTGATTCAAAATAAAGGTTACACTGTTGATTCTGCTTGGTAACTTAGAAGTTACAAGATCTAAGTACAGGGTATTTTCTTGTCGAGCACTCTGAAGCGTTTGTAACAGATCTCACGTGTCATTGTATAGAAAGCGTAAAATTAAAACGCATGATGACCAAACATTTTAATTTATATAGTATTAAAGTGTTGGATACAACTGTATCAGCTAGACTGCTATTATTTGTTATAATTGCATTGATAAGGAACAGCTTTGTATAATTAAAACGAGAAAGAAGGGCTATCTTCGGCATGCCGAAGATCTAATACCCTTGCAGAGCCAACCTTTTAATGCCGAGAAAATGGTAAGACAGCTTAGCCTTAACCTTATGTAGAGCAGGAGAAAATAAACTAAGAAACAAACATTGTTAAATGCAAATTTTGAAGCATGTACATGTTTAAAAACTCATATTATCTGTTAATATAATAAAGATTTTCATAATAAAAAAAAAAAAAAAAAAAAAAAAAGAGAAAATGGTTAAGGCCGATTTTGGTCAAGGTATATTGATAAACAAAACAAAAGGCTTTTAATCAAAAACCGATGTAAATAATAATAAAAATTTTGCAAAAATGAAGGGAGCATAGTGAAATCTTTAAATGCCGTGCTTAATCGCAAAATCATGAAAAACAAAAAATGCTCCATACAAAAACTTAATAATATGATATAGTGGTCCGATCTTAATAGGATTTTGCATATATATGAGGAGCATAGTAAAACTAATAAATGCCGAGTTTGGTCAAGATATCTTGAAAAACAAAATGTTTTTCATACAAGATCCTACTTTTCGACAGATCGTTCCTATGTCAGCTATATGATATAGTGGTCCGATCTTAATACGATTTTGCATATATATGAGGAGCATAGTAAAACTAATAAGATATCTTGAAAAACAAAATGTTTTTTCATAGAAAAACTTAATTTTCGACCGATCGTTCCTATGGCAGCTATATGATATAGTGGTCTGATCTTAATAGGATTTTGGATATATATGAGGAGCTTAGTGAAACTAATAAATGCCGAGTTTGGTCAAGATATCTTGATAAACAACATTTTTTTCATACAAGAACTAAATTTTCGACCGATCGTTCCTATGGCAGCTATATGATATAGCTATCCGATCTTAATACGATTTTGCATATATATGAGGAGCATAGTAAAACTAATAAATGCCGAGTTTGGTCAAGATATCTTGAAAAACAAAATGTTTTTTCATACAAGAACTACATTTTCGACCGATCGTTCCTATGGCAGCTATATGATATAGTGGTCCGATCTTAATACGATTTTGCATATATATGAGGAGCATAGTAAAACTAATAAATGCCGAGTTTGGTCAAGATATCTTGAAAAACAAAATTTTTTTTATACAAAAACTTAATTTTCGACCGATCGTTCCTATGGCAGCTATATGGTATAGTGGTCCGATCCAGCTGGTTTTGACATATGTGCTGCGTGCAACAGAAAAAGGGACTTCTGCAAAGTTTCATTAAGATAGCTTTAAAACTCAGAGACTAGTTCGCATAGAAACAGACAGACGGACAGACGGACATGGCTATATCGACTCGGCTGTTGATGCTGATCAAGAATATATATACTTTATGAGGTTTGAGATATCTCCTTCTATGCGTTACACATTTCACGACAAAATTATAATACCCTCTGCAAGGGTATAAAAACTGATGACAAAGGTCAAAAATGGTTATGGTCCGTTACAACCTTTCAACTTTTTTTATACCCTGAACCCATTAAAAATGGGTAAAAGGGGTATTATGTTTTTGAGCAAAATCCAAATGTATGTAACAGGCAGAAGGAAGCATCTCCGACCCCATAAAGTATATATATTCTTGATCAGCATTAATAGTCGAGTCGATCTAGCCATGTCCGTCCGTCCGTCCGTCCGTCCGTATGTATTAACGCAAGGATCTCAGAACCTATAAGAGCTAGAGACTTGAAATCTTAGATGTAGGTGCTCCTAGTGCCTGCGCAGATCGAGTTTGTTTCCGATAAACGATAACTTACCCCGTTTCCAAGTAATCGATAAAAATGTATATCGAAATCCCGATTTTTAAGCAATTTTGGTAAATAATAACAGCTAGAGTCACCAAACTTGACATGTAGCTTCTAGAAAAGTATATATATATCGATTATCTTTCATTTTATACCTATCGCCACCTCCCCGCTACTCTCTATCTATATGGAATATGAGGGTTCAGGGTATCCCCTAGTCGGGAGCTCCCGACTAGAACCTCTTACTTGTTTTAAAGTGTTGTTGTGATTAATTCGTTTATTTTATTTACGCATTACAAGTGAACGGAATTGGAAGCTCATGTATGTTTGTGATATTATCTTGTAAATAAAAAGGATTTCATAAATTTCGCATTTGTTAAGTTTGGTTCTACATTTATGTTCACAGTAAGTCTTTGTGTCTTAGTTATTACTCTATCAGAAGTCCTTTATTCCATTTCCATTCTATTTTCATTGAAGGATTTTTCAAAGGATCTTAAGCCGTTTCGCCTTCTTGTTGTTTCTCTCATATTTAAATTGGCACCCTTATAAGACGCCACCAGTACGGTCATCAGGTAATACTATTTACATACATCAAGAAAAACAAAAAACCATTTTGAGAAGTTAATCAAAATAATCCCTGAGTCATAATTCATTTTTTGGATAGAACTTGTGAAGAGAAAGCACTTTATCAATTTAGGTTGTTCCTATCATTTTTATACCCTGAACCGTCTGTCCGTATGAATGAACGCAATGATCTCAGAACCTATAAGGGCTAGAGACTTTTGAAATTTGAGTTGTAGGTCCTCCTAGTGCCTACGCAGATGAAGTTTGTTTCCGATAATAGATAACTTACTCCATTTCCAACCAATCGATAAAAATCGATATTGACATCCTGTTTTTTGAGCAATATCTTAACCGCCCGGATACTACCTCATAGCTATAAATCAAGGTAATAAACAAATTTATGCTGCCACCAATATGAGATACAATTTTTATGCAATTGACTTTTTGATACATGATTGATACATTATACACACACACATTTATGAGCGTCTGCTTCGAATTCTGTCTTCTTGTTTTCTGTGGTGCTATTTTAATTGTGTTTTTTTTTTTTCAATAAGACTTAATAATTGAGTGTATCTGTTAAGTAGAGGCAGTGGCAATGGGTGCGGTCTGTCGCGAGTTCGAGCCCTACCGGGGAAAGTAAATATGCGGTCAGTTGCGATCTTCATTAATTCAAACAAGCTTCATTTGGTGTTGGAATAAGAGGGTACCGGGTATTCCCTAGTCGGGACCTCCCGACTAGAACCTCTTACTTGTTTTTAGTAAATTGGGTAAATAATAAGAGCTAGAGTCACCAAACTTGATATGTTGCTTCTAGAATATTATATATACACTAGCGGGTATAGCCGGGCCTTGCCCGTGGCGCTTATGTTATAAAATCAATGTTCTCAAAAAGCTTTGAAAATGATTTTGAAACTAAGCGGACGGTAAAAAAACGACTTTCATATAAAAGTTTTCCTTTTTTTCCGTTTTTTCTTTTACCACTGTTGCAAGTGGAACTTCCCAATTCGCTGAAACACGTATCCATCATATTGTTATATAGAGCTTTGAAAATAAGTTTGATGCAAATCGGACAAAATTTAAAATTCACCAAAAAAAATTTTGAAATGCTTTCCACCGAAGCAGTTTAGATTTTACGAAATATGTGAAACACGTTTCAAATGATTTCTTATGTAGATCCTTGGAAATTAATTTGAGGGCGAAACGTCATCCACCAAATCTTTGACCCCCATTTCCACCAAGGAGGAATACATTTTTGGAAAACATTTTGTGAAACACCCCTCAAATCAATTTGAGCAAAGGTCTTTGAAATTGAGTTTGAGGCCGATCGGATGGTAAACAAAAAACTTTCATTTCATAAATCGCTGAAACATGTATTTATTAAGTTCTTATGTAGAGCTCTGAAAAAAAGTTTGAAGCAAATCGGACTAAACATAAAACTTCACCAAATCAGTCTTAGAATCGCACTTTTCACCGAGGATGGTTTGATTCTGCGAAAAATGTGAAACACGTCTCAAATGATTTTTCATATAGATCCTTGAAAATGAATTTGAGCGCGAAACGTCATCCACCGAATCTTTGACCCCCATTTCCTCCAAGGAGGAATACATTTTTGGAAAAGTGGGAAACACCCCTCAATTGAATTTGAACAAAGAACTTTGAAATTGAGTTTGAGGCCGATCGGATAGTAAACAAAAAAGTTTCATACAAACGTTATTCTCGATTTTTCCATACTTGCGGGTGGAATTTCCCGAAACCCCGTATTAACGTGCACCTTCATCACATAAGGTAACTACAGTGAAAATTTCAGCTTTCCAGCTTTTACGGTTTGGGCTGTGCGTTGATCACCAATCAGTCAGTCAGTCAGTCAGGACAAACAGTTATATATATAGAGATATATCAAGTATCTTTTATTTTATACCTATCGTCACCTCCCTGCTACCACTACAAAGAAGGTTCAGGGTATTCCCTAGTCGGGAGCTCCCGACTAGAACCTCTTACTTGTTTTAAAATTTGTAATTAATCTTATTGTCTATCCTGGCGGAAATCGTTATTAAGCACAAAAGAAATAATTCAAATTTGACTTTCATTTCATTCACCAGCGTATTGTTTTTGAAATGGAAGTCGCTGGTTTTCGATAATGTCGTCCGCACTAGCTAGATGAAAGACCGGCCTCTTTATATTTGCGCAATTATAGGGTAGTGCGTTGTCTTATATCCGTCCATCTTATAACTATTTCTAATCACAATTCATATGGAGTAACATAAAGCTTTCGAGCATCGCAAGCAAAGTGTGGGACAAAGAAACGGACTGATTTTCGGTGTATATGTATGAAATACAATTAGAACATTTTAAATGATGTCGGTGATCACAGATATGCTACTTACACAAGTATATTTAATAAACTAACACTTAAAAATAATTAATGACCATTTCATATCACTTTGTAGGGTCGGAGATGTCTCCTTTTATGCGTTACACATGTCGAGACAAAATTGTAATACACACTACAAGAGTATAATAAGTCACAGTCGCTTGCGAGTGGCCGCTACCTTTAAGTATTTTAATAGCCTATAATTAATAATTATTAATTTATAGTAATTAGTATAACATTTGACCTATTCAATATTATTTATATAAATTACTATTTTATATTCTGATCTTTTTCTTTAGAAAACGGTTTGAGAGCCACTGCTGTGAACCGGCGAAGACTGCTGCTCTTTCTGACTTATTTTTATACCCTTGCAGAGGGTATTAAAGCTTTGTCAAACTTGTAACGCATAGAAGGAGACATCTGCGATCGCATAAAGTATATACATACTTGAGCAGTATCAACAGCCGTGTCGATATTGACATGCCCGTCTGTCTGTCTGTCCGTCTGACTGTTTCTATGCGAACTTGTCCCTCAGTTTTAAAGCTATCTTAATGAAACTTTGCAGAAGTCCCTCTTTTTGTAGCACGCAGTATATGGATCGCAGTACATGGATCGGACCACTATACCATATAGCTGCCATAGGAACGATCGGTCAAAAAGTAGGTTCTTGTATGAAAAACATTTTGTATATTTAGATATCTTGACCAAACTTGGCATTTTATAGTTTTACTATACTCCCCACGTATACGCAAAATCCCATTAGGATCCGACCACAATATCATATAGTTGCCATAGTAACGATCGGTCGAAAATTAAGTCCTTGTATGAAAACCTTTTTTGTTTATTAAGATATTTTGACCACACTCGCCATTTATAAATTTTACTATGTTCCCTACATTTATGCAAAATCTTTTTTACATCGGACTACTACATCATATTGGTTCCGTTCCACATTAACGATCGTTCGAAAATGAAGTTGTGTGAAAAACTTTTTGTTTTTTAAGATATCTTAACCATTATCGGCATTAATTATTTTGTCTGTGCTTCTTAGATACGGAAAAAGCACTATGAGCATTATGTAAAATTGAGATCTGCAAGGATATGAAATCTTCGGCGTGCCCTTCTTTATTTTATTTTATGAACATATTATTGAAATTACCACGGATTATTTGCCTTATTTTAACATTTTAAATTTTTGCATGCGGCCAGCTTGCACTTGACTCTGGGTTCTTATTAAACTCCTCCCAACAAAAAAAAACCGCTCTCCTTTTAAAAAATGAAAAGAGTCACACCACTAACCATACAATCACTAACCATACAATGCATAGATACACCAAACAGCATTTTAATCGTATAACGATTAATCGCAACGAGGGAACCCCAAGAGACCATTTTAGTGCGCCCAGATAGAGTAAGACCGAGAGTGGCAGCCGAACGCCGGCCTCGAAAGCAGAACGTTCAGTTTGAAGCCGCAACTCGCTCAGCGCACACTTATCGTTACGCACCCCTTGAATCCATTGATATATTTCCTCATCTATAGATGACCATCTTCAATTGGCAATTTGTTGTTTTTTTTTTTTTTAAATAATAAGAATAATAATAACTTTTCTTCCGGTAGAAACTGGATGAAAAACTTAGATCTATAATTTTAAGAAAAAAACTTACCAAAGCCAAAGCTATGATTACGACACGCTGAGGTATTCTTCAATAATTAAAAAATAGTATAATAGAGCTCTGACAAATTTTCTCCTTCACTATAATTCTTTTTTTATTTCGTATAATACTAATACATTTTTAATATGGCGTAACCAATTTAAACAATTATTTGTGTTTATATACATAATTCATTACAATTTGCTTTCAATGGTAATTACTTCCAGTCGAGCAGACCGCGATTATCCAACCATGGCAGAATTTCGGACATTACCTGAACATATTTCGGATTGGTGTACATAGCGACCTTCACCTTGGACTCGTCATTCCCCAAATTGACTTTGTCGGTCTTGTCTAGCATGACAACTGGTAGCACCTTGGACACGACCATATAAGCTATAAGAAAGGTGATTATAAAAGCGTACTCCTACTGTTGAGGTTTTAGAATACTAACCCGCCAATCCATTGCGCAAGAGAGCAGCATGCAAATTCTTCAACTTGGGCAAAGGGCGATGATATTGCAGTAGCTTAAGATTCTCCACCAAATGATCGAAATAGAAGCGAACCATATAATCAAATTTGACGGTTTTAATATCTGGCGCTGCTGAGGAAAGTATCAGATAAAATAGATCATTCGCCGGGGAGCCATATTTGCCAACTTGAAAGTCAACAAAAAGCGTTTCCTTGATTTTGCCAAAGGCATCATATAGAAACATTATATTGAGGTTCCAACAATCGCCATGATTGAGCACATTGAACTCCCGCATGGAAACCTGCTGATCCTGTAGCAGACGATCAACCAAATACTCATCACTTTTGGCCTATAAGGAGTGCCTAAGATTAAACTTGGAATGATGCAAGTCTGTGCTCCGACTTACCAATTTTTCATAGATCTTTTGGCAGTTCTTCCACTTCTTGAGCTGTGCCAGAAATGCGCCCGAGGCATTAAACTCCTGCAGCAGCTGACGATTGGCTTCGCTGAACACGCCTACCGTAAACTCTTCCCCAAACATGCCATTGTGCTCCACATAGCAGGCGGAGGCTGCATGGAAAGCTGCCAACTTCTCTAGCACCTGCTGCATATGAGCTAGATTCAGACCCGCCAAGCGATTGGCGTTCTTGAAACTCTTGACTTTCAAATCCTCGAGCAGAACATAATCAACACCCAAATCCTGATCAATTTTATATGCCTTAGGTGCAAATTTTATGTTTTTGCCAGCATCGGCATAGAGCTGTTCGAATTTGGGTAGAATGGTATGATACATTTTTTCCTCCTTCTGGAAGAGGCGCAACTTGCTGAGTATGGCAGCCATTATTTCATTATTATGCTGAGCCTTCAGCACAAAGGACACGCTCTTGGTGCTGTGATCTGCGGTGGGCACAATAAAGGACTAAAGCTTTTACATGTTGCTTCCACTTACCAAGCAGCTCGACTTCGACCAGCAGACGCACCATCAGAGCGGAGTAGTTGTCACCAGAACTCGTTGGCTGTGGTGTTACGGATAGTATCTTCTCAAAGTCACCAATCTGGGCACGTACTGCATTTTCCAGCGAGATTCTGGGCAGCCAGGGAGGCAAATTGGGATCCGCTGCCTCAGCGTGCCCATTTGTTTGAGTGGACTCCGACATTTTGGTGCTACAATAAATTAAGGCATTAACATCGATCCCAAATTAAACGACATCAACTTAATCATGTGCAATAAATGCCTTGTTGAATTTATGCTTATACGCAGAAGCGATAAGCGCTTAAAATATTATATAGTTCAAACCATCCAGACAAATCAAGAGTTGAAAATTCGCTCAAGTACTATCAGCTGATTGTGTTGCTTAGAGTGTCAGAATCTACATTTAAGTTAATTGATAATTAGTTATATTAAATCAAATTTCCAAAAGAAACTATTCTGTCCCATAACTCGCAACTGAAAATTGCGGTTCATAATTAAAAATATGCAGGCGCGCCCATATGCAATTTAAATATTATCTATTGTCCCACCCAGTTTTTACTGGATCCAACCTTTATGACATTTTATAGCATTAAGAAATAACGTATGCACCCATTTAATTAAATCTGATATCTTTTTATTTCCTCATTAACATTTTTTTTGTGTAATTCTTTTTACAGTTCTCTGTAAAAGCTGTGTTGATAATAAGAAAAAAACAAAATAATGGGATTCCCTTCAACCGGTAAGTGCAATAAACCCGATTGTCAATAAATCCTACTGTCTCATTCTAATATTTCAACATTAAACTGCACTTATTGAAAGAAAACTTGAAAGCTTTGATAAGAACCAAGCGATAAGAATACAAATAATCAGTTTACTAATTTTAAGAACATAAGAAAATATCACACTTATTTTTTACCACGATACAAGTAATTTACAAAGATGGTCTACACTTTTATACCTAAATTTGGGCTTTTTTAGAGCGGAAAAACGATTGCTTAACCAACAAATTCCGCAATAACAAGATATTTTAATAATTTGGCTATTTGTATGTTAGACTATAATTGTTGCCAATCGAAACTGGGGTATTTTTGTGCTGGTATTTGGTGTTGATTGGTTTTCACAAACATGGTGCTTTCCAAATCTGTATGTATGTCTATATTGATTAGGTCATTATCAACCCAAATGCCATATAATTATATCGGACGCAACTCATAAATCAGGTCACATGTCAGCTTTTACAATATTGAAATCAGAATGCTTGCATATTTGGTTAATGAAAACATGCTAAAATAGTAGGTTTCACTTGTTAAAAACATTTAACTTTTCACTGCCTTATGTTTTTAGCCCTTGAGACCAAACGCCATCAAAGTTTCATTTCATTTGATAAAAATTATATGTTGATTTTTCATGTAAAAACTTTGCGTTACATTTAATAACACCTATATCTGGATTTTTATTCTAGGATTTTTACGATTTTACTTCTAAACTGCAACTGGCACATAATAGAACTGTTTCAAGAATTTTGAAAACATTATCTCAGCAGCCCGAAAAGTTGATTGGGACACAAACCTCTTTCCTTAATTGACAAAATGAGAGACTCGAGTGATAAATTGCTAACACAATTGAGTGCAGTTCGGTCAACGGTTGATTTCAAATGAGGACCGGGCGTTACGTGTGACTTTTTGCTCGGCCCGATTTGGCATTAGCCAAAGAAATTTCTTATCGCATGTGTTCAATTAAAGTTGATTTTGTAAATGTTATTCGCCAAAACCTGGCATAAAAGCGTCTCTCACACTGTAAAACTTGGCCAGTATGATTTTTAAATAAACATTTGATATGGGTGCCGCCAACTGTTCTATTGATAAGGCAGGTAAAGCGGGTCTCTGCACTTCCACTTCTATCGCTTTTTCGCTTTGTGCTCTAATTATTGGGTGATTCTTTATTAATTGCTTCTGCTCGTGTGTTATTCACTGTGATTGGGTTGGACATGTGATAGACAACAATCTACGTTCATATATGTATATATGTAGGATACATCTATGTCGTTGTTTGTGTGAGGGTGTTGAATTTTAAGTGGATTCACCGGCCTTTTGAGTTCGTAAAGCTTATTAGGTAATACCATAAATGGTGAGTTGAACAAGCTACCTGCCTTTTATACGTTATTGTTTATTTTTATTTTTAAGAATATCTAGATTTCTTCGGTATTCTGGCGGTTTGTAGCTTCTTAAATCATTTTGATACTCTCAGCATTTACGGTTGCTATATTATTAAATAATATACTGAATTAAATAGCTAAGCCAAGTACCTTCCTTGGATTACATTTGCATTTAAATTATACTAACTTGTATCTGCTGGCAAATTTGAGATATCAATTTTCCAATTATTTTCCGAGAGATCTTAAAAAGAAGATCTTAAAAAAATCGCTAAATCGATCATTTACTAAGTTTTTATCTTGGGCTAAGAAAATAGGGTTAGGATTATAAAACTTCGCCACGAAAATCATTGACCTGCGTTTTCCTCGGATTAGGCTCGGATTTGCCAAAAAATGTTTATTTAATGAATATTTTTATAGATCATTGCAAATGACTTTACAATCGATACCTTGCTAATTAAAGCTTTGAGCAGCATTTATCATCCAAGATGTGCATTTCGCTCAACGGTTTAAACACGTATTAGATTAATTTTTACAAAGACGGGCCATGAATGTAAGATTTAATACAATTGTACCAAAACTAAAACTAGGACCAAAAAATCTGTGAACCGAGGATGATTGTATTTTGCGGAAATTGTGAAAAATGTCTCAAACAATTTCCATAAAGATTCTTGGTTGTAAATTTGAGTCTAATTTCCACCAACGAGTAATTGCTTTTCTGCCATCAAATGAATTTAAGCAAAGATCTTTTAAAATAGATTAGGCCGATCGGCTGGTTAAGAAAGACTTTTCTTGGATCGTTTTTCGCCATTTTTCCATACTTGCGGATGGAATTTTTCTCCAAACTCCGATTCAGCTCCTTATTTCTTACGGCTCGGGCTGTACATTTATCAACAATCAGTCAATGAGTCAGAAACCCCAGTTTTATATATAGAGACTAGCGGGGATAGCCCGGCCTTGCCCGTGGCACGTATGTTATAAAATCAATGTTTTCAAAAAGCTTTGAAAATGATTTTGAAACTGAGCTGACGGTAAACAAACTACTTTCATATAACAGTTTTCCGCCCTTTTACCACTGTTTCAAGTGGAATTTCCCAAATCGCTGCAACACTTAGAGCTTTGAAAATAAGTTTGATGTAAATCGGACAAAACTTAAAATTCACCAAAAATATCTTTGAAATGATCTGTCCACCGAAGGAGTTTACATTTTACGAAATATGTGAAACACGTCTCAAATGATTTTTCATATAGATCCTTGGAAATGAATTTGAGGTCGAAACGCCATCCACCAAATCTTTGACCCCCATTTATACCAAGAAGGGATGGATTTTCCAAAAAGTGTGAAACACGCCTCAAATTAATTTGAACAAAGATTTTTGAAATTGAGTTTGAGGCCAATCGGATGGTGAACAAAAAAGTTTTATACAAACGTTTTTCGCGATTTTTCCATACTTGCGGGTGGAATTTCTCAAATCGCTGAAACACGTATTTATTAAGTTCTTATGTAGAGCTCTGAAAAAAAGTTTGAAGCAAATCGGACACAACTTAAAACTGCACCAAAAAATCTTAGAATCGCACATTTCCCCGAGGATGCTTTGATTCTGCGAAAAATGTGAAACACGTCTCAAATGATTTTTCAGATAGATCCTTGGAAATGAATTTGAGGGCGAAACGTCATCCACCAAATCTTTGACCCCCATTAATACCAAGGAGGGATGGATTTTCCAAAAAGTGCGAAACACCCCTCAAATGAATTTGAACAAAGAACTTTGAAGTTGAGTTTGAGGCCGATCGGATGGTAAACAAAAAAGTTACATACAAACGTTTTTCGTTTAATGTAACTGCAGTGAAAATTTCAGCTTCCCAGCTCTTACGGTTTGGGCTGTGCGTTGATCACCAATCAGTCAGTCAGTCAGTCAGTCAGTCAGGACAAACAGTTATATATATAGAGATGTCTGGATGTCCGATCGATTTTTCCACATGGGGGTGAAATTGCCCGAAACCCCGTCTTAGCGTGCACCTTCAGCGCATAAGGTAACTACAGTGAGCGTTCAGCAGCACAGGCGGCAACAGTCGTAGAGCAGTGTGCTATCCTAAAGAGTACGAAGAAAAGGCGACCGCATTAGCACAATTACCAAAGAGAAAGAAGAGCGACACAATGCCTACCGACAAAACCAGGTTTGAGCAACTGTGCATGTAGAGAGCGCAATATTGGAAGCTATGCTCGTGGATACTTGAGTAAGTTTAAGTGCGCGACGAGTTGATTATAATAATAATACTTGATACTTCATACAACCAATTGCATGGAGGAGAGCAGAAATAGATGAGATCAAATGCCATCGAGCTGTAGCGAGGCAATTGAAAATTCACAAAATAGGTTGCTTCCTGTGCAGGCGACCCTGCCTCGTTCTGGAAAAGTATATTATAAGTCCACAAATCACCGTCAATCAATGCATTGAAGTCCTCCGAAACAGGCTTGTTCAGGCTGTACACAAGTCCTACTACAAGTACTACACTATCTCCTCACTCTAGCTGCTGAGGCGGCATGGCATTGTGCCAGTTTGGCCAGACCACCCAGCACATGAGCTCTGTCCAGACCCACCAAACGATCCTCGTTCCTGATCTACATCTACATCTTCATTAAACAAATTTTAACTTTGAATTTTATTTACCTTCAAGCTCCCCCTCAAAATGCAAACGCAGCATTATTGTGGAATATTTTTCGCCTGGCTTAAGTTCAGCTACCGGCTTGAAGCTTTTGATTCTGCGAAAACAATTCCTGCTTCAGCCACACTGGAACTTAAATGTTCGTATCCTCTCTCATGATGGTTAGACCTGCACGTGTATTTCACAATACTATTATGATATTCCAAATAATAATATAAGAACAATGCCACCAAATGCGCGTTTATGATCTAGCGGTAAAATAGTGTATATACTTATTCTTAAAGATCAGTTAATTATAACTATATATGCACATACATTTAAAATATGCATCCGCATAGTAAATCCTCTGCCACCGGATGTCAGCATACTTGCCTTTGCCGGCACCCACGATGTACTAATGCCGCTGGGCACTTAACAACTTAATCTATAGAAAGGGCGCCCCAAAAGCTTTAAAAGTTTTCAGTCTGGGATTTGTTTGTATCATTTGTTAGTTTTTGGGATACGTGGGTCTTGACCTAACACGACGTGATTGTGCCCACCTATAACATAACGAATATAAATATACAAAAGACATCTGCGACTCTATGTATTGATCTCGAATAGCTCGTTGATAAAGTTTCATCCAGCTATAAACAACCGAGATTCTTCAACACTAATCATAACGAACAAGAGCCACAATCAGAAAGCACGTACCCAAAAAGCATTTTAGACGCTTATGCTACAGGGTATTTGCATTCATTGCGTTTACATTCCAGACAGCAATTTGTTGTTTTTGCTTTCACCTATTAAAATGTTCAAATGTATGCGATATTTATATGTATTTCTAAATTTATGATTTTCTCTTTTTGTTTTTGCTTCATTTCCTACTGTTTTGTTTTAATTCACTGCTTCAGATTAAATTTGTTTAATACATTGTTGATTAATAATGTAAATAGTAATATGATATCAGATATTTTGTTTTTGGTAAATGTTTCACAATTCACAATAAAATTTATTTGATAATACTTTTCAGAATCTAATACCGATAAGGAAATTATTGATCAAATTGTCGATAGCAGAAATGTTTACGATTTTAGTATAAAACGCTTCTAAATATAAATTCATATTTCGAGAGCGCCACGATTATGAAGCCAAGGCAACACCACTTGGATATGTTTCCGATAGCGTGCGTTGGAATAGAGCAGGGTTTTCAAATCGTTGCCCTCAGCGGAATCACTCAGAATGTTTTCAATATTGGCGGCTTCTGAGGGATCCAGTAGAATGCCGCTCATAACGCTCGTTGCGGTAATAAAGCCTACACATGGATGATATAGTATAATAAACTAAATGTTAATTTTTAGCTATACTAACCCCAAATGCCATGCTTGAAAAGCGATAGGTGTATATCCCGAAGCGTAGGCACGACTTTCGGATATTTCAGTAGTCTCAGATTTTCCGAAAGATTTTCATGATAGAACTTGATATAGTAATCAAATTTGGTGAGCTTATCTTCGAATTTGGTTGAGGACAGCAGAAAGTAGTACAAATCCTGTGCCACCGAGCCGAATTTCGGTAATTGAAAGTCCACCAGATAGGTTTCCTTGATTTTTCCAAAGGAATCGTGTGAAAACATCATATTGTTGCTCCAACAGTCACCATGGTTGAGTGCATTAAATTCCTTAGTATCGATGTTGGACTTTTTAAAGAGTTCATCATTTAGCTTGGGCTGCAGAGCTCGCTAAGCAAAAAATACATAATTGATAAAATGTGGTAGCTTAGACACGATTTGGCTGTAGAAAATTTACCACTTTCTCTATATACTCCTCATTGCCCTCGTAGGTTGCACAGCACTTGAGAAAATTCTGCGCCAATTGTTTGTTCATCTCGGACATCATTACACGGTTTTCTTCCTTGTAGAAGCCAACCATAAGTTGATCCGGATAGACGCCCGTGCTGGCCACACGCACTGCGGAGGCGGCATGCCACATGGACAACTTACGCAGAGCAGCTTCGGTGTGCGCCTGATCCAAACCCTCCAGCCGATTGGAGTTCTTGAAACCCCTGGGCGCCAGATCCTCAAGTAGTAAATACTCTGTTTCGGCACCCTTAACAGTATAGGCCTGAGCACCGAACTTGATGTCCACACCAGCATTACGATACAATTGTTCCATCTCGGGCACATGGATATTATACATATTGCGTTCTATATCAAAGATACTTTTAGTATGCTCCACCATTGCCTGAAACATTTCCAGTTGATGCGGCACCTTAAGCATATAGGATACGGACTTGTCAGTGCCATCTAAAATATATAGTATTAGATAATAACTATTTTCAGTGTAATTGAGCATAAATAAATTCAATTACCCTCCAGCTCGACGTCTATATTTAGACGCAACATCACAGTCGCATAGTTTTCGCCAGCCGCCGATCCGCTGTTGGCCTTGAAGCTCTT
Organism: Drosophila littoralis; assembly: GCA_018903485.1. Taxonomy (NCBI): domain Eukaryota; kingdom Metazoa; phylum Arthropoda; class Insecta; order Diptera; family Drosophilidae; genus Drosophila; species Drosophila littoralis. The sequence continues at coordinate 8,508,588 of JAEIGF010000592.1, forward strand.
GATTTTTGAGAACCCCTTGACCGATTCTTTGAGCACATCCACAAATTTTTCGGCCTGCACCCAATCGGGCACGTTCTTGGGGGATGGATCGGGTTTGGCTTCGGCGGACATTTCTTGTTTTGATCGATCAAAATTTATTGCGCTGTCGTTTAGCTTGACGTTGTTGTGTTTCCGACGCTGTCCAATTGACTTCTAATGGCTCGACGGCTTTTGCAGCTCTGTATATTGTACACTTTCGCTTCTTCTCTTTTGTTTGCAAAAGCGCTATCGGGCGTATTTGTAGTCGTAGCACTCTCTTTTTTTTCAATCTGCTTCTCTTCTCTTTGTCTATCAGAGTCAGGCATTTTAATCAAACGCTGCCAAATCTCATAAACAAGCTTTGAGCTTTGAGCGAAGTAAAAATTTGATTGTATACCCGTATCTTTCCTAGATTGGCAAAGCGTTTTTATCATGTTAAAGAGCTTATTTAATAGTTTTATTCTTAATTTAGCAGAGTTCAACTACACAAATTGCTGATATTGTTAGGCATGAAGAAACGAAATTTATCAATATGTAAACTCTACAGAAGGTCCAATCAAAAAGATTGAACATAACACTTAAATGAAAGATTAAAGATATGTTTCGAGCTTTAAAGCTTTCAATCTGACTAACCATCCATTGAAAAATTTGATAGATATTAAGTTTCCAACAAAACCAGTTTTTATATCCAAGCTCAAAACATCATTTTATTAATATCTGAGTAAATTTCTTATCAACATAGATAGAAAACATTTACTGGTCACGTTGTCGCGCCAAATATAATTTTGTAAATTGTGACTCATTGGAACTGATTGCGCGAAAAAGCACCTATCGAACACTTGATATGTGTTTTATATGTTATATATACATAGATACAAATGCATATTAGAATCCTTCAATGGCTCCACGATTCAACAACCAAGGCAATATGGCCTGGATATGCTTACGATATCGTGGATTGGTATAGAGCAAGGTCTTAAAGTCGGCGCCTTCTGTAGAGTCGCTGAGGAAGTTCTCAAAGCTGGCCGTTTCTGTGGGATCGACCAGAACGGCGCTCATAACACCTGTGGCGGTCACGTAACCTAGAAAATAATAGTAAAATTGATCAGATAAAGTCATAAAATATTATTATGAACTCACCCCAGAAGCCATACTTGTAGAGCGTCATGTGCAATTCGCGTAGTGTAGGCAGAGTTTTTGGATACTTTAGTGTATTTAGGTTTTCAACAAGACTATCGTGATAGAACTTGATGTAGTGATCAAATTTCGACAGCTTATCCTCGAGCTTAGTTGAGGACAGGAGGAAGTAGTATAAATCTTGTGCTACTACGCCCCACTTCGGTAATTGGAAATCGACTAGACATATGTCCTTGATTTTGCCAAAGGCGTCGTGTGAAAACATCATATTGTTGCTCCAAAAGTCACCATGATTCAGCACATTGAAGTTATTGTGATCTACCTTGGCCATTTTGAATATTTGATCAGTGATGTTGGGTTCCAACGCTTTCTAAAAGACCATTTCAAAAATCATGAAATGTCATCAAGCCTTTGTTGAGGATTCTCCTTTGCTCCACTTACCAGTTCTTCTATGTAGTCCTCGTTTCCTTCGTACAGCTTAACGCTGCTAAGAAAGTTCTTTGCTAAACTATTATTCATCTCAGTCAACATTGGTCGCAGTTCCTCCTTGAAGAAACCAACCGTCAAGTTCTCTGGATAGGCTCCCTTGGTGGCAACACGCATCGCGGAAGCGGCATGCCACATAGATAACCTTTTTAGAGCACACTCTGTATGTTCCTGATCCAAACCCTCTGTGCGATTGGTGTTCTTAAAGCCCCTGGGTGCCAGATCCTCAAGCAGTATGTAATCTGATTTAGCGCCCTTCAGCTCATAGGCCTTGGCACCGAAATTCACCTCCACGCCGGCGTCACGATAAATTTGTTCCAGCTCCGGCACAATCGTGTTGTACATGGTAAACTCAGTCGCAAATATATTGTTGCCCTCCATCATCTTTTTATAGACCTCCAATTGATGCGGCAGCTTGAGCATATAAGAAACTGATTTCTCCTTGCCATCTGTAATTGTTTTCGAGATGAGCTATTCACTTATTAGATATAGGTGAGATCACCTACCCTCCAATTCGACTTCTATTATCACACGCAACATGATCGTCGCATAGTTTTCACCTGCTGCCGATCCGCTGTCGGCCTTAAAGCTCTTGATTTTTGAGAACCCCTTAACCGATTCTCTCAGCACATCAGCAAAAAGTTCGGCCTGCACCCAGTCGGGCACTTTGCTGGCTGTGGGATCGGGCTTTGATTCTGTCTCCATTTTCAGTTTATAATTGAGCTATTAAATTTATGACAGAATCGTTGCGTTGCGCAGTTGTGTTTCCTGTAGTTAACAGTTTGATTCTAATAATTCTCTAGCTTTTGCGCAGCGTTTATTTATACTACTCGCCGCCAGCCGTAAGCCCCAAATGTTGAAAAGTTGCTATCTGAAATAAAAAATGAGCAGAGCGAAATTCCTAAAAAAAATATCAAAGCTTTCTGGCCCTCTCTGAATACATATGAATACATTCTGAATTACGTTAAAGTTGTGCTGAATTTCCAGAGAGCTTCCCTATTAACTGTTCGTGTTCTTGGAGCTCTCTGTGATTGCTTCGGAGCTTTGAAATTGTGTGCAGTGCATTGACCACAACGTTAAGCGTTTTCCATTTAACCATATTTAGTATTGGGTATATTGTGAATTATATATAGCACTGATTATGAGTATGATTATGCCAAGTATACTTGAACTTATTATTATTTTTTTCTACTATGAATTGTGTAATTCCACTTCACCTTTATATCATAACTATTTGTCCCGACTGTCTGACTGACTGACTGATTGCTGACCAACGCACCGGCCAAATCGTAAGTGAGTAAATTTATTGTAGTAACATTATATGCTGAAGGTGCGCGCTAAGCCGGGGTTGTAGGAAATTCCACCCGCAAGTGTGTGGGGCTCGAGCTCGCGACATACTACAAAACTCGCCACTGCCTCTACTCAAAACCCACACCCATAATTGAGTCTTGTTGAGAAAACCACGAATAAAAATAGAAGCACACAAAACAATACAATCGCAATTGCAATGCTTTTGATATAATTCTAAGCAGACGCGCATGAATGTGTGTGTGTACATGTATACAGAAATTCTTCGAGCTGCGCTAGCTGCCGATCTTAATAAAATGTTCTAAAGGATATCTTATTGTACCATAGAATATTTGTGTATTCTCAAAAAGTTAATTGCATTAAAATTGTAGTTTAAATTGTTGGGCAATACAAAAAGTCGGGTTATTAACTTGATTTATAGCTAAAATCAGGGTGTTTCAAGCAAAAGCTCTGCATGGACTTAGAGGATCTACAACTAAAATTTCAAGTCTCCAGCTCTTGTAGGTTCTAAGATCGTTGCGTTCATACATACGGACGGACGGACGGACGGACAGACGGATAGACAGATGGACATGGATAGACCGACTCGGCTATTGATGCTGATCAAGAATATATATATGGGATCGGGGATGCTTCCTTCTGCCTGTTACATACATTTGCACAAGTATGTGATACCCTTTTTACCCATTTTTAATGGGTTCAGGGTATAACAAATTTTCAATTATAATTTCCCAGCAGCTTAAGTGTAAATCTACCTGGATATAATCTAATTTTGGTTGTAGTTGGGATACTGTGTTATAAATGTGAGCCACAGACAAGATACAACTTGATTGAAATTGATGTTTAAAATACTTTTAAGTTTCAACAGACATATTTAACCAATATTATAAAACAATAATTAGTTTTTGTTTTTTATGAACTAAAGTGTTTAGTCATGTACATATGTATATACATGTACTGGACTCGCACTTTATAGATAAGCACGTACTTGTATTAAGTGCCATACTACAATCAGTAATCATTTATTGGAAAAATTCATGCATCTAACAGTAAATATGTCTAATAGAAAAAAAAACCTTGTGAAATAAAATGTTAGAGTAACTTTATTAATAACACCTATTTCATATCTAAAACTATCTGAGCTCAGTTTGAAGAGCACCGCGATTTTGTAGCCAGGGCAGGACAAGCTTTAAATGCTCTTTATATATCTTTCCGGAGTATAAGAGGGCTCTAAATTCCTCAGCCTCTGGCGTATTGGAAAATAAGTTATCAAAGCTTGCAGTTTGGGTGTCCTCCAGTAAACTGCCAGCCATGACACCACACACCGTCCAATACCCTGTAAATAAGAGAACATTAAGAGGCTGCTAAAGGGTGTTTAAAATTGTTAAGTACCCACCCCAAATACCATTTTTTAGGAGTGACGTGTGTATGTCTATAAGACTGGGCAGTTTTTTGCTGTAATTCAATAGCTTCAGGTGCTTTATCAACTGGTCGTAATATTGTTTTATAAAATAATCAAATTTGTTTAATTTGAGCTCCAGTTTCGGCGATGATAGCAGGAAATAAAGCAAGTCGAATGCAACGCTGCCATATTTACACATTTGATAATCAACGAGATAAGAATCCAATAATTTTCCCGTTGCTCTATCATAAAGGAACATTATGTTGCTCAGCCAGCAATCAGAGTGGTTCAACACATTAAACTCGTTTGGATCGACAGCGCCGACTTGTAGAATTTTTGCTGTAATGTGACCAGCCATATTTTTGATATCGTCGTAGTAGGCCTCATGTCCCTCAATTGTTTTCAGGGACTTCAGAATGTAAGGTATCATGTTATCGGTTAGTTTGCTTATGAAATGTTTGCCATCCTCGTTAAAAAGACTCTCGAACATCTGGGCGGGATAGGGTCCAATTGTGTCTACCCGAACAGCCGAAGCGGCGTGCCATTGCGCGAGCTTTGTGAGCAGACACAGGGTATGCTCCTCATCCACCCCTGCCTGGCGATGGACCGATTGAAATCCTTTTGGTTTGAGATCCTCTAGTAGTACATGTTCATATGGTATGTCAAGTTTATAGCACTTGGCACCAAACTCAACCTCTAAGCCAACATTGCTATAAAGCTGCTTGAACTCCTGCACATAAATCATGAACATATCCCGTTCTATATCGAATATGCTAAACTTGTTCTTCCCAAGGGTTTCCTGATAAGAATCCGAAACGTGCGGTATTTTCAGCATATACGATATAGATTTGGTTGTGTCATCTATATAAATTATAAATGCTTATAAATCTCAGCAAAAGTCTTATCAAATGTCTTCTACTCCCACTTACCTTTGAGTTCCACTTCGAGCTCAATTCGGAGCATAACCGTGGCATAATTATCACCAGGTTTTGTGCCGGGCATGGCTTTAAATGATTTTATTGCTTTGAAGCCTTGGTAGTTATCTTTAAGCAGCTGCTCAAAAAGATCAGCCTTTAACCATTCGGGAAATTTGACCTTCACATCATTTGTTGTGATTTGACTGTTTGATGACATTTTTAAGACTCTTTAAGCAAATACAAGTCGGTTGTAGTCAGTGCGATTTCCGTGGAAGAACTGTGGCAATAGAACAATTAACCGGTTTATATACAAACAGTTTGAAAGAGCTTAAAGCTCATAAAGCTTTTGTGTAACTGTCGGTATTTCACCATACATTTTTACGATCTATTGAGATGATCGAAATTCTTAAAATCGTGCAATGTTTGTTTATGCGGTTCCATTTCAGAGCTGAAATAGAAATGATATTGGCGGCTGATAGGATGTAAGCCCTTTATCATATAGCTGTAATTGGAACATAGAGTTACAAATTTATTGGTAAGATAATCTAAAAATTTGTTAATATTCAAAAACGATTTAGTGCAAAATCAGATCAATATATAGGGGAGATTTAAGCAATCAATTAGGAACGATCTTAAAATTTTGAAAGGCTTGCATATTTCCTAATTTTCCTAATGTACGTAGATGAATTTTGATGTTGGAGCACAACTGTTAAATCACATCAACAAAATGTGAACCATATTATTATCCTTTTTTAGGTGTTTTATTTAAGTTTCGGATCTAAAAAGCTGTCAAGTTGACAAGCCCATTTTATATAGAATGTAGAGAATTGTACATAGTTTTAACTTACATTAATCTCTATATGTAAAACTGTTTGTCCTGACTGACTGACTGACTGATTGGTGATCAACGCACAGCCCAAACCGTAAGAGCCTGGAAGCTGAAATTTTCACTGTAGGTACCTTATGTGATGAAGGTGCACGTTAAGACGGGGTTTCGGAAAATTCCACCCGCAAGTATGGAAAAATCGCGTAAAACGTTTGTATGAAACTTTTTTGTTTACCATCCGATCGGCCTCAAACTCAATTTCAAAGTTCTTTGTTCAAATTCATTAGGGGTGTTTCACACTTTTCCAAAAATGTATTCCTCCTTGATGGAAATGGGGTTAAAGATTTGGTGGATGACGTTTCGCGCTCAAATTCATTTTCAAAGATCTATATGAAAAATCATTTGAGACGTGTTTCACATTTTTCGCAGAATCTGAACTCCTTCGGTGGACTTTTATTTGGACTGGAATTTTAAGTTTTGTCAGACTTGCATCAAACTTATTTTCAAAGCTCTACATAATAATATGATGAATACGTGTTTCAGCGATTCGGAAAATTCCATTTGCAACAGTGGTAAAAGGGCAAAAAGCTTTTATTTGAAAGTAGTTTGTTTACCGTCCGCTCAGTTTCAGAATCATTTTCAAAGCTTTTTCAGAACATTGATTTTATAACATACGTGCCACGATTGTTAAGATTTAGAAGCGTTTTAGTCTCTTCTCCTTTCTTTTAGTACGCAAGTTATGTTATATATTTAATCATAATTTTTATTTTTATTTACTTTTTTTTTTTTTATTGTATTAAAATTATGATATTATATTTATCAACACTCATAAGAACTTAATGATTCTCACTTTAATGTTTTGAAATTTGTCCTATATTTTTCCATATAATATACTGAACTATATTTCCAAGGCACCACGATTTAGTAGCCAAGGTAGTACGACCTGAATATGTTTGCGAAAGCGCGGATTCGTACTGATTAGGCTTTTAAACTCATTGCTTTCTTTGGAGCCGCTGAGAAACATCTCAAGATTGGCATCTTCTGAAGGATGCAAAAGAACGGCTGTCATAATGCCCGTGGCAGTAAGATAGCCTGAGTGAAAATTAAACAAATATCTTATAATCAAAATATCAGAAAGATGATTATATATAGTGCTTACCCAAAAAGCTGTATCTAAAGAGTGTCAAGTGTATGTCCCGAAGGCAAGGCAACGCTTTTGCATACTTGAGCAGTTTTAAATTTTTGGCAAGATTTTCATGATAGAACTTGACGTAGTAATCAAATTTTCTCAGCTTATCCTCGAACTTGGTTGAGGACAGCAGAAAGTAGTACAAATCTTGAGCAACAGTTCCGTACTTTGGCATTTGGAAATCCACCAGTAATGTCTCCTTGAGTTTACCAAAATCGTCGTAACAGAACATCATATTATTACACCAAAAATCACCGTGATTTAATACATTAAACTCGGATGGGTCTAGTTTAGCCATTTTATACATGCCCTCAACGAGCTTGGGCTGCAATGCTCTCTGAGGCGGCAGTAGAGAAGAGAAAATAATAAAATAATTTCAGTAATATAACTTTGATCTTATATACCACTTGCTCTATGTACTCCTCATTGCCTTCGCATGTGGCACAGCTCTTAACAAAATTCTGTGATATTTGCTTGTTCATCTTGACCATCAGTGCGCGGTTTTCTTCCTTGAAGAAACTGGTATTGAGCTGATCCGGATATAGTCCCTTGGTGGCCACACGCACAGCGGAGGCGGCATGCCATTGAGCCAGCCTTTGCAGAGCTGCTTCAATGTGCACCTGGTCCAGTCCCTCTAATCGATTCATGTTTTTAAAGCCCTTGGTTGATAGATCCTCCAGCAGTATATAATCTGTCTTGGCATCCTTTAGTTCATAGGCTTTAGCACCGAATTTTACATCCAACCCGGCAACGCAATAGATTTGCTCCAGCTCGGGAATGAAGATATTATACATACTACGCTCCGCTTCAAAGATATTATTGCGCTCCATCATCTTTTGGCAAAGTTCCATCAGATGTGGAACCTTAAGCATGTAGGACACCGTCTTTTCGTTGCCATCTATAAGATGTTGAGACTGTTTGAGTGCAATCCTATGTTCTTCTAAGCATAAATCACCATACCTTCCAGCTCTACTACGATGATCACACGCAACATGATCGTCGCATAGTTTTCACCTGCTGCCGAGCCGCTCTCAGCCTTGAAGCTTCTGATTTTGGAGAATCTTTTGACGGATTCTTTGAGCACATCCACAAATAAATCGGGCTGCACCCAATCCGGCACTTCGCTGGCCGGTGGATTGTTTTTTGTATCTGTTGTCATTTGCACCTCGAATTTGACAATTGCTGTGAAATATGTCGCTGTCTTCTCTGTACCAGCAAAGAGCTTTTATTTGTTTTCTAACTTTTCCAGCTTTATATGTATGTTCAAACATTGACGTAGATCTGCGTTTACTTGTAAGCGTGATACGAAATAAGCTTTTTGTGCAGTCGTTTTGCAAGCAGATTGTAGGTTCTTTAGATTTTGCAGCTTTCAATTAACCTCTTATGCTCTCTCCCCCTCTCTCTCTCTCTCTCTCTCTCTCTCTCTCTCTCTCTCCTTCTCTCATTTGTAGAAGCACTTTTTTTTTATTTATTTGCTGCTCTTTCGTTTTGCTCTTCAATTTCAATTTTATATAAAAAAAAACTAAAAAAAACTGAAGCTCTCTCTTTCTCTCTGTCATTAGCTACGCCCTGCGAATCAACGTACCAAAACAAACAAGTTAAGCATTATATGATTATATTATATGGTATGCGATAGTGAAATACAGTTAGTACTCCATAAGACGAATTCGGAAACCTATCGTTTCACCCCCTTTTTCATAACCTTATTAGGCTATTTATGATCGACCCAAAGAAACTTATAAAAAAAATAGTTGCATAAATTGCCTTTATGTATAAAAAGCCAAAGATGTATGTTTTTATGTATTAAAGAACTAATTTTTTGTATAAATTGTTAAAAAGAAAGTTAATTGTGCCCCGCCTTTTGAATATTATAATTATTATTATAAGTATTACTTTTATTGCTCTCGATTGAGAGTTGGATCCTTTGTGTATTCAAGTAATATAGCCTCTTTCCATAAGCCAGGGTAATATCAGTTTGATTTGCCTAACATAACTGGGATTCAAAAACATTTTACGCTTAAAGTTCATAGCCGTTTCCGAGTCGCCCATGAAGTTCGCAATATTAGAATCCGGACTGGGGGGAAACAATGTTACGGGCAGCATTCGCTGAGCGCATACAAATGCTATAATTGTTCGAAAAATATCGAAAAAAATGATGAAGTCAGCAAATGTTTATGGAATCAAACAAAATATGTGCATTGAATTTAACAACCTACCCCATAGACTATTCTTGCGAAGGTTCGTTTGCAATTCTGTTAAAGTGGGCAGTTTTCTGGCATATTTCAACAGCTCCAGATGTGCTACAAGCTCTCGATGATAATACTCTACGAAGTCATCGAATTTCTCCAATTTAATGTGAATATTTGGTGTTGTCATCAACAGGCAGAACAAGTCGTGGGCAGGTGTCCCATATTTCGGCAATTGAAAGTCCACAAAACAAATGTCCTGTATCTTGCCCGAATTCAATTGGAAGAGAAAATTGTTGCACCAGAAATCCCCATGATTGAGCACATTAAATTCGGTTTTATTAATGCGACCAAAATCCATATACAAGTCCGTCATGCGATCTGTGTAATTGGTCTGAAATACATGACCGAATTTTAGAAACTCATGCTATTGCTAACGTTAACAGAAAAATACTCTGATCAGCAAAAAAGCGGTTGAAATATTGAAATTGAAGTAATAATATAAGACGTATCTCTTCTTACTATCAACTGCTGTTGACCCGGCTCCAGATTGTACAGCTGCAGGCATTCCAAAAAGGGCACATTGAATGTTACATTTGCTTGCTCTATCCATTTGTAACTCTCGGGCGAAATGTAGCTCTTTTGATACTTTTCTTCATAGCCTCCCAGCTCTGCTACTCTCTGGGCGGATGCTGCATGCCATTGGGCCAACTTTTTGAGCACTGCCTTTATTTCCGTTTGACCCAGACCAAACATGCGCTCCAGATTTATATAGCCCTGCATGCGCAGATCCTCCATCAGTATGTAGTCGCAGTTTGGCGAGTTTTCTGTGAACTTCAGATGCGTTGGCTTAAACCTCACCGCCAGTTTTGTATGCCGGGCATAGAGTTCTTCTAGCTCGGGCACTAGACGCTCGTACATATCAACCTCCGTGACAAACAAGTCATGGAAATCGTGCTCATCGCCACGATCATTGACCAATGGTATTTTCAAAATGTAACTCATATCTTTAGTGCTTTTATCTGCTTGTAAATATATAATATAAGTCTGGGTTGCCTCTTTATATGCATACATCAAATAAATATATGTAACTGACCCACCTTTTAGTCGCATCTCAATGCCAATGCGCAGCACAATTGTCAGATAGTTTTCCCCGCCGCTGATCGCGGCGGTGCACTCAAACTTTCTGATTGTTTCAAAATCATTATAATTTTGTTTTAGTAGACCACTAAAAAGATGCTGATTTACCCATTCCGGTGCATCGACAGTCGACATTTGTTATTATAATTCTTTTATCCGTCTGCTGCGATCATGTATAGCGTTTCCAACGATCGGACTGCAACTGAGCGAAAGCTTCTCTGCTGAGCGTTAAATAGATACTACATCTTTAAAAAGCTCAAGAGAGATTCGTAAGCTGTTGTAACTGATATTTAATTATTTATCAGCTGAATAACAAAATTTATACAGCTGTTAATAATCTGTTTAATTCCCCCTTAGTAGTTAGCCCTGCACAATTGCCCTTATATTTCTTAAGAACTAGATAACTAGAGAACCCAAAAATTGTTAATTATTTTGATTTAAAGATGTAGATATTACTTCATCATCAACCTAGAATATATATTTATGACTTGTAACTTTCTAAAGAGAAAATATATTGAAGTGCGAGAAAATATTTTTTGAGAAGTATTATTTTAAACATTTAAACATTCAATGTTGTTATTTGGTAATTTGTTCAGTTGGGGTTAAATTATATTTAGCGCTTTACGCTATGCATGTAAACATGTCGTCTAAGCTTATCCGGCCGGGCAAAGTCCTTGGCACAGAACGTGCACTGATAGGGTCGTTCACCCGTATGCTTGCGGCGATGCACCTTTAGTTCGTAATGCACTGTAAAGGACATGTCACAGAGATCGCATTTAAATGGCTTCTCGCCGTTATGACGACGCATGTGAATGTTCAGCTTGTTGGGCGTCAGAGATTCCAGGCCGCATAGTGAGCAGAGATACTTCTTGCCTGGATTCTTTTTAGCGACATGCATGTCGCGTATGTGCTTATCCAGGCTTGGCTGCACTACAAAGGAGCGCCAGCAGTGTGGACATTGATATCTGAAACGCCGACTTCGCTTGGTCGTAACGGGCGCCTGATTGGATGATTTGGGGTGTTGACTGGACATATGCTGTTCCAGATTTTCGCGCCACATGAATTTGTACCCGCAGCGTGAACACTTAAATTTCTTTTCCTGGTTGAGGCACTGCGTGCGCAAATGCTGTTCCAGCATGGACTGCAAAACCGGTTAAAATATTACCATTTTGTTTGTGACTCTAAACGGGATAAACTCACCGTGTCAACGGTCTTGTAAATACAATGCTCACAGGAATATGGCAGCTTGTCGAAGGTGTGTAGAGAATACTGATGCTCACTCATGTCGCGCCGTCGTTGAAAATTCATATCACATAGAGCACATTTATATGATCTACCAGAGCTCGCGGAATCATCTTCGCTTTCGTCCGTTTCATCTAGCAGCAACTCAAAGCCTTCCTCGGTGCTTATCATATAGTTTGAGGCCTGTTCACTGTGCGCCTGCATTGAGAAGTGCCGTCGCAGATCAGCAATGCTTACAAACTGCATGTCGCATAGCTTACAAATGATGGTCTTGGGTCCGGGTGTCTTGGCGGCATCTGCTAGCAGAGTCTCTGCCAAGGGCAGATCCTCGCCGCTAAAGCCGTGACGCTGCACATGCTTGTGCAACAGCGCAGGGCGATAGAAGGTGCGTGTGCACCAGCGGCAGGGTAAAAGCTCGTTGCTGACATCGTGATGCATTAGTTTGTGCTTGGTCACAGCGCTCTTATCCTGAAAGCTGCGCGAGCATTGATCACAGGGATATGTGTCTTGCTGTAATGTAAAACATTTATTTATGATTACACTCAATACATATAATATACAAAAAAATCCACCTTGTTTTTGTGCTCCACAAGATGCGCGCGTAAATTGCGCCGCCAAAAGAAGCGCTGCGGACACTTATCGCACATGAAGCGCTTTAGCGTATTCTGGCAAAGTTTGAGCGTATGGTGATCCAGAAGCTTGGCGCTCAGGAAACGTGAATCACAACGCTGGCAGACATGTGGCGCCTCTAGCCACGTGTGCTCTTGTCTATGATGCTCGTGCAATTGATATTTGCGTGGCCACACAGCGGCGGGCGATTCACACAGCTCACAGGCATAACTATGCCGCTCGACAACATCCTCCTCTCCGTCGCTATCTGTGTCCGAGCTATCCAGATTCATCTCGTAGCGAGCCTCATTCGTTATGGAGTAGTAGCGTCCATACATTCCCACCTTCAGATCATTGAAAATGCGCCGCTTTAAGCCAGCAACTGTGGATTCTACGGCCGTTTTGTAGAAGCCCTCGGCAATTCGCTCAATGGGCTCGCCGTGGGCTTCGAATGTAAAGTCTTTGGGGTGCGCCTTTAAATGCTCGCGCAGCTCGCGAAGTTTGATAAATCTGCGCAGACAGATCATGCATTGAATCTCCTTTGAGCCATTCGGCTTGCAGCGATGCAAATCAAAGCCTTTGACGCGCCGATCGATGCGGGAGGGCTTCGACATGGCAGGTGTGTCTGCTGCAAATCTGGAGGAAGCCGCTTCGTCCTCGTCTTCATCGGAATCCTTGTACGCCTTGTGCTCGTTGTGTTTGTGCTTGATGAGACTTACAATGTATTTATAAGACTTGTCGCATTGATCGCATTTGTAGTAATTGTCTGCACTGGAGTTGTCGGTATCATCTTCATCGGGTATGCTATGAAAAAATGCAAATAACGAACCTTCATTAAGGATAAAAGTGGGATATTAACTTACTTAATCTCTTTTATGATGCTATGCACAAGAGAATCTGTGCTAGACGGCTTCGAGTGCTCTCGCTGTGATCCTCTCGTCTTATGCGTTTCTTCTGTAATGGAATTGCTACATCCAATTGACTTAGGCTTCGCTGACAGCTGGCTGGAAACGTGTGCCTTGTGCTTGTGCTTAATGAGCAGCATAATGTACTTGTAGGATTTGTCGCATTGATCACACTTGTAATAGTTATCGACTGATTCATTGTCCAAGCTAAAAAAAAAGAAGACAATTCTTAAACTTAGTATTATTAAGATAAAATGCGCTTACTCTGCCGCGCTGCTGCGTTCTGTCATAGAGCTCTTTATCAGGTTGTGTAGAAATGGTTCTGAGTTGTGAATCTTCTCGTCTGTTGCCCGCGCTTTGGTCAGGCAGCGATTTGGACTATGATCCCGCTGCTTATGCCTGAAGAGGTTGGTTACATATTTAAAGGCCTTATCGCACTTGTTGCACTTGTGCAGCATTGGCAATTTTGTGTGTGCTGCCCGGCGTTGCTTGAGTGGCACATCATCGTCATCATCATCATCTTCGGTGTCATCATCCACAATGCTTTTCTTAATCAAAGGATCAATTGGATTGGTTGGATCTGCTGACGTCGTGACAGGCTCTGAGGGCTCTTCCATTTTAATTGTTACGCCCTCTATATCCAGCAATTGTATAGGTGTCTCTCGCAAACACTCCAAAGTGGCTATTTCGGCATCCTCCAAAGGAGATTCTCTAGACATGTTTTGAAGCCAAAGCTCATGAGTTTCACGAGCTTGCAGCACAAAGTCGTACGCATTCTCTAATCTGTGAGCACAGTTGCGACAAATCCAGGGCGGCAGCTTCTCAGCTTGATCCAATGCGACCTATAGAATAACTTATTAGAAGTGCTTGTCTTATCAGTTTTATGGGTTGGGGGTGGCTTGGAGGTTACCTCAAGTTTAGTTAGCTCCAGCAGCAGTTGATTGTATGTTTTATCTGCGTATTTATTCAATGGCGTCTCAATCCAATAGCGTCCATCTCCGCTTCCGCAGATTCTGCACACTCTTGTCATCGTTAAACACGATTATAATTGGCAATTGTATCTACAATTCCAATTTGCTCCGATGTCAATCAATTTGCTAAGTACACAAAATAGTAATGGTTTTGGGTGTGGTCACACTGTTTAACAAACAGTTGTTGGCGGCACAGCTGTGCAAATGCTTATCGATAAGATGAGCTATCGATATTTCTATGTTATATTGCTCACATTTGCTTCGCGTTGTCATTCTACATACCGTAATGATTTGCATTTAAGAAAGTTATTTATAGGAGTCTTAAAAGCATGTTGCCGACGGATATTTGTCGCACATGCGCGCTACAGGATGACAGCTTGCTCCCGCTAGCAACGCGCACTAATAAATATGCAAATAAAAGCTTTAGCGACATATTGCACGAATTGACGCAGAATGATGTGTGTAAAATATTACCCAACGGTTAAGAAATATATTTTAATATGTGTTTTTAGCCCTTGCAGGAACATACGGATGATGCCCTGCCGCAGTATTTGTGTGCCGAATGCCTGCACAAGCTTGAAGCTGCCTATGCTTTTGTGTTGCAGGCGCGGCAGGCGCAGGAGCAGCTGTTGCTGCAGCTGCGCAAAGGTTCGCAAAGTCAGTGCTTGGAGGAGATGCCCATAGACATCAGCATGCAGGACATTAAAAACGAAACGGACGTTGACTTAGATTCGGAGCCAAACAGAAAAACCAAAAGCGAGTCGCTACTGGAAGATGCAGGAGAGGTTGAAGAACCAGAGATTGCTGCAGTGTCTGGTCCAGCCTTAAAATGGCAGCCGGAAAGCGATAGCGACAATACTAAGGCGTCTTTTGACCAGTAAGTGACTTGGCCGTTGCTGTTTCCTAAATTAAAGACTAAATCGTATTGGCTTACAGGCAGGACATGGACTTAAAGCCCAAGCAATTGCGGCGCAGCCTACGGAAAGCCAATCATGGCATAGTCAGCGAAAATGAAGCCTCGTAAGCAACTGCAGAAATTGTAATATATGATAAGTTACTATAAATTGCTTTCCAGCTTTGCTAATATGAAGACCTTGACTGTGAAGCGTCGCCGCGGACGTCCCGCGCGTCATCCCAAAAAAAGAAACATCAACGAGGAGGGCCGACATACGTGCCAGGTGTGCGGGAAGACATTTTCGTGGCACCGCGACATGGTACGCCATGCCCGCATACACTTCGAGCAGGCGGCCTTCGTGTGCGACAGCTGCGGCAAGAGTTTTTTGCGCAAGGACAAGTATATGTTTCATCTGCGTTCGCACGAGAAGCGTGCAGCCAAATGGCAGGCATTGCAGCTGAGTAGTGAATGGCGCTTTGCGGAGCGCCTATACAGCTCGGGCCGGCTCAAGCATGTGATCTGCAAGCTGTGCGGCTTGAAGTGCCAGCGCATTCAGGAATTACGCGATCATTTGGCGTGCCATGTCAGCATTGAAACGTTGTCTAAATTGAGCATGGAGAGTGATGTGGTCAAAGAGCAGTTTGCCAACATGCAGCAGCAATTGGACTTGGTTCAGATCAAGCAACAGGTGTGCGCTGACATTGCCAAGGGACGTGAGCTGCTGGACAACTATTACGCTGTGGTCAATGCGTATGGCTATGAGCTTTGCCTCAGCGACTCGGATGAGGAACTACCTGACTTGACGCCACAGTACCGGTGTCTGCCATGCAACACCACCTTTACGCGCAAATATCGCCTCATGCGCCACACTCTGGAGGAGCACACGCATTCGGAAGCGGATGTACCCTGGCAACGTTGTAATGTTTGTCACATTGGCTTTTTGTGCGCCAAAGTGCTGGAGCAGCATCAACGCACGCAGTGCCACAATAAACTAAAGCGTTATAGCTGCCCCAATTGTCCAGGAAAATTTGTTTGGAAGCAGAATTTGAAGCAGCATGCGTGCTCCCAACGCAACGGGGTACAAAAGGAGCAACAGCCGCAGAAGGTCGCCCATCAATTCCAATGTTGTCTCTGTGATGCCCAACTACACAGCATGGGAGGATTACGCTCTCATTTACTCACCCATCGCGATGGACGCAGCGGCATAGATCCGAAGAAGCGGGCTGCCTTCTTTCGCACCTATTATCCCGATGGCTTTGCCTGCAGCTTGTCAGAGCTGAGCGCACGCATTGCCGGCGACTTTGAGGCAGAGGATTACGGACGGTACTTCAATGCCAGCACTAGCAGTGGGCAGGAGCTGGATTTCTTTGACTCGGAGACAGATGAGGAGCAGTTGAGCTCTGTCGCTGAGCTGCATATATGTTCACTGTGTGGCGAGACCACAATACGCCGGACCCAACTGCTTGAGCATCAGCAGCACCAGCATAGTGAGGCCAGGCTGCCGCATGCCTGCGAGGACTGCGACATGAGCTTTGTAGCCGATTCCTTACTGCAACGGCATCGCCGACATATCTGTGCCAAGCGGCATGCCAAGTATCATTGCCAGTTTTGCAGCCAGCGTTTTTACTGGCACTCCAACTATGAGCAGCATTTGAAGCTGCAGCACGAGAAGGAGGATAAAACAGAGGTTACCGAAGAGCAGGAGACCAGATTAAGAAGCAAGCGCCATCCAACAGCAGCCAAGCTGCAGTGTGGCGAGTGCGAAAAGGTATTTTAATTAGCTACAAGATAATTCATTTATAAACTTATCCATTCCACAGGTCTTCATCTGGCCCAAGGATCTGACACGTCACAAGCGAATACATCAGCCGCAGGCGTTGGCTCAGTACGAATGCGCTTACTGTGAGCGCAAGTTCCATCGCAAGGATGGCCTGAAGTCGCATTTGCGCGTGCACGGTGAACAGCAGCTGGACGGAACGATTGCCAGTGATCAACCATCGTCCGTTCTGCAACTCATGCCAGTAGTGTTGACCCAACTTTGCCGGCCCAATGGTTGCAAGCAGATTCAGTGCATGATTTGCCTTTCGCAGCACACAAAGATCGCCGATCTGCGTGCGCATTTACTCAACCATCAGTTTGCGGTGATGTTTGCGGAGGATCGTGGTAAGTCGGAGAACATTGCAAATATTTCACGGGCTCTATATCCAGAGCTAGCCACGCCGCTGGATCAGCAACAGCTGATCGGGCGCATTCAAAGCGATGTGGCCAAGGGCCTTGAACTGGAAAGATTCATATCCATTACCAACGAGGCGGGCATAGAGCTCAGCTTGGACAGCAGCGAGACTGAAACAGATTCTGACTCTGCCGAGGCAGTTGGAAGCAGAAGCGGGCGTATCTACAGCTGTGAGCTGTGCCAGCTGAAGGTGCAGCGCAAGCATCAGCTCTACGCCCATCAGCTGGAGCAGCATACGTGGCAGCAGGCGACGCATATTTGCACCCATTGCCAGGCCAGATTTGTGAATGAGCAGCTGCTGGAGCATCATTATCGCACGGTCTGCCGAAACGCGCAGCGGCGTTTTCTATGTCGCAAATGCCCATTGCGCTTTCGCTGGCGCGAGAATCTGAAGCTGCACACGGACGTAGCGCACCAAGAGGCAAGTGAAGAGCATTTGAACTTGGGCATTCAATTGAACGGCACACATCTGCTGCCTATTGTTAGCTATGACTGCACCGAATGCAATCGCAGCTTTAAAATGCAAAAGGATCTCACCAGGCACACCCTGATGCATGCCCAAGAGTCGAGCATTTACCGTTGTCGCTGGTGTGCACGGCGTTTCTATCGCCAGGCCAATCTTCTGCAGCATATCGAGCGTCATGGCATTAGCGCCGAGCAGCTGCCTTATGCGGAGGCACTGCTCAATGCCAGCCGACATCCGCATGGCAAGAAGTGCATCCAGTGCAAGGTGTGTAATATAGCCTACCCCACTATTGCCGCACTGCGCGCCCATCTGCAATCTGCGCCAGGAGGCACACATCATGAGCTTGACTCGATGCTCAACTACTCTATAACCAATCAGCTGGGATATGAGCTGCAGCTGGACGACTCGGAAACAGATGAAGAGGCCAAGCCGTCGGGCACACCCACACATTACACCTGCGGTATGTGCCAACTACGCTGTGTGCGCAAGTTTGAGTTGCATCAGCATCAGCAGGCCATGCATCGACTGGAGCGCATAAGCGAGGGTTGCGAATTTTGCATATTTAAGAGCGTCTCTCCTGATCTTATTAACTATCATCGTCGTGCGCTGTGTGACAACACAGAGAAAAAGTTCAAATGCATCAAGTGCGGCTACAAGTTTATGTGGGAGGCGAATCTGCTGCAGCACGTGAAGCTGCAGCACCCCAGTAGCGATCTGCAGCAGCAAGTGATTTCCATGCGCGCAACGGAAACTTCGAGTACTGAGTGCCAGATCTTTCAGTGCGGTCAGTGTCCTAGTAAATACAATCGCAAGGATCGTCTGACAGCACACGTAAAAAAATATCATTCAGCAGAAACTAGCTCCAAGGGTGCCCCAACAAAGACTGCAACAGGCGCCAAGCAGCAGAAAAGTTTTCTCTGTGCCTTTTGCGGCAAGGCGGTTAGTTCCTCATCCAATCTGATCATACACATACGTCGGCATACCGGCGAGAAGCCTTTCAAGTGCGACTACTGCGACATGGCGTTTCCACGGTCGTCCGATCTGCAGTGCCATCGACGCACCCATACGGGCGAGCGGCCGCATGTCTGCACCGTTTGTCAGAAGGGCTTCGCGCGCTCCTACAAGCTGCAGCAGCACATGCGCATCCACAATGGCGAACGCCCCTACAAGTGTACTTATTGTGATAAGAGCTTCACGCAGTCGAATGACCTGACGCTGCACATACGGCGGCACACGGGCGAGCGTCCCTATCATTGCAACACGTGCGGCGAGCGTTTTATTCAGGGCACAGCGCTCAAGAATCATCGACTACAGAATGGACACTACGAGACGGAAGCAGACCAAGTAAAAGATGTCTAAATGAGACTATGACTCTTGATTAATAGAATAAGAGTAAATTGATAAACGTTGAAGGTAATTGAAAAACTTGCATTGACAATCAATAAATATTACAAAATAATTATTGGAGCAACTTGGAATTGAAGTGAAGTGAAATTGTGCCAGCCTGAATTTCAAATTGAACTGCCCACCGATATTACTTTTAAAATATATCGATTGACTGCCACTGCCAAATTGAACATCGCTTCGATCGATAAATATGTCAATTATATGCGATAGTATCGTTGAATTAAATCATCGTCAAATTACCGTTGTTATGGTTACTTTCATAAAAACTAAGCAGGCGTTTAAATATTGGTCTGACAAAATCCAACAAACTGTCGCACGATAAACAACAATTAGCCGAGGAAAAAATATATTTTAAATAAAATTATTGATCCGCAGCAAACACACAGATATAACTTAAATTCTAATCAAGCTGAGTGCAAAGTTAACGTATTCTTTAGGTTTCAAATTATTTAGTTAGTTTGCAAGTGCTGCTAAAGACGCCGTAACATGGTCAAGTCGAACAAGCAGCCGCGTCCGTTGTCTGCCACGGATCGCAGCAGTGTCAGCGTCAGTGGCAGCGCCAACTATATGGAACACACCTACTGCGTAGTGCTGCATGTCGTAGAAGGTGAGTTCTTAATAAGGATCTGAAAATGGGAATAAATTATAACAATTATTTACAATTCTGCCACAGCCATAAATTTCTATGGACGCGAGATGAGGGAAGGGGAACGGGAACAGATTATTATGAGTGCGGCCCTCAATACTGTGGACTTTGAAGTGGAGGGCACGCCTTCGGTCACTGCTGAAACAATTATATTCAATAGCAATTGCATTTGGGAATGCGATATGGCTGGCATTAAACGCATCAAGACAGACCATCGTCCCGTCAAGGTAACCTTCTTTGCCTGCAGCAACTCTGAGCGCAAGACCATTGGAACGCTGCTGCTACCAGTGCGCGGCTTGCCAGTACTGGGCACGGGTGGCAATAACAGTCCCCTGCAGTTGAAAATGTTCTGGCACAAGCTGATCTGTATTAGTAATGAGTTTCGCTCTCATAAACCCGAAGTTCTTCTAATGCTGGCCATAATCAAAAAATCGCTGCTACATACTAAGGATTTCAAGCATCTGACGGCCTTTAATAGTTCAGTAAGTCAAGGGTTAAAATATATAATATATACGTTAGTTCAATTGGTTTGTCAATTTGTCCTAGCAGGAGAAAGAAAGCCGCACGCCGCCGCTGCAGTCGCCCGGCCATTCGATCACCGCCAACATGTTGCAGTCGCAGGTGCCATATTTGATATTTAGATATATACAACATACTGAATCCTGTTCTTGTTTTCAGGCCAATGTTTATGTGCAGTCGCTGGTACAGTTGGGTTTGCTACAGGTGGGCAATGATCCTCTGGTCGATTGTGACATCATCGAGGTGGTGTTGCAATTCAAGCAGCTTAAAAATCTCAACAAATTTGTCAAATCACTGTATCAGGAGAAGGATGCCGTAGAAACCGTGTTGTTAATGTTCGACTTTGTAGGGAATGTGACGAATATTGAACTTAAGCTAAACAATACGGATGCCTATACGCTAAACGACGTGCTGGGCTTACGATTTAAGTCCTCTTTGCGTAGCATACGGCTATATTTCCAGCGCATATTCTATTTACCCATCAATATGTACATAAACGAAACTTCAATAGGTAAGGTTAAGACACTCAATTCCAATTAATTATTATTGTTATTATTATTATTATTATTATTATTATTATTATTATTATTATTATTATTATTATTATTATTATTATTATTATTATTATTATTATTATATTTTAGCCAACTATCGGATGGACTTTGGTAAACTTCTGCCACCAGATAATTTTTTTGCGAGCAAACGAAAATATGTGCAAAGCGGTTCTTTTGCTTTCGAGCGTTTTGGACGCATGGGCAGTGCGCGCGAGCTTAAGCCAATCATGGACTACACCTTTACAGTGGACATACAGGAGGTGTATTGGCGCCAGCAAGAGAAGGAGCCGGAACCGCAGCTGAAGAAACAGCAGCTGCAAGAGGAACAGCTGGATTTGCAATCGGTGGGCAGCAAAGCTGTTATACGGGAAGTTCCCAAGGATAGGGCACATGACAACGTTGTCGATTGGAACCCCAAGTCTGAAAAACAATCTGCGTCAGCCACTTGCTCACTAGATAGTTTGAATGTTGGTGCTGAGCTTTCGGCCTCGGATGAACGGGACACCGCCTCAGAATCGCCTCTGAGTGATGCGCCCGACTCAGATACGCCCGCAACTGTGCACACATCCCAAACACGTCGCAGGAAGTTCACCAGGCTCCTAGTAGACAACCCAGAACATGAAGAGGAAAAGGGAAAGGACCATCAGTATACCTCGAAGGTAGTCACTAGAAAGTTGTCCACAAGATTTGAGCTTGAGGATGAACAGCTGCCGGAGGATGATTTAATGGATTTACCTGATGATATTGGCTCCGATTCTGAGCTTTATGCGTGTTACAGCAATGACAGTTTAAGAAATGTAGAGGACTGCTTGCCGGTGCGTTCAGAGAAAGCAAGGGAATTTAGAAAACATAATCCCAGCAATTCAGCTGATCGTTGCTTAGAGGAACAGCAATCTAAAACGACAAGGAGTGAAAAGAACCGCAATCCTAAAGAAATTGGTTCGCAAAGGAGTTTTCAGGAGCCCATACAGCCTATGGACACAAGGACTACCAGGTTTTTGCAGGAAGAAATGCAGCTCAGAGAGAAAATGGCTAAACGGGTCGAAAGAAAACCGACTGTTGATGATGTTGATCAATATGACATTAATGACAGAATTATCGATGATTCATGGGGTGAACAGGGACAGGAAAATAATACATTTTCACCACAAATGACAAAGGAAGGTCGTCCTAGACGGACGGTCAAATCTAAGCCGGTGAAAGACGATGTAGTTCCAGTAGAAGCAAAAACTACGCCAAGTATACGAAAATCTCGATTGCTCGCTGTGTCTGCTGAGGCTAATGAAATGGACATGAGCTGTCCAGATGCCACATTAATTAATCTTAAAGAAGAGCGGATTAAGACAACCATCAAAAAACTTTCAGCGGATGATCATTCAGGAATTCAACCAAAAGTCATACGCAAAAAGAAGATTGTCGCAAAAACGGAAGAGTTTGAGTTATTGGAAAACAATAAGCTGTCAAATACCAATCCACGTAAGCCAGCGAAGTCAGCTGATGAAAATAAAAATATGGTTTCACAGGGTAGTCTAGATGCAGTTGAGCCTGACATAGACTATGCAAGTCAGAAACTGAAGTGTGTTTCCCGAGATGGAGTTGGCAAAAAGCGAATAAATAATCTGGTCGCTGAGTCATCAGATATGGATACACCAACGGAAACTGATCAACTGGAAGAAATCCTCCAAAAACGAAGCGCACGAAAGAATAAATCAAAACAAAGCATCCAAGCGGAAATTAAAACTTATGAGACAGTTTTAATCCAGAAAACATCAAAAACAAAGAAGCCTCCAATGTCAAAAACCGATCTTTCTCTAAGCGCTCGATGGGTGGAGGTGAGCAAGGAGCAGACAAAAGCCTTGGAGGAAACTGAGCAGTATATCGAGGCCACTTGCAAAGCGGAGCTGGATGAAACTTCTTTTGGAGAACAACACTCAGAGGGCCACAAGAAGTCTACAACTAAGAATTTTGAGCGATCGCCCCACACAATTCACAGAAAAAATACTGAATATAACGATGTTAATGAATGCTCGGAAATGGATCCTAGTATTGAAAGTTCCATAATAGAGGAACCCTTTAAACAGCCAAAGTTTGAGCGCAAAGTATTAAAAAAGAAAAGGTCTGCTGATCTGCGAAAAAATGAGGACTTAATGGATACTCAAATGCAATCGGAAATGGAAACAAGTGTTAATAATTCCATAATTGAGGAATCCATTAAGCAGAAAACATCTGTCGAGCAAGAAAAGAATCAGTCGAGGCCCAACACAAGCAGATCACAAAAACTGGTTCTGCAAGAGACGGAAAATGTGGCATCAGAAATGGATTCTGTAGAGCTTGAGAAAGCCAATTTAATACGTAAGCATGACAGAAAATGCAGACGAGCTGTGAAGCAAACATCACTGCAAAAGTATTTGGATGCGGAGGAAGCATCTCTAGCGGGACTGCCTCAGGACACGGGCGACAAGGCTGACCAGCCTATCAAAAAGCGCACGGTCAAGGCAACACCGTTCGCGCCAGCAGAGGTAGAGTCTAGTGAATTGGAGCCAATAGAAAGGAACAAACCTATTAAGCAGAGAACAACTAAAGCGTCAGCAGCTTCCAGCTTGGAGCATGATCTTATTAAAAAACTTTGTGATGTTAATAAAACTTTCGGCGAATCCCAGTTGGAAGCCGACGCAAAGGTTTCTCGCTTGGAAGTGACAGTTCACATGTATGATCAAACGAAAATCGCGGCAGTTGAGGCAGCAAAAGGAAGCGCCACGTGTGTTAATCAGAACGTCAACACGGACATCACCAATATGGATGAGAGCATCAAGCAAATTCTGGCGGCCGGCAAGCAACTGCAGGATGAAATGCAGCGCAAGGCGCTGGAGTATATGGGCAATCTTGGCCAGCGCCGTTCTGACACAGATATATCACAGCAGCCGGTGGACAACCAGGCCCACAATAGCGTCAACGAAGAGTCCAACGGCTGTACTAAATACGAGACCAAATTTAATGAACTGGAGCAGCACATACTCGTGCTGGAGCAGCATTTGCGTAAATTTGAAAGCCGCACACAGGAAATGCAGCAGATGAACTTCACGTTGGCTCAGGAGAAGATGAAGCTAAAGGAACGCATCGCACATATGGAGCAACAAATAGCTCAGCTGTGCCAACAGGACGCCAGTGGCAACGAGCTACAGCAGGTGCTAAGCGAGATGCGCATACAAAACGTGCGCTACATGGACATGTCCAAGGCCAAGGATCGCTACAAGAAGCAATGGCGGCGCAGTGCCAAGCGCGTGCACGCCCTCAAGCTAGCCATGTATGAGAAGAAAGTGGAGCACGAAAAGAACATGCCAGCCAAGTGAGTTAGCTGCACTTCTGTTCGATATATACCCCCATCCTTACTGTACGACTCCTTCCATTTCAGCGTGCTTAATCTAAAAAATATTCTCACTCAGGACGCCGAAGAGTTTGAGCGTGAGTATGGTCGTTTTCGAAGGTCTGGAACAGTGCTCAACTTTTCCACTTCCGGTGACTCGTCGGAGCCCTTGCTTAAGGATTATCTACGTGGTCTTTCCAGCCAAGCAGTGCACCAGCACAAGCCGCCAAATCACGTGGACAGCACTCGAATGCATTAGCCCCGTTTTCATTTGACGAAATTATCTGTGATTTATGGTTATTTTATTTTATAATTGTAGGTTAATTTCTAATTTGAGTTACTTCTTCGGTTCGTGATTAAAATTTCTGTTTTTTTTTCAACAAAACTACGCCTTAGTTAATAGCTATAGTCTGTTGATTATTATAATATTATAATTCTTTGTTATAACAATCCTTAGTTAAGAGTGCATTGAGCATTGAATGATCCTAGCTCAAGTTACTATTCTAAGGTGAACTCATGTCCTAAATAAGATTTATATGATTTAGTGTAAGTAAAAAGTTCTTACGTCATTAATTGGATCTTTTTATTATGGTCTTGACAAATACCTAACAAAAAGGTTGAATGTTACCCTGCCATCTAACAGCAATAAATATGCTTGTAGATATTTAGTTTCAACATAAGAATTCACCATAAAGCTGTTCAACGTGGCGTTGCTAATATGTTGGTTAGAAGTTGATGTCGTGTTAACATTGGCAAAACTTTGGCTAGGGTTTTACATTCAATCGTTCAAAATTTCATGTCAGGTTAAACCGCTTGTCAATCAGCAGGAAATAAATAGAGTATTAAAATATTATTTTCTGTTTAATTCTTTATGAAAATGTATTTTAGTTAATACTAAGAACCTTAACTACTCCAACTGAAAACCCACACGCACAAAATGGGGCAACGTGTCCAGCGGTGCAGAGTATTCCATGAGCCACACGGGCCCCTTGTAGACATCCTGAGTGTTTCCATCTGTCCACTCGCCCTCGGGCAGATAAATGTCACGAACTGTTGCGTTTTCCATTATGACCGGAGCCGCAATAATGTCATCGCCCAACAAGAACTCTAGGAAAAGGTGCAAGGATAAATATAAAAGATAAAGTAGGTATTAAAAAAGTCAACCTACCATCGTAGATGCTCTGAGCAACTGCATCATCCGGCGCAGTCCACCAGAGTGGCGCATTGACTGGCTCACCAGTTTCCGTGGCGCGCTTGAAGAGCTTCATGATGTAGGGCGTGTAATCCGCATGTAGCTTGGTGAAGGTCTTGCTAATCTCAATCGTTTCTTGATCAAAATTCCAGGGCACAAAAGAGAACTGCAGGCTGGGCATGAATACATTGGCCTGCAGCCAGCGAATAAAGAGCTCCTTTGTGGGCGGTTTCTCGTTGTAGCCATTGCCGCCAATCATGTCCGGCAGCACAAACGGATAACCATTTAGATTCATTTGTAGGAGAGATGTGATCAGCGTGACCAGGCCATTGTTCCAGCCCCACTCTGAATCCTTGTCGACAATGCGCACAAATATCGGCAAGTCTTGCGAATTTTGGCCGGAGCGCACCTCAATCATATCTCCAAATGCGGCCACCGTGCGCACATAATCAGTGGTGATTTGCAGAGGCGCTTGATTGGAATCACCCTGCAGCACCGGATCCGTGGGTATCCAGCTGGACTCGCCCGCATCGAACTTAAAGCTATCAATGCCATCCTCCGTCTGTAGGCGCTTTACGCGTGTGCTGAACCACTCTTGCACCGCTGTCTTGGTGAAGTCGAGATATGCGGCATCCTTGGGCTGACTGTTCCACCACTGGGTATCGGCGCTGCCGGCATGATCTAGCACCAGATAGCCCTGCTCCTTGGCCGTCTCGTAGATAGCCGTGCAGTTGTTGTTGATGAACGGATGTATCCACAGGGTTACCCGGAAGCCCAGCGCCTTGAGGTCGTCCGTCAGCTTCTTGGCATCTGGAAACTTGTTCTTGCGGAATGTCAGCGCACCGTAGCAATCCTCCCAGTCGTCGTCAATTTCCAGTTGACTGTTCTCAAAGCCATTGTCAAGGATTTGCTGTGCAAAGTCGCGCACCACTTCGTCCGTGACCTCCGCCTTGTATAGCGCCCAGGTGGACCACACCGGATGCTGAACCATACGTTCATCGGGATAACCAGTGGGCATGCCCAGCAGCGTCTTCACTGCATACATATGCGCCACCTTCGCATTCTTGGCGAAGCCCAGCTGATAGCTAAACTTGGACGAGGAAAGGCGCGTGTCGTAGGGCAGGGCACTAAACGCGCTGATGCACAACTGGTCCTCTAGTCCGGCTGCATTCTGATCTATGAAAAGTGGCGTCGTGTTATCCACGTACAGGAAGAAGCCCTCGCTGTTGAACCAGTAGCGCTCCGCCACGCCCATATTGCCTAGCTCCTTGGGTACATACGAGAAATTGCTATACTGCTGGCGCTCGACGGGCCAGTAGTGTTGCTTCTGCTCGGAGCCGCCAAACCAATGGATGCGTCCCGTATTGAGTTTCAGGCAATCCCTCGGTTGTGTGCCCTTTAGCACCTGGTCGCGAGCCACACGTACATGGGTCACGCCACCGGTGGATTGGACCAGGCTAAATTCAATGCTAGTGCTGCCATCGCTCAGCTTGTAGCTGCCGGTGGATGTCGCCTCCAGATTGCTGCTGCTCACAAAGTTATTCAAGGTGACCGTCTGCAGCGTTTGGGTTCCCTTCATCAGCTCATACTGCAGCTTGTCGCCGCGTAGCAATCTTACATATATGTCGCTGTTATTAAACTTAAACCGCTGTTCGATGGTCTGGCAGCCGTGACCGGGCTCCCACAGGCAGCAGGCGGCCAGAATAAGCGCAGCACTTGCGTAGCTAAGCTGCATTTTAGTATAACTGTTGCATGAGCTGCCCAGCGGTGCACTTAAATAGCGCCGGTCCGGTTTGCTTTTTGCCAACTAGCGTGTTTTGCGCAACTACAAAAGCCGCGCAAATAAAGCCCTTAACCAGTGTCCATACTTTTCACCGCTGAAGATGCACTCCAGGCGGTAGCTGATAAACAGCTATCAGCTATCAGCTAGTGTTCTCCTCCAGGTTCATGAGTAATACCCTTCATATACGATCATTAGTCAGCTGATTCGACGTGTTGACATGCCACTGAGAGACTAGCAAATTATCATTAATGATACTTATAAAATATTCGTAATTGTAATTGTAACATTATTTCCCTTTTCAATTGGCGTGTTACTTGCTATTACATACATATTAACTAGTTGAGTGCCTAACAATTATCAGTACTGCGGAAGAGTCTCAATCTATATATTCATATCTTATCAAAACAATATTAATCATATAAATTTACAAAGCATTAAGATCTTAAAAGACATGTATGTAAGGACATTTCATTCTGAATACAGTTGGCTGTGAACAATTTACCGAAAAAAACCGCTCACGTAAAAAAACCTTACTCGGAGCAATACTCACTCCACTCAGCTCAAAGAACGAGAAAATGAAATGTACATATTTTTCTTCCGAATCGAACAGCTTAAGAAACAAGTTGGAGTTGTGTATTCGAGATGCCAAACTAGGAGAAACCTCGCATCTAATCCGACTAGGAAATACCCTCTATCCAGCACTTGGACTCTCTCCTATTATTCATACATACATACAATATATACACAAACTCTTCATGCATAAGCATTTGCGCTGCAAGCTGTGTCCTTGAATAACTTCGGATATTGTTCGACCTTTATAACAAGTTCAGGGCCGAGAAATGACATTCAAATGCGTAAGTCAATTGTTTTTCAATTTGTTTTTCTCAATTTTTGGAGCTGCGAGTTGGCCACATAAAAAGTAAAACATTCTTGACCTGCGCGAGTTATGATAATGCAGATAATAGGAATATATTTTATTTGCTTACAACTAGGATAATACATTTTGGAAAATCAATTTCAAATAATTTTAATAATTTAAATGCGTGTTATAAATAAATCGCAGCAGTTGGTTTGAATGCAGAAAAGTACATTTTTCTTGTAATGTAAGCATTAGGAAAGTGTATTTTGTTTTCGGTGCACGCTTAACTCGTTTCATGAGTTAAATAAAATGTACCTTTTAATTTAAAAGGATGCTGGCTGGTTACTCGGGCACCAGCTGGGCACGCTCCTCATCCTGCAGCGCTGCGCCGAGCGACTCTCTGGGCAGTTGATTTGGCTGCAGTTCATCGTGATATTCGAGCACATCACTCGAATGATGTCGACGCGCCTTGAATACCTCCTCATCCTGCTCCTCATCGCTATCGTCTTCGGCAATAAGCGCAACGGGCGCGTAAAGCTTCGCCTTGGCCGCACGAAGGTTGTAGACCATGCCACCAGCCACGCCCACGCCCACCAGAGATACAACAACTGCAATCACTAGCAGAGCTGTGCTCCAGTTCATGTACTGAATCTTGGCATCTGATCCTAGCTGCGCATTTGCGGGATTAGACACATCCACCACGGTGCTCCGCACCACGTAGGCATAACAGTAGGTGTCGTTGGTCTGGAGCAGCTTGCGCAGCTGGTTGCCCGGATAACAGGTGCTGCACTGGGACGCATTGGGGCCATAGCAGCGCAGGCAGCTTTTGTCGCAGCTGGAGCAAATGCGACTTTGACGCGGTGTCAGCAACAAGGTGCTGGTGCTGGTGCTGGTGCTGGTGCTGGACTCGCTGCTCCGACGCCTACGTTCCGCTGCCTGCAGTGGATCGTCCTGGTTGATGGAGCTTTTGCCAGTGCTGGGTAAATCGTTGCCATCCGGCGTTGAGATGGCTGCAGCGGCGTCTATCTCGCTCAACGTCACGGCTTCATCCAGCTCATCTGAATTAAGTTGAGCGAAGGTGTGCTGGGGGCACTCGTCGTAGCAGAGATCCTGGTAGAAGTAGCTGGGCTCCTGGCAGTCTGGGAAGAACAGATGAAAAGAATTAATTCACGTGTACCAAAAGAAAGAACAAGCAGAAACTAGTTACAACTAACCAAGGTGATAGACAATTTACCTCCGAAATAGTGTTGATAATTGGGGAAAAGAATGTGGAAAATATGAATTTGCTGTTTAGTTAGTAGAATAATGAAAGAGTTGAAGCTAAAATGTAAAAGAATTATGTGTACAAGACAAGGGCAACAAAAGAATTGAATTTAAAATGTATTCTTTTCACATTTTTATTCTTTTAATTAACATTTTCAAGCAATAATCAAGTCTCAACTGAAACTTTTCCATTAACAACAAACAATGTAAAAATACATATTTAAAGCAAGCGCAGTAGTCCAAAAAACATGCTCAAATAAAGTGGAAAATAAGTTGGGTGGATGTGAGTGTCTGCCGTACCAAAACCAGTGTTGGAATGTAAACAAGGCATAACGATGAAAAGCGAGAGGTGTGCATTTAAATATTGTCTTAAATAATAGAGTTTACGATATTAACAAGTAGAAACACCAACTAAAATGTTAATAATCAGACAGTATAAGAATAATATTTATTTCTTTTTTTGGTTGAACGCTAGGTACATAGGTTAAAAACACAAAATTACGCAACACTATAGAGTACTAAGAAAGTTTCAAAATTTGATTTTTGTTGCCAAACTCACCTTGCTTTTAGCTACACGAGAAGGGGAGGGTTCAATTATAAAATGTCTAAAATGTTTTTGGACCACATTTTACTTGCTGCGCAGTAAGAAAATCTTGTTGTTGCAAAAAATGTTTCAGTATATTTTAAGGTAAATATTTTTTGTTGAATACGTTTTTAATGCGTTTATTTATTACACAGATAGTTATATAGAGATATATATATATATATGTGTATATATATATACATAAAACATACATAAAAAATGGTTGATTCTTTATAGCGGCCATCAAATCTCATTTACAATTAGTTTTGTTGTTGTTCTTAAATCCATTGATTTTATACATTTAAAGTGTAATTTTCGCAGAAATTAATTATTTTGCTCCGAATTTGCAGTTGTTATTGTTTTAAATTTAATTTTAATAGCTACCCCAGGCCCTAGTACCATATTTTATTTATTTTATATTTATTTTTTCCATTTCTTTTATACTTATTTATTTAGAATTATCTTAATATTAATTTGGCTTTTTATTTTATTTTTATTTTTAAATTTTTTGAAAAAGCTTAAGCATAAGTACCGCAGCCAGCACTGAGTTAATTTAATTAATTAAACAAACCTCATACGCGGACAAATTTAGAAAAACTTATGAAACACTGATTTTTGTATTTTCAAACTTTGTTAGTCCTTTGCTTAAGTTATATTTATTGCTGCTGTGTTATATGCTTGAAGATTTTTAATTTGTCGCAATTAAGCATAGAAAATGGCCAAGCTATAATTTATAATTATTATTATTTTATATTTCAAGTCAGTTTGCTAAGTACACCAATAACAAGCAAGTCAAACGAAAAGAAAAATTACTAATCAAATTAATATTTATATATTTTTAAGCTATTTATTGTGCATTTACGATATGATTATTCATTCAAAAACCAGCAACAAATATTTAAGTCGCATTTAAAGTAAAATAAAATTTGTACCCAATGAAAAGGAAAAACAAATTATATAAAATGATATGTGACACATTGAAGTCATTAAAAATTGTTTGTGCGTTGTGTTTGTTGTTGCTTATTATAATAATGAGAGAGAATTAGAAATAATTATTGCACTTGCGTTGCGTTTTGATTTTGTTTCGATTTATTTTGTTTTTACTACCAATTGGAGATGAGAGCGCTTGTCACGAAATTTTAATAATATTAATATGCGAGCTGTGTCACGCGCCCATCTCTATAATCAATTAAAGTAATTGTTTATGTGTTGGCAAAAATGAAGAACAACAAATATTGTAACAAAGATATGTGAGAGTGTTGTAAGACGATTCGATTTTGCTCTGATATGGAAATCAATTAACTTTATATCTTTTACAGTTTTATAGTATAGTTTTTGCTTTTTTATTATAAGGTAGCGCACAAAAATAATGACTAGAAGTTTGTTGCTTACTTCTGGCATTTCTTAAGCTTTAGTTTTTGTGCGCGATGATTTCTGTTATCTGCGTTAGGTTTTTAATTCATTTATTAGTTCCTATGCTCACTAGAAAATAACCAAATTTTTTTTTTTAATTGGTTTTTTGTTTTTTTATATTGCAACTTTGTTGAAAACTGCAGGAACTTTTTCTATATAAATTGTTTTATTAATTATTTATTATTGGTTGCTTGCTTTCTTTAATACTATACGTAGTCGTACCCTACACCCTAGTATTTCGTTTTCGTTCACTTTTAATTTTTAGTCAATTTTATTTTTATGTTTTTTTTTTTTTTTAATTTTTTTAGTTACAATTTCAATACAAAAATTTGTTTGCTTTGCTTTGACGCCTTAACACTAACATTTTATGCAATTTCTTTTAAAATACGAATTTCCATTGAATTTTCATCGATACTTTTTTAGTTTACGCATAATTTCATTAGGATTTACGTTTAAATTTTAGAAACAGTCTTTTACTATGAACTCAAGCTGTTGTAATAAACCATTATTTAGGGCGCTGCACAGAAAATTATGACGACAAAAAATATAATTAAAACATTTAAAAGCAGTCAGTTCTGCCTAAACTGTAGCTATTTGGCTGGCCTGGCAATATCTGAAATGCATATATACATAAGTAGACATGTATAAAGCACAAAACTTTAAGGGTCACTGAAGAGAAAAGTGCTCAGTCAGCAGAGCATTTTAACAAGAGTGGCTAATGCATTCAAAACTGTCAAGGCCAAGGCGCAATGCATGCAAAACTGGTTAATCTGACTTTGGCACAGGGAAATTGAAAACCCTCATACTAAATGCAAAAAAAAAAATATAAAAATATTTATAAATTAAAGCAAAAGAAAAACCAACGAAAACAATGAACAAATTTAACTAAACTTATTAAAATATTTAAAATAGATTTTAACTAAATTTACATATATAACACACATTATTTTTGTTGTTCTTTGTGCGAGCCGAAATGAAACAACCTTTGTTTTGCCTAACATTTTTTTACCTCATCACCTACGGTATGTAGGTATGTGTGTGTGTCTCTGTGTGTATAACTACGCTTATATTCAAATTGAACTACAAAAAGTTTTAGTATATTTATTTTTGGACTTGCAGAGTTTTAGTTTTATTTTTATGTTTGTTTTCTGTTTTCTACGCTTATTTATCATGTTTGTTTCTGTTGCTTACTTTGCTATTGTTCAATTGATTTTTTGCCAGCTTTGAAAATGCTTAAATTAAGCACTAAATGCTCTTGTTAATGTTTGTTTTTTGATCAAACTTTAAATTGGAATTGAAGTTTGTTCACATATTTGTTTTTGCTTTATTTTTTTTACAATTGTTTATGTTGTTGTCAGCTTTGCAAAATAGTTTTTCGTGAATTATCTAATGCTTTTGTTGCAGTTGCCATTGTGGTTGTTTTTGTTGATGGCAATGGCTTGTTTAAAGTTCAGAAAGAAGACTTGTGTTATGAGTAGAAAGATTAAAGACAAACCTAAACATTTCTGGTCGCTCCACTTGAGGCAGGCGGCCGCATTGCTGCGATCCTGAGTCATTCCCACTTCGCCCACCTGCAAGTACACATTAAACGAGATGCAAAAAAATAAAATTGATTAGAGATTCATGTATTCAATCATTTATATTAAGTTCAACTTAGCGTATGCGTAATATTTTTCATGGCTTAACTAATCAAAACGAGCAGTGTATGTGACAGTCTATTAGATCAGAAGATCAGAAAAGATTTGTTGCTTTAAAAAAAAACAATATAATAACATTCATAAATAATGTATTAAATATACAAATATTGTTGATGTAGAGCTTATTGTGTAAGAAACATTGAATTTTGATCGAGCAAATTAAATTAAAATTAACAGAGACTCATAGCAAAAATATAAATAAAAATTTCAATCAAAAAAATAAAACTCAAAAGAAGAATATGAAGCCCTTTTATTATTCCGGAATCGATTACAAAAGTGCTGTAAAAGTTACAAAGTATTTTAGCCATTAATAATTTTTTTTAAGTTTTAGGTGTAGAATAAACATATTTTCAAATCCACGTCCTTAATAACCTGACCTCACATGCATTTTTTTGTTGTGCCAAAAATATGTCCTCAATTTAAAGAAAATTATTGAAGTATTTCTTTAGCTGAAGGTTTAGGCATTCGAATTATTTTAATTTCTCTATGCCAAATTTTCAAGCTTTTGTCGGTTTGTCTGGTTTCCGCTGCGGTTCATTGCATGTTGCCGCTTTGTCTGGCATTTCAGTTCTAAGTACTTAAGTATGCATGGATAAAATGAGTGTATGTATATGTGTGTGTGTTAAAAAATGCCTGACTAAATGTATCTTTCTCTTTCTGCCTATGTGCTCTCTCTGTCCCTTTCTTTGAGTCTAACAGAACCTTCACATGCGATGAGGTCGCGTGTTGGCAGCGGAAAAAAATGTTAGTTATGCAAAAAGTTTGCTGCCAACATATAAAGCCAAAGGTCAGTGCACTTTTAGTTTATTACAGCACGCACAAATATACACACAGATACACATGTACACATAGTTGCACATTCAACGTGCCAAAAGTGGAGAAAAAATAATCTTATGTAGCTTTAAAGCAACAAAAGAAGCTAAAAGGTTAAGGGACTGTCCATTTCAGGGAAAAAAAATAATTTTTTTGTGCCTATGTAAAGTGTACTTTAAAAGCAAGAAATGAGTAGAAAGTACAAATCCCAACAGTTGCAGTAGCGGTGGCTCTCAAACTGTGTATGCAAAATGAATGAGTGCATTTAATGCTGCACCACTGCAGCTGACAGTAGCAAAATAAAAAAAAAACACGTAGCCGCCCGGTGGTGCCAGCTATAACTTGGCACATTGCCCGTTGGCCAGAACAAGATGCATGCGATGCGATGTGTGTGTGTGGCTGTGTGTGTGTGTGTGTGTGTGTGAATTGAATTCAGCTTGCCAGCAAAAACTAGAAATTGAGCATTTTCGTATGCTAAATAGTGGAAAATTTATGAGCAGCTTGTGCGCTTAAGCAGCGCAAATAGTTAGTGCAGATAAAAGAAAAACTCAAGGAAAATTCCAACAGAAAATGCAAGAGGAAAAGCCAAAAGCATGCCAAACACAAACTCAAAATGTAAATCTACCTACACACAGCAAACAGTTTGCAAAGCGTTGCCAAAAAAGCCCCAAAGCCTGTATGTCGCTAGTCGGACTAGTCAGGAGGTCTATATGGTACATTTTATATATATATATATATATATATATATATATATATATATATGTATAGTATATATCAAACATCATTGGCGTCGTCTGTTATTTCGATACTCAAGCCAGCCACATGCAAGCACGCGACGCTGTGCCGCTATTTCGATGTAGACCCAGTCGGACACGGACACTATTTATATCCTCGTCCTCTGTCTCAACCTCGTTCTCTGGCAAGCCGCTTGCGAAGCACTGCAAAACCAAAAATAAAAGAAAAAAAAAAAAAAAAAAAACAAACACAAAAACAGAAAGCAAAAACAAGAGAATAAGTGAACATACTAAGTATCTAGTGTACAAAATTCATAAAGCGAATTCAGTCTAATGTTGGGAATTCGTTCTGTCTTTGCTTCTCAGTTTGGCTTCTTGCAGCTTTTTAAATATTTCTCATAACGCTTCTTCAGTCTTCTATTTTACAAGTTTCCCTGTTGCAACGCTTTACGTTAATTTTCTCACCACGCGTCTCACTATACATCTTGTAGCACATATCTTCATGCTTTGCGCTTTCCCTCTTAAATGCTTTTCGCTGCGCATCTCTTTATGCTTCGCACCACGCCTCATCATTTTTTTCTTC
Source organism: Drosophila littoralis (assembly GCA_018903485.1). Classification (NCBI taxonomy): domain Eukaryota; kingdom Metazoa; phylum Arthropoda; class Insecta; order Diptera; family Drosophilidae; genus Drosophila; species Drosophila littoralis. The sequence goes on from JAEIGF010000592.1 coordinate 8,543,928, forward strand.
TTCTTCTTACTATGGTTCTCTTTAAGGTTCTTATTACGTTTTTTTTTTCATAACGCTTTTAACTCCGCTTTTTTCAGTGCATTTCGCTTCACTATTCGCTCCACTTTTCACTTCGCTTCTCGCAACTCTCCTGACTATTTCTGCTCGACCAAACGCTGCTCGTTTAGGTTTTCGCTTTTTTAGAAAATATGTATGTGGCACAATTGTCTTAAGGCCTCTCAGGTCAATCGCCATTCACAGCCCTTTGTGTATGTACGCGTATTTTGTTAATGTAATTTAAATGCAATTGTGTGGCAATCGGACTCACCTGTTGCATATTGCGCCATTGTCCGCTGGCATCGTGCTCGATATCGTTGTGTGCCATATCATTGCCAAACACATTGAATTGGCTCTGCTGATTCTCGTGGCGCTGGTCACCGGGCTGGGCGGGCACCTCAGTGCCATAGAGTATCATATCCCATTGTGTGATTTGCGCTGCAAGGCAACGAAATGAGATTAGACAAGAGTGCGAATGTTTTGAAAAATGAAAATGAAAACAAAGATAAAGCCAAACAACGGAAAATGTGAGCATATGATTTATGGAATAACAAACGGGGCGTGTTAAGGGCCAATAAATCTGTCAAAAAGTAAAACAAATGATGTGACAAAAGCTAAACACAATTTCTAGTTGAGTCCAAATGAAAAATGTGCTGCATACATTTTTGAATGCTGACAACCAACAATAATAACAACACTTGCACATTGCAGTTAACTTAAAACTACTTTGATTGATGTAACGCGTTCAGTGACTGTCAAACTTTCAACAACAACAAAATCAAGAATATTTAGGGGCCAGTTTGGATTACAGTTGCTATTGCAACCTATATTTGGTAAACATGTGGTGATCAGAGGTTAAATAGCTGCCATAAAGTTAAATTCTTCTTGAGCTAAAGGTTTAAATATACATAATAATATGGCAACGCCATGTAAATACCAGCAGACAATTTGATTGTTAAATAAAACCTCGAGATACTTTTGTATTAATATTTATATTTACATTGCATTTTAAATGCTTAACATAAATATAAACTGCAAGCTAACTATAAAAATCATCTTAGTGAAAGGTAACATTAAATGAAGATTGACGATATTTCTTTCGTACTAAGTATCAGTTGTTGACCTCTGTCACATGAACGGAATAATTACATTGAATGCTAAATGCTTAATATCGAGATTAACTGCAATCTAACTAAAAAGAGTACCTTACACAACGTAACATAAAACAAAAATGGAAGTGTTTGCTTTCGCCTTAAGTATGCTGTCATATATATGTCATACATATGTTAAATATTTAACATAAAGAATAACTGCATGATAACTGTAGAGAGCACCTTACACATGCAGGAAAGTTTGACTTGGTTTCTCTCGCCCTAAGTATTAGTTATTGAGGTCTATTATATGAAAGGATTAATTAAATTGTATGTTAACAATTGAACATGAAGATAAACTATAAGATAACTGTAGGGAGAACTCTAAACAAACTTAAAATTAAATTAAAATTGACGATCATTCTCGTGTTAAATATCAGCTGTTGAGGTCTATAAATATTCTATAATACATTTTTAGTGTAATTTTGACCGGATATTTTTTTTAAGTGCATAAGGTAAGCTGGGCCTAAGCTGTTTTTTTTCATTCAGGATACCATTTGCTGCGCTGCTCTTGCCAAAACTGCTCGGTGCAAGCTGCAATATCCCCTCCTCAGAATCATCATCTTCATCATTGGCGCTCATATCATCATCGTCATTCTGGGGGGCCAGGACACCGGCAGCGGCCATTAGGAGCTGCTGTTTCTTTAGTATGCGCTGATCAGGCAAAAAGCTGCTGCCTCCCGCGGGCAAAATGGGCTGTGATGGGGGCGGCGGAGCGGATGGTGATTTTTTGGTATTGCTAGGCTTGCTGCTGCCAGCGGCACCACCTGTTGAGGGTCTAAACAGCTCCACCTCAAATTGTTTGCCCTGTTTGCGCGGGGATTGTTGCTTTTGCTGTTGTTGCTGCTGCTGCATACCAGGCTTTGATTTTGATAGGCTGCTGCTTTCGTAGGGCTCCAGTTCGGGAAAAATGGCCTGAATTTTGTCGTAGTGCTCGAAAAGCTTGGGTATGCGCGAGTCGGGGCTGCTGTCCTTCACCTGCTTTGCTGCTTTTACGGGTAGGCGTGGTGAAGTGGAGGTGTTGCTGCCGCGATTGTTGTTGTTGTTGTTGTTGCTGCTGGTGGTGATATCGCCTATGACTTTGCGCGTTTTCTCTTCGTAATTCTTTTCGCTGGAGCTGGCTTTGGGGCGTTGCGTTTGCAGTCCATTTGCCAGCCCCTTGGATTTGCCACCGCCACCTCCTCCTCCACCGTGCTGCTGCGATATTCGATAGTATTTATTCTTGTTGCTGCCTTGGTTGCCGATGTTGCTGTTGCTGCTGTTCTGTGCGGCTTGCTCCTTTTTGTTGGTCTTGCCATTGCCATTCTTTTCGCCCGACTTGTTGGCTTTATTGGCTTTGTTGTTGCCTTTGTTATTACCCTTGTTGTTGTTGCTGTTGTTGTTGTTGTTGTTGGTCTTGCCCAGTATAACACCATATGTAGCAGAGATTTGTTGATAGCCCTGCTTCGCTGGTGGCGCCGGCGGCAGCGGCAGCAACGGATTGTTGGTTACCAAATTGGATTTATTGGGCGGCATCTTACCCAGCGGCAGTTTGGAGCCACCTGCCGGTGCTTGGGCGAAGTTATTGGGCGATATGCGTGGATATTGCGGGGAATAGATCTGATGCAAATTACTGGTCGTGCTGCTTGTGGCACTCGAATTTGGCGTAGTCGCCTGCTCGCCGCTGCTAGCACGTGCCACCGAAATAGGATCATTGGGATCAATGGTCAGCGTGGTACCATAGAATATCAACGACCATTCGCGCAATAGGGCGTGGCCTGATGGGATTTATGATGGGTTAAAGAGGTTGGATGTGTTATATTAGCAATGGAAAGGTTGAATGAGTTTAGTTGATGAGTCCACAGAAAGCGCAGCATGTATAATTGTTTGGATTTTGTTACCATTACGTGAGAAGCTTTTGATTTTTTTTTACTTACCCATATAGCGGCCCTCGTTGTGTATTTCCAGCTGCCAGTTGCCATGCGGTGACTCGCCCCACGTGTGCACCGACATAAAGGGCCATTGATTGAAACCGGAACGTGAATTATCATGCATGCTGGAAAGGAACCATGGAAGCGGAAAAGTCAGTTTGTGACATGGGTAATGAGTGTCTGGATTAATACCATTTTCGTGTTATTTTTAACTTAATAAAATCATTGAGCAGCTTATTAACTGCCCACTTAATATTTTATATTCTAAATAAGCTTCAACTTAACTTAAAAACTACCATGTAGATCTGCAGAATTTCCTATTCATCTTTAAATACTTTCCCACTTATTTTTAAGTACTCTCTTTGCTAACATGATTTGAGGTACTCCTAAAAATCTAGCAAGGGGAGGTGTTTGTGGTATCTCCCAGTTAGATTAACTTTTGTGTGTATGTGTTGCTATTTTAATTCGATTTTGATCTCATCAGAAATAAATTGTTGGTGTGGTTTTCGAGAAGAGGCGGCGGTTTTTTACCTTGAACCCATTAAAAATGGGTAAAAGGCGTATAATGTTTTTGTGCAAAATGTAAATGTATGTAACAGGCAGAAGGAAGCATCTCCGACCCCATAAATTGTATAGTAGTATAGTATTCTTGATCAGCATCAATAGCCAAGTCGATCTAGCCATGTCCGTTTATCTGCCCGTCCGTCTGTCCATATGTATGAACGCAAGGATCTCAGAACCTATAAGAGCTAGAGACTTGAAACTATTAAGTAATTAATTAGCTCGAGGTCCTCCTAGTGCCTACGCATATCGAGTTTGTTTCCGATAATCGATAACTTACTCCGTTTCGAAGCAATCAATAAAAATCGATAACGACATCCTGTTTATTGAGCAAATTGGGTAAATATTAAGAGCTAGAGTCACAAAACTTGATATGTTGGTCTAGAATATTATATATACATATATCAAGTATCTTTCATTTTATACCTATCTCCATCTCCCCGCTACCACCACAGAGCTATAAATCAAGTTGATAACCCAACTTGTATCGCCAACCAATTTAAGCCACAATTTAAATGCAATTGACTTTTTGAGAATACACAAATTTTATGGTACAATAAAATTTCATTAAGATCGGCTTTTGTTTTGTTTTTCGGTATTTTGACTGCGCACGTGTTTCCGACAAATTGCAAGAATTTCTGTATACATGTACACACACACATAATGCTGTCAGTTGCAAGTTCGGACCCTGCCAATGGAACTTATTTTTTTAAATGTATCTTTATTAATTCAAACGAGCTGCATTTGGTGTTGGAATAAGAGGGTTCAGGGTATTCCCTAGTCGGGAGCTCCCGACTTGAACCTCTTACTTGTTTTTATACAATATATATTACTGCTAAAGCAAATGAACTAGCGCGAGCTGGGTTGGAGGGTTCAGGGTTTCTGCTAGTCGGGAACTCCCGACTAGAGTCTCTTACTTTTTAAACTAGTTATCTGTGTTTTTTACCCTGGGCCAGCAATTGGCCATTTTCCTTCCGAGTTACCTTCTCATTCTCTGCCATTAGTTCAACTTACCGTGAGGTTAGTAATGTGACTTTGGTATTTGCCGGGGATTTCAGATACAGCTGAATATCACCGCGTCGCTGTGAGGTTAAGGTGATCTTGGCCTGCACATGCTCCAGATAATTGACCGAGAGGCAGTGATTGACGGACAGCTGCAGTGTGATGTGTGTGCGGGGCGGAATGACTCTGCAAAGAGGAAGGGTATTCAGTTGACGTATTAAACAAGTGAATCTCATGATTTACTTGTCCACATGTGGGGCGTTTATTTCGCAGCGCTGTTGCTCGGGCACCGTTTTCCAGTTGCGTGCGACGCGGACCATTTCGGCGGCATCCATGAGACCATAGCCAAAGGAATGGCTCACACGTCGGCCCACACCGTTCCGCGACCAGCTGGAATCCTTGAGATTCGCCGGCTTTGCGGTGCGCACCACAATGTGCTGCAGGTCGCGCCAGGTGAGATTCTGATTCGACTGCAGCACCAGGGCTGCTATGCCCGCGGCGAGCGGTGCCGAGGCCGAGGTGCCCGTATGTGATACGGTGCATGAATGATGCAAATCTGTGGTGACCACCTGCTTCTCGCTCTGCCCGCCGCTGCTGTAGGTGGTGGCCAGCGTGGAGCTACATTTCTCCGAATACCACGGCACATTGCCCTCCTCGGTGGCGCTCGAAATGGACAACGTCCATATCGAATTCGTGTAGCCATCGCAATTGCAATTATCCATTTCCCTGCCTCCATTGCCAGATGCCCAAATGAAGATGCTGCCCTTTCCGCCACGCCCCTTAGTTGTGCCCTCAATAAAGGCACGAGAGGCTAATTCACCAGGTCCATCCACTGTCTTGCCATCATCATCGGGTCCCCACGATGCGCTATATATGTCAATGTGTTGCGGATTGAGCGAGAGCGAACGCGCCTCCACAGCATCAGTCACATCACCGTCCAGCATCCGCACACCACCCACACTTGCCCCATACGCGATGCCAACCGCACAGAAGGAGTTGTTCGCGGTGGCAGCCACCTCACCGGCACAGCGTGTGCCATGACGATTCGAATCGGTCATGTCGTAGTGTGGCATGGGGTCATCATCGTGACTGTTCACGTCATACGAGGCTTTGGGATCCTGTTAAAAGTATTATTAATAATAAAAATTCGTACAACAATAATATGAGCTTTCTTAGTTCTTACATAGTTCTGCTCAATATCCGGATGATCGGATTCGAGTCCATCGTCCAGAATAGTCACCACAACACCTTTGCCAGTTATGCCCTGCTGCCAGGCGGGAATTACATTCATGTCCAGCTCTCCGCCGCGGTTCTGTAAAGCAAGTTTATTAAATTCAGTTCTTTACCCGCCATCCGTACACTTACCAGATACCACATCTGTGGCCATTTGGGATCATCGAAGGTCATCACATCCACCAGCGACAAGGCTCGAGAGGAGGTGCGCGATGGTCGCATGCGTATAAAATCGCGCTTGGATCGCGACTTTGCCCGCTGCTGTTTGGCCCAATGGACGCGCTCATCCAAGTCGAGGCGGGTCTGATGATGTGTGGCGGGTGTTAGTGAACGCTTCGACACCTTGTGGTGCGCAAAGTGATAATGATCATCGAATATCTATTATAAAGAATATAAAATTAAAAAAAAATATTAGCAGGCTGATTAAGATTGAAAAGAGATAGTCCCATTAGAGGAATGACCACCTCATCTCAGTCCGGATTACTGCTACTCCAAGCTTAAGAAGCAAATTTAAAGCAATAACCTTTACGGATCGATGCATAGCTTAAAAGCGAACTACTAAGCTACAAAAATTCCAGTTAAATAAGATTATTAGATACTGGTAGAAAAATATTAATAGATTTTGATCACAATCATTTCCCAGAGTCACTTTTGGATCCAAAAATTATATGGGCCAGCAGGAAACATATTCCTTCTCTCTATATGATTAAAATCTCCAATAAAAATCCATTTCATTATACTACACCAAGGCTTAACATGATCACTAATTAAGATAGTTTTAAGTGGAATTTTAGTTAAAAACGAATCATTAAGAAAAATAATCATTTACAAACCCAGTTTTAGCTTCCGATCAATACAAATTTTAATCAAAGTAGTATGCCAGTGTAAAAACGTCATACAAAAGTTTGCTATAGATAATATTTCAGTTCTTAACCATTTCAAACATAAAGTTTGACGAAAATATTGGCTAACTATTTTGAATTGATTTGACTTGAAAATGGCCCGGCGATTGGGTAAGGTGCGAGAGCTGGCGGAAAAACTTTTTACACCATCGGAAATACATCGTTTCAATGCCTATCGAGATAATTTTTCAAAAAAATTTTTAAACTTGAATTCGTATAGCTTTAGGTGGTCCTTCAAGCGGCCAAGACTGTCAGTATCTATGCCCAAGTGGATAAATTCGCGTTACTTTACATCCGGCGACTGTGAAAGTGGGTTTAAGTTGTCAGGTTAAGAGGAATCCCTTTAACTAGAGCTCGTTTAATCCACAGAAACCAGTGAGGAATGCTGTTGCGAGCGACCCGATCACTTGCAGCCAAATTGTGAAATCGATTGGGATTCGGTGCATCCACCGGGTCAACCCTATGAGCCCCGTGACACACACTACTGGTATCCAGATCCGGAATATCTGGAGCAATTCCAGGGCCAGGTCCTTTGGCCCATGGGCGATGAATGGAAGAAGCGGCCGAATCCATCGAGTCGCTTTTTTCCGCCCATCAATCGCACATTTCGCAGCAAGTTCATCAACTTTGGACCTGCTCATCCAGCGGCACATGGAGTGCTCCGCATGATCCTGGAGCTGGACAATGAGACGGTGCTCTCGGCTGATCCGCATATTGGCTTATTGCATCGAGGCACGGAGAAACTCATCGAGTACAAGACTTACACCCAGGCCTTGCCCTATTTTGATCGCCTCGACTATGTCTCTTGTATGGCTTGCGAACAGGCCTATTCTCTGGCCGTAGAAAAGCTGCTGAACATTGAGATCCCACCCAGGGCCAAGTTTATTCGCACCCTCTGCGGCGAGCTGATGCGTCTCACCAATCACACCATGGCCGTGAGCTCATCCGTGCTTGACTGTGGCGCCATCACGCCGCTTTTCTGGCTTTTCGAGGAACGCGAGAAGCTGTACGAGTTCTCAGAGCGCTTGTCAGGCGCTCGTCTGCACGCGGCGTATATTAGACCAGGCGGCGTGGCCCAGGACATGCCCATAGGCTTCAGCGATGATCTGTATCAGTTTATCAAAGTCTTCAGCGATCGCCTCGACGAGGTCGAGGATGTCGTTACCGATAATCGTATTTGGCGCATGCGTAACATTGGCATCGGCCGCATCTCGGCGCACGACGCACTCAATTATGGCTGCACGGGTCCCGTACTACGGGCCACAGGAATCAAATGGGATTTGCGCAAACAGCAGCCATACGATGCCTATGCCGATATGAAGTTCGACGTGGCCATCGGCTCGCAGGGCGATTGCTACGATCGTTATCTCGTGCGCGTGCGTGAAATGCGCGAGTCGTGCAGCATCATTTTGCAGTGCTTAAACTTGATGCCGCCGGGCCACATCAAGGTGGATGATCGCAAGATTATGCCGCCACAGCGTCGCAAAATGAAGACTGGCATGGAGGATCTCATACATCACTTCAAGCACTTCTCGCAGGGCTATTGTGTCCCGCCGGGGGCGACCTACACGGCCGTTGAGTCGCCCAAGGGCGAGTTCGGGGTTTATCTGGTCTCGGATGGTAGTTCGCGACCATATCGATGCAAGATTCGACCCGCTTCCTATACGCACTTGGCGCTCCTGAGCAAACTGTCGCCTTCATATCTGCTAGCCGACGTTGTGGCTATTATCGGTTCGCTGGACATAGTTTTTGGCGAGATCGACCGCTAGCCGAATTTAGTGTGTTAAGGTACTTACGAAATGACCAAATAAAGAGCTTTAAACTCAAAGCAAATGCTTGACAGGCTTACCGTATGATTCAGATACCCTGCGTGTGACAAGGTGACTCTCAAATTCTTACCAAATGACTGTTAAACATAACCATTTTCATTTCATTCAGTGCCTCCGGAGAGTACAATGTGAATATCAAAATCAGTCATTTTAGGATTACTCTCAAACGCTTGCCATGTGACTGTCAAATGTGCAGCAACTGTATATAAAACTTATTTACAGCGTGTGATTTGTAAACTGAGAGTCAAAACCTTAGTGTGTGATTGTCAAACTTTCACAACGCGACTGCAAGCTCGAGAAATCGTGTAGCAAGTATGCCAGTCCAGGACTCAGAATGCGACTGCCAAACCTAAGCGAGCGAGCCTTTACATGCCCTGCGTGTGACTGTCAAACTCTCAGCGAATGCCTGTCAAATTTCGCGCGTGTTACTGTTAAATTTAATGCGTGCTTATGTGATAGCCCGAAATACGAGCTGACGTTTAATTACACACTCTTAAACAACAATAACAACAAGTGTTGGCGACAACGCAAACACCATAAACTATAAATAATAACAACAGCAACACGAGCGCCAACAACACCACGAACTACAGCTAAATCCTATAATTACAATAATGGGAAAGTCGTTGCCATAAACAAACAAGATGTCAGTAAGTTTTTGGCAACAGTTTTAAATAACTACTCACGCATACATACACACACACACACACGCCCGCTCATACAACAAATTGAAGAATGTTCCTTCCCGTAATTATATATTGTATTTATATTATGTTTGTGAAATGCTTGCTAAATTGTTTTGATTTATTCGGGCACGTGTCTGCCTGTGTGGCGCCCAAGCTGTAATCTATGGCTAGGGTTGCCAGATGGGCTGGCATGGTGTCGGGAATCTGTTCTTAATTGAATTTAATTGCACGAAATTCTTTAGCAAATTACAATTTAAAGGCTACAGGGCAACTATTTTACAATTACTTTTAATTATGTTTCAAGAATTCGTTGTTTGCCAACTGGAATGTTGTGGTCAGATCTTTTGTTTGTTGCAGCCCATTAAAGTGGCATAAAAGGACACGTTTAAGGCAAAGCTCCATGTATAACAGTGTGATATTTTTTTTAGACGTCTAAGTTCATTCGTACTTTCAGCTCAACTTCTTGGGAGAGTAATAGCCAAAACTTAAAAAAAAAAATTAACAAGGCCGGGTAACAATACCTAGAACTGAAGTGTGTCGAAGAATAAACAAAATCGATAGATACGGAACTTAAAGCCTTACTTTTAGAATAGGCTCATAAAAATTGGTAAATTGTATGGGTTGCAGTGCTATTAACATGACATGCAGTTGGCAACCCTGCCAAGCATCTATTGTAGAGGACTGTGTTGACAGTTTTGAAAAGCTATTGCGTGTGTGTTTGTGCATGTATGTCTAACATACGATTTTCACTGTTGCCAAAAACTTGTACATGCTTAAAGCATTAGAGTTAGACAAAGATGGAAGGAGACAGAGCTCTCTCTTGCTGAGAGAGACAGGGGGAGAGAAAGACCCATACTCACGCATCATCAAGCGTTTTACAAATATTATCATTAACCGAAAGTTCTGGCGCAAACTGCATACTGCCAGGTACAACAACAACAAAAGCAACAACTACATGCCGCAGCCACATGCAACAACAGCAACTGCAGTGTAGCATAAAAGTATGCAACACAATTTATTTATGCCCAGAGCAGGTTGTCGCCTGACGATTTGCAGCTGCGGAAGCGGTTGCTTTGCCCGAGTGTGCGTGTGTCTGAGTTTGTGTCTGTGTGTGTGTGTGTGTTTGTGAGTTTGTGTCTGTGTGTGTGTGTTTAGCTGACAGTATGCGTTTGTAGTGAAATTTGAGCACTTGAAAAGCGGACGTACGTGTCGCCATTGGTACGCCTACAAGCAAAATGTTTGCCCATAACCCCACCTCCCTCCCCGTCTCATTCGCAGTCCGCTTTTCATTCCTCCGGCCCCCGCATCCTGCTGAGCACTAAAATTTTAATTGCAGCTACTCTCTGTGTACGTGTCGCCTAGCGCTGAAAACTCGTATAGTTTTTATGCCAGTTGCTCCTGTACCTATCCCTAATCCAACTCCCACTCCCAGTTTCTCTTCCACTTGCACATCCGCATCCAATCCCGCTTTTATTTCCGACTGTCGACTCTATCAAGTTTATTAATTTATGCGGCCCGGCAGCATCAGCAGCAGGAACAGCATGAACAGCTACCCGGCCCGGAAAGGATCTACATACTAGTTAAAGATACTCCCCCTACTGTCCGCAAACATAAGCATTTTTTATTCAGCATTTTAATTGAGTTTGGTGTCAAAGTTAAGTTTATACCCCGGTACTAAAAACAGTTCGAGCGTGTCCTTTTTTAGGGTCCTCTGCTGTTGGACGAGCTTAGTTTTAATTGTTTTGTTGCGGTTACAATTAAAATTGACTTAAAGCTTGAATGAATATCTGCTCTTTCTCGCCCCATCTCTCTCTACACGTTCCCATCAAATTTAAGTGCTAATGCGGCACACGTTGGTGGATTAATGGGTATTTTCTGTGCTGTCCATATGTGCGTGCGTCAGGACATTGGCATTAACTTTCACAGGCCATCTGCTTTCAGGGCTCGTAAATATAAATAGAAGATCCTAATAGCACATACATACATAAAAAACGAGTTCTAATCTAAAACATCAATGAAATATGAAGCTAAAATCACGGAATATTTCGTATTCACTTTGACCCTTTCACGCTCTTCTCTGATAGACCAAGAATTTTCACAACTCAACCGCAAAAGCTTAAATTATTTAAAGCACCTATACAAACCCTTTGCATGCGCCTGCATTTTCATAGCATTTTTCGGCTACCCACTTTTCTCTCGTTTATTCTCTTACTCTCTCTCACACTCATTCTCTTTGTAACGCAAAAACAGCCAATTTTCTAGTGCATTTGTCACAGTGGACAAAGTGGACAAAAGCAATAAACCACAACAAATTCCAACAACAAGCAAAGAAAGAGAAAGAAACAGCGAGAGAGGGTCTCAACAGCCAATGGACAGAAAGAGAGAGGTGGAGTAATATGTTAAGCTGTGAATAATGCGAATCATGGAGTGCAGGAGTGGGAGTGGAGCAACACGAGGAAAGCTTTTAAAATTGTCAACAGTTTAATTAATCAACTTGTATGCGAGCGAGAAAAAAAGTAGAGACAGAGAGTTTAACTGGGGCTGATAAATGGTGGCAAGGGGGTAGACAGATTAGTCGCTGGGCTGCCTGTGAATGCGGTTTTGCAAAAACGCTCGTCACGTCTGCCACGCTCAATTTCCAACGCGAATGGTTAATTTTTAAGCAGGACCACAAGCAGCCAGACACGGCTGCCGTCAAACTGAGTGGCAACGACGTCAGACATTCAGCCAGCCAGTGGGATGGTCGAGAGCGGAGTCCAATATAAATATGTGCACCGTTTAATTAGCTGCTAATTAATTAAGCTCTAAAGTCGACGATGAGCAAAAGCTGTGGCTTGCGGCGGCAATTGTGTGTAGCTTTGGTTTTCAATTAACTGGTCGACAGAATAGACGATAGATGATTATGTGGATGGAAGTTAATGCGTTGTGGTCATTGCCTTGCGTTTGTCAATTATGAAATGAATACTCATTATGGAATTCAAGCTCATTTCGATACTAAAGTTAGCCTCTCACGCTCAGCCTCAGGTCTCAGTTAAACAGGTTCCGCCATGATCGTTGTTCTTTACAGCGGATTAAACTAGCGACTTTAAGCTTAAACTTGACTTAAAGCTCATTAAACATCTGCCTTTGTCCACTGAACACACTTCTTACACATTTCTGAAAATGTCACAATTTTGCAAAATGTGTAAAATGCGGCCTGTACGTTTTCCTATAAGAAACCACATATCACACTTTTTTCAAAAATGTCACATCTTTGAAAAATGTGTAAATTCGCCCCGAACATTTCGTGTTTTTTGCGATGATTAATCGAGATTTCTGTCGATGTTGTGAAAAATGTGAAAGTATCATAATCATAAACAGGTGATATATTAACGATGACAACTTTAAATAAGAAATTGAACAATTGAACAATAAGTGAAACTCGAAAATGTGACATTTCTTAATCATGAGCATCATCATCATGTAGACTTAACTGAAGGTGAGCTTAATAAGTAGTACCATTCCGATAACAAGCTATCATATGTAGGGGCAATGTAACGAAAGCTGCCATAACATTTTTTCAAAACTGCATTGCAACAACTGCCGACTGCAGTTGACATCATACGCTGCTTTTGTGTGACATTTCACAGCTCTTTCTTCGGGAGCCTTGCTCATGTCACATAATTTCCAGCAACCAACCAAACGTAAAAAAAAATTATGATTTTGAATTCAGCTCAGCAAAGATAAAGGCAATTGCGAGTGTGCAATGAATGAATTAAAGTTTCAGATCAATTTTAATAGAGTTCTAATGAACTTTAAATATGTAAAATTTGTGCTTTAAAAATGCTGTGCTTAATGATCGCTTGAGTTTTCAGTAAGCTCATCTATGCTTTTGATGACGCACTTTAGAGTCTTCTTCATTGCTGCCATTTCCATGCATGCAGCATCGCATTTGTTTGGAATCGTTTTCTTGCCTGTTGCTTTTATGCGAAAGCTATTAAAATAAAAATTGTTTTTTTTTTTTTAATCGTACACTTGAGCGCTTTCCTTTTGTTCAAATATTTATAAAAAGTGAACACGATTGTTACATGTAATTGGTGGATTGGGTATGCTTTACGTACAGTTGTGCGGCCAGAGTTGCCACAAACACACACAAACTGAGACATGGCAGAGCAGAAACCACAGAAAAAGGTGCAAACAAAACTTTTGCATGCATATTTATGGCTTTTGCTCTTTATTTGCTAAAAGCAAACAATAAATTCAGTTTGTTTATGCCTCGCCACGCCTAAGTATTTATATATGTATGTATACTTTTTGGGTTGTGAAGGTTGTGAAGGTTGTAAATTTGCCAGGCAAATCCTAATAAACTAATTTCTTGGCATAACTGGGGTAAATACTATGTAAGTAGCCGTCGGCTAGTTTTACGATAGATAAATAAGTCTTTGTGTAGGGTCGTCCATATGCCAGCTTTACACATGGTTGCCGCCCCCAGGGGTTAGACAGACTGAGAAAAAAATCTACCCTTAGTCGCTAGATACAACATAATTGTTTGTATGTAGCCCACGTTGAAATTGAGTTTTTCGTGTTTCTTTTTAATATTATCTTTTTTGTTTGCAATCAGGTAGGCTGGCTTACCCTGTCTCAAGACAGTCAGCATCTGACAACCCTTGGGCACAAATGCATGTCAAACTGTCCCCTGTGGGTACCGCATCTCGAGGGTAACACAAAGAGAAAGCTTTTCCTAAGCAAAAAAAAAAAAAAAAACAAACAAAATTGAATAAAGCAAAAGATCAGTTGCTATAAATTTGAAACTGGTTTTGAGCTCTGCTTGCTTTGGCAATTGGGGACCAATATGGCGGCAATGTGTGTTTTAAGGGTTGCAAGCGTTGTTAAGCATCAGCAAAAAAAATCACATTTGCAGGCATTAGACCTTCAGCATTTGCTTAAAAAGACATTCGCTCTTTAAGCAAAATCTATTTTTGCATGATAGATAAGGTATATTTATGAATTTATCTTTTAATATATTTAAGCATGTTTAGCTTAAGATAGTTTAAGAAAGTGAATAAACAGCGCTCTAATGCATTCCGTGATTTTTCTAAAAGAAAGCTTAGTTAAGTAATATTTTTTACAGGAGCTGAAGGACACTTCCATTTGATAAATCTTGCCAGACATTCGCTATGCGAATCAACGCTCATAAACTGAAAATAAATCTTTCAAATACAAATTAAAATTTTGTTTAATATAGTATATTTATAGTATTTATTTGTTTGCCACGCAATGGTTTACAACGTACTTGTGTGGAAAATCATTCAAATGCATATGTCGAATGCAATTTACACACAGCTACCCCTAACATTATATATGAGCTACCCCTACTACACATTATAATTGAAAATTTGGGAGTAAATATAAAAATAATGCTTTAAATTGAGCAGTAAGGCGTGTGACAGAGAAATATAAATGACAGGACAGCATAAAAACGATAATCGACAGCAGAAAAACATAATTTATAACAACAACAACAATACAGAGAATCATATGCCACATGCGTTGCATTTCAATGAATGCCATTGAATGGACGCGCACATTATCTCGTATTTAAATCACATGATTTTACAAATTACGAGCGACATTTTGTTGCTGATTTGAAATTATGCATTTACACATTTACAATTTAATATATAACAAATTAAATATGGTTAAAAATGTATTGTAATTGCATTTGCAATTAATTGACATGCTTTAAATTGTGCACAATTCGAAAAAATACTACTAATTAGGTGTGCGGGCGTTTATCATACGACACACACACATCAAATAGTGCCCCTGGGTGCCGTAAATGTCACTGTGACGTAATGCCGCACAACAACCCTCATTTCAACTATTATGGAAACTGGGCAACGCTTCATCATCTCAAGTTACGGCAAATGACAAAAATGTAATGGCCAAATCATTTGAAATGGGTTCGGGGGTTGTGTGTGCCAGTCAACAACTTTGACACTATTTGGACTCAACGCAAGCTGATCCGGTGCCAATCGGGCATCACAATCATCAAACTTGCATCAGTCACTCGGCCGAGCAGAGAGCACTTGTCAAAATTGGTAAGCAAAATAGCAGCCACTCCGGTGCAAAATCGACAGCTGCGCCAAAAATGATTTACGAGCAGCAAGCTTTGACAATCATTTTTCGGTCAAAACAGCTCCGCAACTGTAGATGAAAAATATCCAATTTAAAGCTAATTTGCAGAAACCAAATGAGTGCACTAGCTAAAAGATATGCTACTATTATATTAAACATGTATCATATAGAGTTATTCTACTCTATACGGTATATAGGTCTATAATTAAACTTAACAATTTTCAAATATCTAGCTCTTTAGTTCGAGTTCAATTTATAGAGTTTTATCGATTGCTGGACGCGTCATTATTCATTAATGTAACTTAAGATGTTGATTCTTTGGTTAGGTATTGGGTATCCATTAGGTTATCTATTAAGTCGAGAATCTGCCCACCAAATTCTATAAGCCTGACTTATAGTTCCAGAGATCGATGCGCCTTTAGATGTTAATAGAGTATAAGTAGTGTGTCTTTATTTGGTGTCAAATTCTTTTGCCGCACACTCGCCAGACTTTAAAACAAATTCTTTTTGCAAGTGTACAAAGGGAAGAAAAAAATGCTATTGGCACAGTGCACATAAAACACGAAAAAGAGGTACAAAATCACAGACTCTTTGAATTTTATTGGTTAACTACGGGTATTTGCATTGGTGACTCTCGCCCCGGTCATTCATCGGGTTGCCCTTTAAAACACATTTCAGCAATCCCCTGGCATTCAGTACACACAGTTGTGTGTGTGTGCGTACACCGCGTGGAATTTATTGACTTTTCAAAATGGCAGCAACTTTTCACAGAATGTTTCACTATTTTATCGAAAAGCGGCTGCAACAGACTGTCGCAACATTTTTCGATTGGAATTAAACTGCTGTATAAAATTCACATTTTCGGTAGATATAAGTTATTTCAGAGACAACCTGACTATTGACTAGCTACTCATATGCTTCTAGTTTCTGGATTTTACTCAACTTCGAGAGGTCCTCAATATTTGAGATTCCTTTTTGTGTGCTCTTATTAAGCAGCAAGGAAGGGAATACTTTTTCTAGATTTAAAAAAAAAAATTATTTTTATAGTCATTTTTAATCTCCTCAGATACTTTCTTTTGAGCACTATCCACTATCGAGCAAGATAGAAGAGAGTATTATTATTAACAGTGTAACTGTGACAGAAGCAGTGTTGTTGTTTAGATGATATCTGAATATTTTTTGAATTTGTACGTGCCTTAATCATAAACTGACTTCTGCCTTTATTGAGTGCACGATGATTTACTGATCATTTTCATGCCCTTATGGAACATACCCAAATATTACGCATACACAATGTATGCCACTCGATGCAGATGCATTGAAATTGCCTCAACTCATTCAAGCGAAAACAAAAGCAATGAAGCCAAGCGAGTTAACCAAACCGAACCGAGCTCAACTTAACTTAACTTTGGAGTGTCGTGGTGAGGGGAGAAGGTTTCTGTGGGTTTGGTTCCGAGAGTTAAGGGAAACACTTTAGCACAACAGCAAAACCACTTTAATACTTGTATCTGGGTTGCAAACTATCTCAGCTCATATCAAGGGAATGCAATATATATGCATGCCATATATTATGTGTGCACTTATAATTGTACTCGGATGTTGTTGCTCGATTGAAAAGGGATATATTATATGGTATATACTGTGGTAAGGCAAGCCTGTAGGATCTAAGATACTATAGGAATTTCGTTCACATTTTAAAGAGATGGCAAAATTGGTAGTTATTTTTTGGATACCTCCAAAAGCTTCCAAATAATATTACATAACATCAACTGTAATCACACACTTTTAGAGATAACGTGCTTCGTTCTCAGACAATTTCTTATTCGCTTGATAAAAATAAATATCCAAACCGGCATAGTCCTATCTCGTGCACTCGTGCTATAGCGAAGATATTTGCTTTGTAGGTTGTATATTGTAATTATTCCATTTTTACATTCTTAATCGCATTAGAGGATATACCCTTATCGTTCATTTGCAAGAAATCCCTTGTACTGGAGTTTTTGTTTTTACTTTTTGTGTTACTCGCATATGCTCATCATCATTAACCGCAAGTGCTTCAAGTTGCTGTCCATCATCATTATCAGCATTATCATCAGCTGCCAGCAGTTGTTGTCGTTGTTGCTTCTGTTGTTGTCGGCCTTTGTTAAATGCAAACGCATCCGTTGCATTTCGGGTCATGCCTTGTGTAAGTCCCATGCAAATTTCCAAATATTTTTGCATTTCAATTACCAGCATCAGCATCAGGCACGTAAATTGCACCCACAATGCAAGGAGTGCTAGAGGAACTGAAAGAGTAGGAGTAGTCCTTTGGCTGTCCCAAATTGATTGCACTTGTTGTTGTGTGGGCTACGAGCATTGCTACACCGTACGCCCGCATTTGGTACGTAGTCCATGGGCGATGGTTCATCTCATCGACTGATGCTGTTGATGACCCCATTCGCTTGAGTAATGATGCCACTTGCTTTGGCCATGTCCTGCGCCTGTGTCCTTTAGCTGTATACTGGCTGGGCTTCAGTCGCTTTTCAGGGCGTTTAATGCTTTGCAACACAAATCGACTTAGTGCAACAATCAAACCGCCTTTTTTCTCCTATACCACAACCGTTTGCCCGGCGTCTTTAGCTGATTTTTGGGCCTGTGATGTAATGCGAAATTCGACGTTTGCATCGCAGTCGCAATGGCAATTGTTGGAGTCGGCATTAAGCAGACAATTCTCTCTTAATATTCTCAGCTGCTCGTTTTGCTCCTTTGTCTCTTTTTTGGCAACGCAATTGATTCGTTAGGTTTCCAATCTGTCGCTTGTTAGTTTAAATTGATTGAAATTTGGTTAGGTTTCTCTTTGAAGCCACATTTGATTTGTCTTGTAACTGGATGTTGTATCTGGGCGAAGATCATTAGAAGCAACCGTGAAGAAGACAACTATTTGATAAACTCAAGAGTTTGCAGTTGCGATGCGGCTTTGATGATAGTTTAATATTTCCGTAAGCCCAGGAATTTAATCGGATAAATCCAAACACATCGAAAGAAAATGAATCAAATTAATAAAAATCACCCAAATAAAGAAGTAAATATAAATAATGTACATCAATGGAGAATTAATTAGAAATATATTTCGAAGAAATCAGAATTAACGAAAATATTTAAAAATAATTTGGAGTACTTGTGCAAATTTTGCAAGCATTATGGTGCTTCACTTTATGGTTTGGCTAAGTTTCACTCTGTCCACGGAGAAAATACATTTCTAAGAAACAATTTCAAGTGGATGACACTCTTCTGAGCTTCATAACTTAAACTATGCATAACTTAACTATGCACTTGACTGGAATGAAAGAAATGCTGCATATTTTGAGGCGCACGCATGACAGCAGCACGGAGCGGGAAGCACGTGGAGCGCAACAACAACAACAACAAGGATAACAACAGGAATAAAAACGATCAATATAGATGAAACGGAGAAGTGAGCTATTGTTGCACCTAAAAGAGAAAAATCCTTCATGCAAGCGCAGGCCAAGGGGAATGGTGCATGCGGCCTTGAGGGTGAGGGTACAGAAACAAACGCATGTCATTCATAATAGAAAAGTGTGAAATGAAAAGCTCGCATGTTAGCAAATTTCCAAATAATTTTTCGCAAAAAGTTCATAACAACTTTTGCGGGCTGAGCAAGGAGCTAAGTGTTCTGTGCGTGTTTCGGGGCATGTGCTAGTGTGTGTGCATATGCCCCAAGCAACGGAAACTTGATGCGGAAGTTGCCCAAGGCCCGTACTCAATGCATTTTCAATTTCCGTCTGCGGTGGCTGCTGTGTAATTGCCATCACGTGTGAGCCAAACGAACAGCCAGTGGCAAGTGGCACCCACAAGCACACACACGCACAAACGCACGCATACACACACACGCAGTTGTATTTGCTGTTATGATTTCTTAAGCGACGTCACCGAAAAGCTGTTAAGAAACGACAACCACAAGCAGCAAAAGCAGCTGTGGCATCCATCGATGACCGTGACACAAATTGAACGCGTGAGCGGGGCAAGCCACAAAGGAGGGTGGTGAGCAGGAAGCACAACGCTCAAGGGGGCGTGGCATGTTTAAGCGGTAGAAAGCAGCAGAAAAACAAGAGCGAACGGCTATTTTCGGCACGCCGAAGATTAAATACTCTTGAATTATTATGGCGTACGGTTTTGCAGATATGTAAGAAGAATTGTAAAGCTCGTAGTTCCTGAATTTTGATAAAGATATCTTGAAACACTGAAAATTTTGACCTTCAATAAAACTATTTTCCAACCGATTCTTCCTAAAGAGCTATTTCTCTAAGAACAAAAGTTGCTACCGATCGTTTCTATGGCATATGCAAGATGTCTAAAAACATCTACAAGGGAATTAAGATGAAAAGCACACCCCAGTGGCAGTTACGTTCGAGTGGGCTTTTTCCGAAACTTGTTTTCGCTCTGAATTGCTATTCAAAAGGTTTCTGCGTTTTTATTTTTGTTTATTAATCAATATAATGACGGGAAAAGGGGCTTTACACATTTCCAGACAAAATTATAATACCCACTGCAAGGGCATACAAATTAAGCACAGCAAACGATAACGTTAACTATGGTAAAATTAACATTTGTAATATTCATTAATATATTATATGGTTAATAAAAGAGAACGTACTTCTTTTATTACCACTTCTTCTGCTTCTGAAGACTTTTACTTCGTAAGGTAATTCTATGCTTTATTTTAACTGCTTATCTCGTATTTTAAGCTAGTTTTGAACTACATTCATCCCAAAATGTGAACCGTTTCCAGTTATGCTTCGACTACTTATACTTAAGAGCTACATTCATTTTATAGTTTTTCTTGTTTTGAAACTTTGCACGGCTTTAGCAATATTTCATCTATAGTATATTTTCAAGTAATTTGCGCTCCACCGAACTTTTTCACTATATTAAAGTTGCGAAACAACAATTTTAAAACGATTATAAAAATATTTAATTTGTTCTTGCATTTTTTCTTCGAAATTTGCATTTAAACTTTGTAAGTTTTTAATGCCGAACGCATTTTTGTTGAGATCAAAAGAATGCAAGCTCGTCAAAAGTTAAATTACTTGAAACTTTGCTAAGAAACCAAAAAACATAAAAACTATAAAATATAAAGAAAACCTTGAACAAAAGGTATGGCGCAAAAATTAATAGTGAAAATCTGACGGCGATAAAAGCGCCTCAAATAAAACTTTGTAAGCGAAGTTTACAAAATACTTTTGGACAAATATTACTTTAAATGTTGTTTAAATTCAATTCAGAAGTAGCTTGAATTATTTATTTTCGGGTATAGTATATGTATATACTAGGAGTTAATGAATTACATATTTGATAGATTTTCTGAAAAATCTCTAACGAAGATTCTTTAATTTCAACATGTTTTCGATTCATACTTCAGCAAAACTTTTCCTTCTTCTTTTAAGTATGTAAGTTTTCAATTAAACTTTTTGTATGACGCCAAAGTTTCTCTGAATTTCGAAAACTTCCTCAATATATAAAATTCAAAGTCACATTTTGAGCAGAAATCATAATCTAAAACAAAACCGCTCCCTGGCATGTTGCAACTCATGTAGTTCCAGCAGCCTCTTCCCCGAGGTGTTTGTGCAACATTTGTAGCCTTCGTCCCAACCCCTGAGTGACGCCCGTGGAGAAGACGTGTGTTGCGCGTGGCAACATCACCAATACATCAAATGAAGCCATTAAAGTGCAAATGTGAAGCGAATCGCGAATTGCTGTTTGAAAGATGAAAGAAGCGAGCGGCAAGAAGCGAACAGCGAAGCAGCGAGAATCACAAAAATAAAAAACGAGAAAGAAGGGCTATCTTCGGCACGCCGAAGATTTAATACCCTTGCAGACCCAACCTTTTAATGCCGAGAAAATGGTTAAGGCCGAGTTTGGTCAAGGTATATTGATAAACAAAAAAAAGGCTTTTAATCAAAAACCGATGTAAATAAGATTTAGCAAAAATGAAGGGAGCATAGTGAAATCTTTAAATGCCGTGTTTAATGGCAAAATCATGAAAAACAAAAAATTCTCCATACAAAAACTTAATAATATGATATAGTGGTCCGATCTTAATACGATTTTGCATATATATGAGGAGCATAGTAAAACTAATAAATGCCGAGTTTGGTTAAGATATCTTGAAAAACAAAATGTTTTTTCATACAAAAACTTAATTTTCGACCGATAGTTCCTATGGCGGCTATATGATATAGTGGTCCGATCTTAATAAAATTTTGCATATATATGAGGAGCATAGTAAAACTAATAAATGTCGAGTTTGGTCAAGATATCTTGATAAACAAAAGGTTTTTTCATACAAAAACTTAATTTTCGACCGATCGTTCCTATGGCAGCTATATGATATAGTGGTCCGATCTTAATAGGATTTTGCATATATATGAGGAGCTTAGTAAAACTAATAAATGCCGAGTTTGGTCAAGATATCTTGACAAACAAAATGTTTTTTCATACAAAAACTTAATTTTCGACCGATCGTTCCTATGGCGGCTATATGATATAGTGGTCCGATCTTAATAGAATTTTGCATATATATAGTAATAGTAAAACTAATAAATGTCGAGTTTGGTCAAGATATCTTGATACACAAAATGTTTTTTCATACAAAAACTTAATTTTCGACCGATCGTTCCTATGGCAGCTATATGATATAGTGGTCCGATCCAGCTGGTTTTGACATATGTGCTGCGTGCAACAGAATTAGGGACTTCTGCAAAGTTTCATTAAGATAGCTTTAAAACTGAGGGACTAGTTCGCATAGAAACAGACAGACGGACAGACGGACAGACGGACATGGCTATATCGACTCGGCTGTTGATGCTGATCAAGAATATATATACTTTATGGGGTCGGAGATGTCTCCTTCTATGCGTTACACATTTCACGACAAAATTATAATACCCTCTGCAAGGGTATAAAAACAATATCAATAACAACAACAAGAACAACAATAATATTATAACCGAAATGCATTAATCAACAGTTTTCTAGGTATTTTTTCTATTTTGGGGGTAGTTCTTGGGTAGGGCGAGCGTAAGGTTTCTGAAATAAAGCAATCTGAACATTAAATTACTGATGAAATCCGTGACTGGTTTTGGATTGCATTGAAACCCGTATGAAATATGTAGCTAGGTAGATGCTGTGGGTGGTGGCACAAACTGCACTTAAGGGATGATTTTTACTTTGTATTTATAGCACAGAAATATGAAACGCACATGTGGAAGACACAAATTGCTTGCACTGCATTGGGGGCAATTGGCTGTTATCATCTTAGCTCTATGGGATTTGTTTTTCGTCGCATGATGACTTTACGAATAAAGATGCAACTGAAACATATTTATAGAAATAACTGATTGCTTTCCCTGAGATCTCTTGATATAGTCGCTTTTTATGAATCCTATAGCCCAATTAAGTAAACTTACCAACTTCTGCAGCAGGGCTTTTAACATATCCAGGATTTTATGCCAATTTTAACTTATTTTATTCTGTTTCTAAGTTTCGTTGGTCCTCCATAGACAACTTTACTCGAAGCACAATGCCATTGACAAACTGGGAATAGAACATCTTTCTCGATGGTACACTTTAATAATATTTACCTTTCCCGATGCGCACCCTTTATTTCAATATCACCTTTTATGTGTTTCCCTAGCTTTCGGAATGGCTTCTTGCGGGTCTCTTGTACATTTGCCTCTGGGATAGCCCATAAATTCGCTGGCGTAATGTTGGTTCTAATTTAAAACCCGCACACCCACGCCAATCTTCTAAAGCCGTCAACCGACGGCAAATGCCAGCGAACCCAACAGTTAATCATGTAGCAATGTATTAATTTGAACACCACTATACAGAGGCAACGAGCCGCGCTGGATGTAAGCAGATGCGTTAACAAAGACGACCTAAAGATTTATGACATCCGTATGCTTTGTATGTGTCTACGAGATACATATAGGATAGGTATCTATACACTTATTGTGCAAGAGCATTACATACACCTTAAGTTGAATGGAAGTTGATGCGATAAAGCAGCTTGAATGCACACACAGACACCATCTATTTAATAGACACACATACATGCACACAGTCACCATCTATATCCACATCATGCATTTCATATGAACTAATTTCGCGGCTGATTTTCCTGCCTGTGTTATTCACGGTCTGCGCCTCGCGGCGTTGACAGGCAGCGGCATCTCTTTTAATTTCCTAAAATAATAAAAAATTAAAATGCCGGAAAAATTCAATTTGAAAAATGGAATGGCATGAACGTGTAGACAGGACGGCGACGGGGAAGGATATTGTAGCTATGTGAGTGATGGATTCGCCACCGAATCTTTAAGCTGCGCTAGCGGAAATTTAACATAGCAAACATCCGGCAAACCGAAAAACTTAGCAGTCAGCTTAAAAGAAATTAATCACAAAAAAACTGAAACGAAGAATTCAAATATTAAGTTCAAAATTTGCGCTTTAAGAATGTGTAGACATCAGGCACTGCTGTTGATTACTTCTCTTCTTAAATTTAGAAAAGAGTTAAAGGCCGCTAAGTTGCAAGAGTTTAAAATATTGTCAGCCAACAGTTAGGCGGCAAAGTTAAAGACATTTGACTTTTATTCGTTTTCATGTCGTGATTCGTAACCAATCAAGCTCTTGTGTCGATCGGACGTTTGCATATCTGCTCCCGTGGGTGCCTGTGATAGTGCGCCGGTTATAACAATTTATTTATTTATTAAAGTGAAAGAGACACTTACCTCGCCCGCCCCAGGGCACCTAAAACAAATCACTTGCATAGTTGGTCTTCTAAATACGAATGCTGCCGCTGGCAGCTCCAGTGCAGTGCTGAAGTTAATTATTAAAGAAACTTTAATGCAAGTCAACACGTGCCGGTGTTCTTGCGCGAGTTAAACCTAAAAAGCTTAGTTATTAACTCTCTTATCCGAGTACGTGAGAGCTTTAGAGCTTTCGCAAGCGAGCACTAACACATTAGTGACCAATAGAAAGCTTGCCAGTGCTGCGCATCAGACGTAAACAGTGACAGCGCTGAGCGATCACCTCGTGACTTGATCACCAAAATCACTCTTTGGGAACTGCGACTTTCCCAAAAATACTAGTTATTTTTGGAGTAAAGTCTAGTTCCCCCAGTATGGATGTTACCCCCGCTCCCTCTCAGCCGAGAGTGCTCCGACCAGATTTCGAGGAAATGATGAGAATTGCTGGCGCTACACCTGCCGAAATTCGGGAAATGATTTCCAGAAATACTGCTAGTGCTTCAAACGCTACAATTAAGTGCAGTAGTAGTAATTTCGCTGCAACAACTTGCACATCGTCGTCAAATTCCGCCTACGCGTCAACCTTCACCACCACATCTTCTTCAAGCGGTGGAGTATGCACCATCCCAAATATCAGCTACACAAGTATAGCTACAAACGATATAGCCCACAAAACCTCGGAAAAAGGGAAGTCTTCCCAGAAAGCACTCAGCTGGATGACGACCAAAATAAAACATAAGCTGCCTCCACGCTTGACCAAGGCAAACGGTAAAAAAGGGAAGTTAATTGCGTCTCAGATATCAACGGACAGTCATCTGAATGAGAGTCCAGTAAATTCCAATAACCGTTTTGCATTACTGGCAACAGTGAACGACGACCCTACAGAAGAGGAAGTAGCCCATGCCGAGGCGCTGGCTGAGGAAATGGATATTGATCGGAATGCCGAAAAAGAATCCAGAATACCCAGATCGAGGAAACCACCCCCCATCTTCATCGAAAATGTCAACAATGTCACCCAGATGGAGACAGAACTTGATGCTGTCATTGGGCTAGACAATTATACCCTCCACGTGGGACCACAAGGGAAAGTAAGAGTTCATGTTGAAAACCCTGAATCTTATCGTAGTTTAGTGCATTTTCTCAAAGAGAACAATGCACACCATTTCACCTATCAACTGAAAGAAGACAAGGCCTACAGGCTTATCATCCGAAATTTGGCCAGCACTACCCCTGAAGAATTCATTAAGGAGGAGTTTAGGAGACACGGACACAATTTCCTTCGCATCCACAACCCCCGCCCTCGTAAGAGCAGACACCTGGAAAATGGTGATGCGGTGGAGGAAGTTATCCCAAATAACTTCTTCTTCATCGATTTGGCTCGTGGGTCTAATAATAAGGAAGCCCTAAAAATTAGACAAATAGGGCGACAAAGAGTCTTGGTGGAAATACCCAAGAAAAATATGGATGCCATTCTCTGCCACATATGCCAAGGATTTGGACACACAAAAAACTACTGCATGAGACCCTATATATGCGGAAAGTGTGCTCAAAATCACCCAACAGCTCAATGCAAGGAAACCTTGGTTGAGAAACTCTGTTGCATTAACTGCGGTGGAAATCACGAGGCTTGGCATAAGGGTTGCAATGGGTTTAAGGCTAGATCGCAAGAATGAAGGCCAAAAGTATCCACAATGATAGGATTAAAAATTAATGCCAGCAAAAAAGATCGCCAGCAAGCTGTCCCAGCAGCTTTAGTACGTGGAAATTTTTCGTATGCAGATACTTTGCGTACTGGATTACAATATTCCAATGAAGGGAATTCGACAAATAGGAACTCTGTCCCCAAATATCCAATGTAGCGGCAATAGAGGCTCTCACAGCAAAAGTCGACACACTTCAAGCTATGTTCAAGGAACTTCAGGAGACGAATCAGTTCCTTAAACAAATGTGCCTGAGTCTTTTGAATGCCAAAAAAATGACGCGCAGCTCACTAAGCCTCGGACTGTGGAATGCCCGTGGTATCTCAGGGCATGTGGAGGAGCTAAAGCACTTTCTGTCTGCACACAACATTGATGTGATGCTTATTACAGAGACCTGGCTACAGCCCGGTCTTTCCATCTTTATTCCAGGCTACAAAATTCACAAAGCGGATCTTCCCAGCGATAGAGCAAGAGGAGGAGCGGCAGTGCTTATTAAGCAGGAGATCGAATTTTCCCAAAATGAGCCAGTAAGGACTAAGAAATTGCAAATGGCCAGCATCCAGATTGCAACTAGTAGGGGTGAGTTAACAGTCGCTTCGATATATCTCCCGCCGCAACTGTTGTGGTCAACATCGGAGTTCCAGCAAATTTTCAGCAGCCTAGGAAGAATGTTCCTTATGGGAGGCGACTTTAACGCCAAAAACAGATGCTGGGGTTGCTTTAGAGCTGACGCAAGAGGCACCCGCTTACTAGACGCGGTTCAAAACACATCAGCTGAAATACTAGCGACTGGACAAACTACACACTTCCTGTACGCGCAAAGTTACACGCCTTCCGCTATTGACTTCTTTGTTTATAATGGGCTTCAACCAGGTGGCTTGAGTATAAGGCCGGAGTTTCAGTTATCCTCCGATCATATCCCACTGGTGGTTGGTTACGACTGTATTCCAAGAAGCAAAACAGTAAAGGGTCGTCTGCTGCCTCCTGGAGCCAACATTGCTGCATTTCAACGAGATCTGGAGGAAACACTAGACCTAAACTTGGAAATACTGACCTGGTGTCACTTCTGCGCCAGTAAGTCGTTCAGAAAGCTCTCGACCACAGGTGAGACTTCCGCCAGCTATCTCTGCACTACTGCTGATAAAGAGAAGGCTTAGAAAGCAGTACTGTCGAACCGGGGATCCAATTGTGGACAGGATCTACCGCATAGTGTCGAACCGGGTCAAAAAGCTGCTGGAGCTGAATAGACAAAGGGAAACCGACCGTTTTCTGGAAAATGTTTCTTCAGATGAGTCTTCAAGTCACTCCCTGTGGAGACTGACGAGAAAGTATAAACAGCAAGTGACCCCCAAATTTCCGATTAGAAAGCCTGATGGATCTTGGGCCAGAACTCCAAAGGAACGGGCTGATGCTTTCGCCGAAGACTTGGAGGAACGCTTCAAGCCTTTTAATACAAGCTCGGCAAGCATGAGCAGAAGGGTTCAACTTACACTAGAGAGCCCAGGACAGTTAAGCCTCCCAGTTGCTCCTATCACTGTCAACGAAGTCTCAGACCACATAGCAGCACTTAAGACAAGAAAAGCTCCTGGCGAAGATGGGATTGACAATATAACACTCAAAGCATTGCCGGTCAGTGCAGTCCTATTTTTAGTGTTAATTTTTAATGCGGTACTGAGACTGGGGCATGTTCCAAGCCAATGGAAAAAGGCGAGGATATGTATGATCCATAAGGCTGGAAAAAGTCCCTCATCCCTTGAATCGTACAGGCCCATTAGCTTGTTGCCTACGATTGGAAAACTCTTCGAACGTTGTTTGCTGACGAGACTGCTATCTATGGATAGAATTAAAGAAAAAATTTCCCCCTTTCAGTTCGGGTTCCGAAAATCTCATGGCACACCGGAACAGCTAAATAGGGTGGTGAATTTTATCCTCGAGGGTTTCGAAGCTAAGGAATACGTAGTGGCAGCGTACTTAGATATAAAACAAGCCTTCGACAGAGTCTGGCATGATGGACTACTCTGCAAAATCAAACCCTTGTTGCCACCTCAACTTTATTTGATTGTGCAAAGCTAATTGACAAACCGGTCCTTCTCCGTAGTTCTCGATGGAGTTGAGTCCAACATGAAGGCCATCAGACCTGGCGTTCCTCAAGGGAGTGTGTTGGGGCCCACGCTCTACACCCTATTTACCTGTGATATGCCCACTGGCTCTACAATCGAAATCGAAGATCCGCACGACTTAACCATCGCCACTTTTGCAGATGACACAGCCATTTTATCAAGAAATGAATGTGTTTACGAAGCTACTGACTTCCTGCAGCAATACCTGCACAAATTTGAAATGTGGGCTAAGCGTTGGAATATTGGCATCAACTTAAATAAATGCGCCAATGTGACCTATGCGCTCCGCAGGGATATTTGTCCAGGAGTTTTCTTGCGCGGTCAATTGGTGACGCACCACAACAGCTACAAATACTTAGGGGTGCACTTAGACAGGCGCTTGAATTTCAGCAAACACATCACAAGTGTTTCAGGAACCCTGAAGAACAGAGTGGGAAAATTAAGATGGCTCCTGAATAGTAGAAATGCGTTATCTTTAAAAAATAAAGTATACGGTATTGCTGCAAAATCCCATCTCAATAAAATCAGGGTGTTTCAAGCAAAAACGCTCCGTTATCTGTATGGTGCCCCCTGGTATATGCGAAGTTCCGATTTGGAAATTGACCTAGGAGTGCCCAAAGTCGGGGATGTCATAAATACACAGGCTGCAAATTATTTAGCGCGCCTGGGAAACCATCCAAATCGTCTGGCTAGGCGCCTTCGAAGAAGGCGTAGAATTGGAGGAGTCCGAACGCGGAGGAGATTGCGAAGGTCGCATCCAATCGATCTCCCAGATCGATTTATATAGTCACCACAGAAAATCTTTATATTAGACTTAATAGTAGAATAAGTAGCTTGTAAATATTCATTCAAATTTAATTTAAGTTGTTACTCATAATAACAGGAAAATTATAATAAAGGTAATAAGTTAATTTAAAAACATGTCGTGATTACAACAAGGATAGAAGCTTCCCCATAAGAAGATTGCCACCAAGCGGTTAGAGGAACTGAGTATCGAGTAGTTTCGAGATTCGAAACAAATAAAGAGAAAATCATTTGTTGCATACTTTCAGGCTAAACACAAGTGAAAGTTGCGCGTGCCTTGACACCGACAAAGAGAGAGAGAGATAAGAATAGAGAGAGAGAGAGAGAGAGAGAGAGAGGGGGAGAAAGAAAACAGGGGAAAGAAGGGAAGTGTGCGTCAAGGCATGTGTGGTGTTTGTAACACTCAGAGTCCTGTCAGTGGGTTACTTGCCACCAATGGAAGCGCTAAACATTGCAACTACAGCTTAGAGGAGACGCCGATAACAATAGGGTGACTAAAACAATTTTGGCTTTAAACAAACTCAGCCAAACGGGGCAGGTTGGTGGACGGGGGAAGTACTGCATCGGGTGACAGGCTCTAAATGTATCGTCTGGCAGCTGGGAACTTGAAAGCCGCAAGACACTTGCAACACTTATCGAAATGAAGAAGAGCAAACAACACCTAAAGAATTCACATATCAAGTTCTTGGCAAACGCAATTGCAAACTGGCTTAATATGCAGTTGCCTACTTTACTGTGGACGCTAGGTGTTAAGCGGCGTGCCAAGATTAACGAGACGATGCATCTAATATTCAATTCCGTATATGGTGCTTGCTTAATTGCAGTAATGTCAGTAGTCCTGGCTTTGTTCGTTTTTATTCCATTTAATATTTAATACTTTTTTTTTAGTTACGGAGAATTCACTCATAAATGTCTGAGTTTCTTGCTTTGAAGGGTTTCTTTTCTTGCCATTTAACGCTAGCTATAATATTTATAATATTTATTAACAATACAGAGTTTCACTTAAATTTAAGGGCAGATTTAAATGCAAAGCATAATTACAATAGTTAAACGTGTTAAATTGCTTTTAATTTAAGAAATTTTTATAAAGTTAAACGCAGTTTTTATACCCTGAACCCATTAAAAATGTGTAAAAGGGGTATAATGTTTTGTGCAAAATGAAAATATATGTAATAGGCAGAAGGAAGCATCTCCGACCCCATAAAGCATATATATTCTTGATCAGCATCAATAGCCGAGTCGATCTAGCCATGTCCGTCTGTCTGTCCGTCCGTCCGTATGTATGAACGCAAGGATCTCAGAACCTATAAGAGCTAAAGACTTGAAATTTTAGCTGTAGGTTCTCCTAGTTCCTACGCAGGTCGAGTTTGTTTCCAATAATCGATAACTTACTCCGTTTCCAAGCAATCGAATCAAGTCACCAAACATGATATGTTGCTTCTAGAATCTCTATATATATAACTGTTTGTCCTGACTGACTGACTGACTGACTGACTGATTGGTGATCAACGCACAGCCCAAACCGTAAGAGCTAGGAAGCTGAAATTTTCACTGCAGTTACATTATGTGATGAAGGAGCACGTTAAGACGGGGTTTCGGGAAATTCCACCCGCAAGTATGGAAAAGTCGCGAAAAATGTTTGTATGTAACTTTTTTGTTTACCATCCGATCGGCCTCAAACTCAATTTCAAAGTTCTTTGTTCAAATTCATTTGAGGGGTGTTTCGCACTTTATGGAAAATCCATCCCTCCTTGGTATTAATGGGGGTCAAAGATTTGGTGGATGACGTTTCGACCTGAAATTAATTTCCAAGGATCTATCTGAAAAATCATTTGAGACGTGTTTCACATTTTTCGCAGAATCAAAGCATCCTCGGGGAAATGTGCGATTCTAAGATTTTTTTGGTGCAGTTTTAAGTTGTGTCCGATTTGCTTCAAACTTTTTTTCAGAGCTCTACATAAGAACTTAATAAATACGTGTTTCAGCGATTTGGGAAATTCCACCCGCAAGTATGGAAAAATCGCGAAAAACGTTTGTATAAAACTTTTTTGTTCACCATCCGATTGGCCTCAAACTCAATTTCAAAAATCTTTGTTCAAATTAATTTGAGGCGTGTTTCACACTTTTTGGAAAATCCATCCCTTCTTGGTATAAATGGGGGTCAAAGATTTGGTGGATGGCGTTTCGACCTCAAATTCATTTCCAAGGATCTATATGAAAAATCATTTGAGACGTGTTTCACATATTTCGTAAAATGTAAACTCCTTCGGTGGACAGATTATTTCAAAGATTTTTTGGTGAATTTTAAGTTTTGTCCGATTTACATAAAACTTATTTTCAAAGCTCTACGTGTTTCAGCGAGTTGGGAAATTCCACGTGCAACAGTGGTAAAAGGGCGGAAAACTGTTATATGAAAGTAGTTTGTTTACCGTCAGCTCAGTTTAAAAATCTTTTTCAAAGCTTTTTGAGAACATTGATTTTATAACATACGTGCCACGGGCAAGGCCGGGCTATACCCGCTAGTATTATATATATGTCACGTATCTTTCATTTTATACCTATCGCCACCTCCCCGCTACCACCTCAAAGAGGGTTCAGGGTATTCCCTAGTCGGGAGCTCCCGACTAGAACCTCTTACTTGTTTTGTCATAGAATATGGTTTCTCTATAGGTTATGCATTCCAAAATAATTACTTGTTTTTATTATTATCGTTGGCTATAATTAAAATAGATCTAAAGTTGAATGGATAAAAATAAATAAAACGAGAACAAAATTGAAAATGTAAGGCTTAAATGATGTCCTAGATTATGGGGTTAATGCAGACAGTTGGGTATGACTGAATCAGTTCATTTTCTCCATTGTATGGATTTTGAATAATTTTACAAAACCTTCCCTTTTTCAAGTTGAGTATAGCATAGGGTATTAAATAAGCATATGCTTCGAATTGCTTCAACATATTGCCAGTCTTTCAGCATTTCAGACACATCTCATCACATTCATCCGCAGCATTTATCACTTGATGTGAATAATATATCAGTTGTCCGTAATTCCCTTTCACTGCGCTCAAGTCAGATGCAACTCCCCCCAATCCCAGTTACCGTTGAACAGGTGTGAAAAAACGTGCGCTCTTTAATTCAAAAACAAAAAAGCCAAAAACGTTGCTTTCGCTGCCGTGAAAACTATACAACAAAAACTAAATGCAATGCGGCAAGCTACGCATTGTATAAAACACTCGCACACAGTCACACTTACCACACACACATTGACACGGTGTTGGTTGCGCAAATTTGAGCGTTGCATATTTTGTGGCGCTTGAAATTTTTATGGCAATTTGCCAGGCGAGCGACGCGCGTGCAGCGTGATAACCGTTGCAAAGTGTGGCAAAACGGAATTGTTGCGCTTAAATGCGGTCACAAAACGCACTCAGTAGGTTGACTGAAAAGGGGGGAGGGGGTGGGCTGTTGCACGGTTGGTTGCAGGTTTGTGTGGCTTAAGAAGTGCAATGCATTCTTTTACCGTTCTCACGTGCCGCATAACGACGAATCGTTGTGGCTTTCGCCTTGGACACACATATTTCTCACATGTTAAATGCTTGTCCTTTTATGCCATTTTTCTATCTCTGTCTCTCACTATCACTCTCTTTGTGGATATAGGTATAGATCGCCCTACTCTTTTCTTCTTTAACATTTGTTGTTCAATAAATAGCTGAGTTCATGGCGGGGTCTGCCCTTCTCCGCTGCTGTTTTGTATCACCATAATCCTGCCACAAAATGTTGCTAGGACTTTGCGGCTTCTGTTTTTATACCCTGAACCCATTGAAAATGGGTAAAAAGGGCATAATGTTTTTGTGCAAAATGTATGTAACAGGCAGAAGGAAGCATCTTCGACCCCGTAAAGTACACATATTCGTGATCAGCATCAATAGCCGTGTCTGTCCGACTGTCCGTCTGTCCGTATGTATGAACGCAAGGATCTCAGAACCTATAAGAGCTAAAGACTTGAAATTTTAGTTCTAGGTACTCCTAGTGCCTACGCATATCCAGTTTGTTTCCGATATCGATATTTACATCCTGTTTTTTGAGCAATTTTGGTAAATAATAAGAGCTAGCGTCACCAAACTAGACATGTAGCTTCTAGAATATTATATACATATCAGGTATCTTTCATATTATACCTATCGCCACCTCCCCGCTACTACCTCATAGCTTAAAATCAAGTTAATTACCCAACTTGTATTGCCAACCAATTTAAGCCACAATTTAAATGCAATTGACTTTATTCTATTGTACAATAAGATATACTGTAGAAAATTTCATTAAGATCGGTTTTTGTTTTGTTTTTCGATGTTTTGACTACGCATTTGTTTGCAGCACTAGCGCAAATTCCAAAAATTTCTGTATACGTGTACACACACACATTCATGCGCGTCTGCTTCTAATTCTATCAACAGCATTGCAATTGCGATTGTTTTCTGTGCTGCTATTTTCATTGGTTTTTTTACCTCAATTAAACTCAATTAGTGGCAAGTGGTGCGGTCTGACGTGAGTTTGAGTCCTATCGGAACAACTATTTTATTTTTTATTTTTGGCTGGTGTGGTTGTTGACTAGAGTCGGCAGCAAGTAATGCGGTCAGTTAATCTTTATTAATTCAAACAAGCTGCATTTGGTATTGGAATAAGAGGGTTCAGGGTATTCCCTAGTCGCGAGCTCCCGTTTAGAACCTCTTACTTGTTCTATATTTTGTTTGTGCTGGACGTAGCCAAAAATGTGCATGACCTTTTACGACAGTTTTCACTCAGTTTTGCTTCAGCAGAGGCATAATTTCACAGTAAATTGTTCAGTTTATTGTATCTAACACACACACATACACATAACCCACTCATTGTTGCATGCTTCTAGTGTAGCATATACATATAAAATAATGCCTTAACAGCTGCCCAACAGCAGCACAGTTTTTCCATTTCTCGACAGCAAATTTTTGCTTCCTCTGCCTGGGGTTTTAAAAACTTGACGGCAAATAATGCTACAAAGTTTATGGTTAGCGTTGAGGGGATTGAGAATGTTTTAGGTTGTGGGAAGGAGGCAGAACATACTATGTTATCAAATCCTTTAATGCAGACAAATTTGAGTGGACTTGAGCGGATTGGCTGCGGGACTAGACTAGTCAAGCCAAATGAATGCCAGAAGCTACTAGATTTTCAGTGGTAATTAAGTTTGCACGTGGTCATGCTGTGTGGCTTATGCAACTGTGGCTTTTCGCAAAAAGGCCAAGGTAAAAACTTTGTCAAAAGCAGTTTGGGGAATAAAATTAAGGCGTCTGATTTTTTGGTGCAGTCAAAATTCAGACAATTTATCTGATTTCAGAAAGGAATCTAACCTAGATTAGCTGAAAAATAAAATAACAGCAACTGTCAGTGGTTATGGTTTGATAGGTCGATGTAATGCTATGCACTTCGGTTAACTTTGTGAACATGGGTTTTGTACCCTGAACCCATCGAAAATGGGTAAAAATGGCATAATGTTTTGTGCAAATGTATGTAACAGGCAGAAGGAAGCATCTCCGATCCCATAAAGAAATATATTCTTCATCAGCATCAATAGCCGAGTCGATCTAGCCATGTCCGTCTGTCGGTATGTCCGACCGTATGTATGAACGCACGGTTCTCAGAACCTATAAGAGCTAGAAACTTGAAATTAGCTGTGGGTCCTCCCAGTCCATGCGCAGTACGAGTTTGTTTCGGATAATTGATAATTTACTCCGTTTCCAAGCAATCGATAAAAATTGATATCAAAATCTTGCTTTTGATCAAATTGGGTATATAATATGAGCTAGAGTCAGCAAAAGTGATATGTTTATTCTAGAATAATTCTTTGAATTTCAATTGTGCAGTAAAGCCCATTACTTTTGAGTTTTTGTTAACCGATCTAAATGAAATTTTCTACAGTATATCTTATTGCACCATAGAATATTTGTGTATTCTCAAAAAGTAATTGCATTTAAATTGTGGCTCAGATTGGTGGACAATACAAGTTGAGTTATTAACTTGATTTATAGCTCTGCGGTGAATTGGTGATAGGTACACAATGATAGATACTTGTTATATATGTATATAATATTCTAGAACCAACATATCAAGTTTTGTGACTCTAGCTCTTAATATTTACCCAATTTGCTCAAAAAACAGGATGTCGTTATCGATTTTTATTGATTGCTTCGAAACGCAGTAAATTATCGATTATCGGAAACAAACTCGATCTGCGCAGGCACTAGGAGTACCTACAGCTAATATTTCATGTCTCTAGCTCTTATAGGTTCTGAAATCCTTGCGTTCATACATGGCTAGATCGACTTGGCTATTGATGCTGATCAAGATCACCCTTTATAGGATCGGAGATGCTTCCTTCTGCCTATTACATACATTTACATTTTGCACAAAAAAATTATACCCTTTTAAACTAACATATAACAGTTTTAACAAATTCACTTTTCCACTTCTGAAATGAGTCGAGTTTTAAAGCTTATTTTAATATTATTAAATGCAGGTCTTCAATTATTAACTTTTGCAATTAGGAAAAAGTTTTCTTTTAGCAATATAGCAGCTTTTTCAAATTAAGGCAACTATCATGTAAATGTTGAAAAATTTGATAGCTTCACGTAATGCAGTTACCAACTTGCTTATAATGTATATTTGAGCCATGCATTTAACTAATATTTGTCGCTGTCAAACTCTTTAAGCTGACATGACTGGTACGACCCTCACATCTTGCCCTTATACTGTAGTGTGCACATATCGAGAGCTTACTGTACTCAGCAATATATCCAGTATGTACTTCATATATACTTATTAACATAAATGCTAAAAAGGCAAAGACATTTATTCTTTGTTGCATAAACATATGTCATGTTCAAGTGCAGTCCAAGTGCCCGAAATATGATCGGCCCAGAATGCCTTGACTACAAACAAGCCGCGTCAGCATTAGTCCCATGCATTGACCGCTTACATACGTGCACAATACGCTCTGTCCCACCAGCGACGTTTCCGCCACTTATACATAATATATTTATACTCGTTTTATACGTAATATATAAAACGACTTATATACAAAAGGCAGCGCTGCCCCTGAGGACTGCTCAGCCTTAGGTTTAGTAATAATGAAAACCAAATGTAAAGAACAGAAGAATAAAGTCGTGAGTAGCGATAACAACTGTTGCTCTCACTTAACACTACAAAATCAAGTGTTCTATTTAATGATGACATTATCAAAAAACTAAGTTAACGAAGTTAACTACATGGCGACCGTGACTTATGTCACTGGAGGACAACAAACCTGGATCAACGAATAACATCGGCAAGCAACAGGAACAACGGGAACAGGAGGAACAACAAAGAAACAATTAATAAACGCAGTGAGTAGAGTGATATGTGTGCGAAGCGCAGCGGCATAGTAAAACGGTTAAGAGCAAGAAAAGCTCAACTGTTAAAATTATTAAATACCGGTACTGATTTACCCTGGAGCAAATCAGTAGGAGTACATGCCGAAGTGGAACATATAAAAGAATTATTGTCCACTCACAAAAACAAAAAATCAACCCCGCACACATACACCTACTCTGCAATAAAAAACATTGCAAAACAAAATACTAAATCCTCTCCACCCCAACAAAAAGAAATTACGAAGCCAATAAAGACCTGTCCAGCCGACTGCGAGGGACCACTATACGCACCGCACTGTCAGTACACTTGTGCAGCCAGCACCGGTGCCCCTCCAGAAATATAAGCAGCCTGTGCAGCCAGCACCGGACCCCCTCCAACGACTGGATCCGACAGCGCTTCCAAGAGCGCATACATTTCTTCATTCCAATACACTGCGTGTATTTTTTTTTCATTGCACTACGATGCATATTTTTTTTATTAATTCTTAAAAAATTAATTGTAAAACTGAGCGATATAAAAGTTGCCCGATTAGAGTGTGGCCTGAAAACCATACAAAAACCCAGGCAGGAAACAATGTAAAAAAAAAAAAATAAATAAAAAAAAAAAAATAGAATATATAAAAATAAAATGAAGTAAATGAATGATAACAGAATTAGTAAACGTGTTGAAAATCTTGAGTTTATAGAAAATATTAAATATATAATATATGTATCACCCGCAAAAATGGGTCTATTAGATGTAAAAGCAGTAGACTCCACTGCCAATGTAATTAATAAAGTAGCAGTAGAAAATCAAGATTTAACAATGATAACAACATTGCTGATAATAATAGTAATAATAATGATCCTAAATCTATTGTTCAAAATTTATAAAGTACACAATAAGTGTCTGAAGAAAAAGTATTTGAGTAAAGCAAATGATCTGGATACGTTCTAAAAAGAAAAAATATTAAAACTATTGTATCATTACAGTAATGCTAACTATCATGTACACATATTTCAATACTAAAGAACAAAAGTTAAAGTAACTACATACAAAAAAAAATCATGAAGAGATTTTCTTATAGGGTAGATATAAAACAGATATGGAATGGCAACAAATAAAAGCCAACCTTCAAGAAATCAAGAAAGCCTTTGATAGATCCAATAAATGTCTCTCACAAAATAGAAATATTCTCCCAGAAACTTTAAATAGACACGCAAAGATATTAGTAGACTGCTTTAATGAAGCAAGAATATTAATACATAAAAACAGAGAAAAGCTAAATCAATCACACTGGTCAATAGTATCTAAATTATTGGTAAAATTCAGGTCAAATTTATTATCAGTCCAAAGGAGGTACAATATAGATATATCGATACCGACAATCTTGAACACCCCATTGACAGTGAGAACTAGTGAAGAACCAAATCCAATAGATCAGGAAGACATAGATTCAACAGAAGAAGACGAATCAGAAAGTAATACTGACCCAGAAGTTGAAGAAAAAGATCTACAAGACTTAACTATACCTGCGGTTATAAATTTACCCGAAATAGACGAAGATAATTCCTTATCAGAATCCGACACGAACTCCAGCTTTGTCGAACAAAAACCAGCAATCATGACGCAAACTAATATTGAATTTATAAACACAGCATCGAGGATTATACCGGATTTCAGCGGTAAAGCTGAAAACCTGCGTAGTTTCATAGATGCATTGGAAATTATAAAAACAATACAGGACGCGCATGAAAACTTAGCAGTATCTTTAATAAAAACAAAACTAAAAGGACCAGCCAGGAATATAATCAGCAATGAGAGTACAATTGATCAGATCATAAATAAACTTAAAACAAATGTAAAGGGTGAGTCAATCGACAATATATCTGCACGATTATTGAATCTCTCCCAGAAAAACAAAACACCCAACGTATATACCCAAGAGATAGAAAAGTTAGCTAAGTCTCTAGAAGGAGCATATATTGAAAAAGAATTTACACTAGAACAAGCTAAATCATTAAGTACCAAACAAGCTGTATCAGCAATGAAGAAAAATTGCCTAAGCAAAGAAATTAAAGCTGTTATGCGTTCTCGTCAATTCAACACTATGGACGAAGCAATAGCTACATTTATTGAAACAGCCAATGATATAGCAGAAGAAACTAATACTATTATGTATTACCAAAATTACCCACAGCGCGGTGGAAATCGTGGTCGTGGTAATTATAAAGGCCGTAACTATAACAGAGGCGGCCAAAGGTACAATAATAACAATAATAACAACAACAACAACTCTAGAGGTGGCTCGAACAGAGGCGGCTCAAATAGAGGTAATAATAAGAGTAATAATCAAGTACGAGTAACACAAAGTAGCTCGGAAAACGACCAAGCCCCCTTGAGCAACAGAACATAAAAGTTTTTAATATAAATCTAAATCTCAGCAGCATAATTAAAATACAGAATCATAAAAATAATAAACCATTAACATTACTAATAGATACCGGAGCTAACATATCAATTCTTAAAGATAATAGCATATGTTCTGAAATTAATCAAACTTTCAAAACAAATATAACAGGAATTGGTCAGGGAACAATTCAATCAATTGGACTAGCAACAATTGATTTACTCTTCGATTATTTCATAATCAGTCATGACTTCCAAATAGTTAATAATGAATTCCCAGTACCGTGTGACGGAATCTTGGGACTTGACTTCATTCGAAAACTCGATTGCATATTAGATTATCACAACGATGAATTAATACTAAAACCACAATCACTTAAATACCAAATACATGTGCCACTCTTACACAATGTTATTGACAATTCAATATTATTGCCAGCAAGGTCGGAAGTAGTGAGAAAAATCACACTTCAGACAAATGAAGAGGCAGTTTTAGTACCAAATCAGGAAGTTCATCCTGGGGTATTTATAGCTAACAGCATCGTAAACAGCAATAGTGCAATAGTTCGTATTTTGAATACAACAAATAATAATATAAATATCGAAAATCCTAACATTGAATTTGAATCAATAGAAAATTACGAAATTAAATCGTTCAATAAAAACCAAACCAATAGAACAAATGAAGTCTTAAACAAACTAAAATTCCCAGACCATGTGAAAACAGAACTTACTGAATTATGCACCAAATACAGTGACATATTTGGTTTAGAATCAGAAGCAATTTCGAGTAACAACTTTTACAAACAAAAATTAAGATTAGCAGACAAAACTCCGGTATACATTAAAAACTATAGAAATGCGGAAACAGAAAAACCAGAAATAAATAGACAAGTAGAAAAATTGATTAAAGATGGTATAGTCGAACCGTCTATATCAGAATATAATAGCCCACTTCTCTTAGTTCCTAAGAAATCACTCCCAAATTCAAAAGAAAAAAAATGGCGTCTAGTAGTGGATTATAGGCAAGTAAATAAAAAACTTCTAGCAGATAAATATCCATTACCTAGAATAGAAGAAATCCTAGATCAATTGGGAAGAGCGAAATATTTCTCGTGTCAAGACCTAATGTCTGGCTTCCATCAAATTGAACTAGAAGAAAAATCTAGAAATATAACATCTTTTTCCACGAGCACTGGCTCATATCGCTTCACGCGATTACCATACGGCCTTAAAGTAGCCCCAAATTCATTTATGAGA
Source organism: Drosophila littoralis (assembly GCA_018903485.1). Lineage (NCBI taxonomy): Eukaryota > Metazoa > Arthropoda > Insecta > Diptera > Drosophilidae > Drosophila > Drosophila littoralis. The sequence goes on from JAEIGF010000592.1 coordinate 8,583,867, forward strand.
ATGATGCAACTTGCTTTTTCTGGTCTAGAACCATCGCAAGCATTCCTCTATATGGATGATTTAGTTGTAATTGGTTGCTCTGAGAAGCACATGCTCAAAAATCTAACAAGCATATTCGAGCTTTGTCAAAAACACAACCTTAAACTAAATCCAGAGAAATGTTCATTCTTTATGCACGAGGTAACATACCTTGGCCATAAATGTACGGACCATGGCATCCTTCCGGATGATAAAAAATATGATGTAATTAAAAATTATCCAACTCCAACAGATCCGGATAGTGCACGACGTTTCGTCGCTTTTTGTAATTACTATAGAAGATTCATTAATAATTTTGCACAATACTCACGTCACTTGACAAGACTGTGCAAGAAAAATGTTCAATTCAAATGGACTCAAGAATGTGAAGAATCATTCCAATATCTTAAAAACGCATTAATGAAGCCAACATTATTGCAATACCCTGATTTTAGCAAAGAATTTTGCATAACCACAGATGCAAGTAAACATGCATGTGGTGCAGTACTTACACAAGACTGCAACGGTGCGCAACTACCAATTGCATATGCATCGAGAGCTTTCACGCAGGGAGAAAGTAATAAATCGACTACAGAACAGGAATTAGCAGCTATACACTGGGCAATAAAACACTTCAGACAATATATCTATGGAACGCATTTCTTAGTAAAAACAGATCATAGACCACTAGTATACTTATTTTCTATGAAGAATCCTACTTCAAAGCTGACTAGAATGAGACTAGATTTAGAAGAGTATCAATTTACAGTTGAATACCTCAAGGGGAAGAATAATCATGTTGCGGATGCATTATCTCGCATAAACGTAGAAGACTTAATACAAATGAACAGAAACATATTGATAGTCCAAACAAGATCATCAAAAAGACAGGAAAACATCTGCGCAGATGAAAAAATTAAAATGCACGATAAAATATACGAGCCCAATGTCTACGAAGTCGTTAGCAATAGCGACGTAAAGAAATTTGTAAAAATTAAAATGAATAATTTTAAATGTTTACTCAAACGAGGCAAACAAATTATTTCACAATTTTCAGTTAAAGATTTATATTCTAATGAAAAATTCGAATTAGGTCAATTTTTTCAAAGGCTTATTGCAGAAGCCGGAATACACAAAATCATTAACATACAGATGTCACCAAGTGAACAAATTTTTCAGTTTGTCACTATAAATGAATTTAAAAATAAGGGCAATAAACATTTATTAAATATAAAAATAGCGCTATTACAAAAAGTGACACAAGTAGACAAAAATGACGAAAGTCAAATTAATGCAATCCTGTTAAGATATCATAACGACCCAATAGAAGGAGGCCATACAGGGATTACGCGTACCCTATCAAAAATAAAGAAACGTTACTATTGGCCCAAAATGATACAAACCATAAAAAACTATGTAAAAACGTGTGTAGACTGCCAAAGAGCTAAAACTACAACACATTCAAAGGCCCCAATGATAATAACAAATACCCCAAACACAGCTTTTGACACTGTTTTAATTGATACCATCGGCCCATTACCTCGAACCGAGAATATAATATGCGACCTTACAAAATATCTAGTTTCAATACCAGTAACAGATAAAAGCGCAAAAACAGTAGCCAAAGCAATATTTGAATCATTTATACTAAAGTACGGTCCTATGAAGACGTTCATAACAGACATGGGTACTGAGTATAAAAATTCACTTATTAATGACTTGTGCAAATATATGAAGATAAGTAATATATTATCAACAGCACATCATCACCAGACTTTAGGAACGGTAGAAAGAAGTCATCGAACATTCAACGAATACATTCGTTCATACATCTCTATAGACAAAAATGATTGGGATGAATGGTTGAATTACTTCACATATTGTTTTAACACTACCCCATCAACAGTACATGACCACTGTCCTTATGAACTTGTTTACGGTAAACTACCAAGACAGTTTACAGAATTTAACACTTTTTCACAAATAGATCCTATATACAATTTAGACGATTATGCAAAAGAGTTTAAATTTAAATTACAAATAGCATATAAAAGAGCAATTTCTATGATTGAAATAGAAAAACAAAAACGTAAAATAGAATATGATAAAAAAGTTAATGACTTAAAGTTAGAAATAGGAAACTTAGTACTACTTAAGAATGACTCAGGTCATAAGCTAGATAATCAATATTTAGGACCCTACAAAATAATAAAAATAGAAGATAAAAACAATATTGTAATCAATATTGGAAAAAAGAAACCTCAGAAAGTCAATAAGAATAGGCTAAAGTTATTCAAAAAATAATTTGAAAAAAAAAAAAAAAAAATTCTTTTTTACGTATAAAAACAAAAATAAAATTTTAGTATTTTTCTATTTTATTGAAATACATGTACTTTCTAAGAACAAAAATAAAACATATATTAATATACATGAATTAAAACATCATATACATAAATTAAAAATAACTTCATATAATTACGTTATTTTTCAAAAGGAGGGAGATGTAGTGTGCACATATCGAGAGCTTACTGTACTCAGCAATATATCCAGTATGTACTTCATATATACTTATTAACATAAATGCTAAAAAGGCAAAGACATTTATTCTTTGTTGCATAAACATATGTCATGTTCAAGTGCAGTCCAAGTGCCCGAAATATGATCGGCCCAGAATGCCTTGACTACAAACAAGCCGCGTCAGCATTAGTCCCATGCATTGACCGCTTACATACGTGCACAATACGCTCTGTCCCACCAGCGACGTTTCCGCCACTTATACATAATATATTTATACTCGTTTTATACGTAATATATAAAACGACTTATATACAAAAGGCAGCGCTGCCCCTGAGGACTGCTCAGCCTTAGGTTTAGTAATAATGAAAACCAAATGTAAAGAACAGAAGAATAAAGTCGTGAGTAGCGATAACAACTGTTGCTCTCACTTAACACTACAAAATCAAGTGTTCTATTTAATGATGACATTATCAAAAAACTAAGTTAACGAAGTTAACTACAATACCTAGTTCCAGAGGGTTTCTCTCTTATATTGCGATATTGGGCACCTGACCAGCACCTGCAGTCGGAATACCTAAAAAGACCTGCAGATAATTTAAACTAACACAGCTGCTTTCGTCTCAGTTCGGTTCAGTTGGCGCCTGGGGAGCCAGAGCCGAGTGGTTCAGAGCGTTCTGTTGGCTTCAGGCGCGCACCGCTGAGTGGGTCAACACGTTGGCTGCAGGGCTTATTCCATTTTTGCTGTATACACAAAGTGGCGGTGGAAGGGGTTTTGGTTAACCAAAAACTACGTGTTTGTCAATTTTGTTTTGTATTTTTTTTTTAGCTGTTTTTCTGCCTTTTTTTGCTTTTGGTCATGAAACAATTTTGAGTGGCGTCTTGTGGCTACGTGCTCTGCGAAGTATGCAACACATTATTTGCTTTGAATTAGCGCATGTCCTTGCGTGCCGACCTCTCCGGCGCCAATGTTATATAAATTAGCGGCAATGAAGAAATTTCAAAATTTATGAGTCTTTCAGGATCTCGTGAAAAAGAGAGAGAGAACGCAAATTGCTTGAATTCGTCCCGTTTGCGTTGAATGTGTTTTAAAAATGTCTGGCGGGCATTCTGGAAAAAACTCCATTTTCTGGGAATATGTATGTTTGTGTATGTGTGAGGGTAAAGGACGCGGCCAATGTGTACGTTTTTGGCCCGTGGCTTTGCTCGTTACGACCTGTTAAGCATCACTGAACTGAGTTGTGTGCAAGAACTTGTTTAGTTGGTGTTAGTGGGCGTGTGTGTGTGTGACTTTTATGTGCTTCAATTTCTGTTTGGGGATGTGAGAAACTTTCAAATTTTTTCTTGCTCACTTTGTATTTCATATTATTTGAAAGCCGCCTTTTACCAAACAGCTGCCTCTTTTTGGGCAATATTTTTGCGCCGTTGATTATTATTAAAAAAATAATAATAATATATATATATAATAATAATAATAAAGCTATTTGTAATTTATGGGATGTAAAATTGTCTTTTCAGCGAAATGTAGGAACTTTTTATCACGATAGGTTTTAAAATCAGCTGCTTTAAAATTCTAAATCATTTGATCAGTTTAATAACTAGATAAATAGCTAAAACAGTTTTTCTAACCAAGCGCAAATCCTTATTGTTTTATTGTTTCATTTCATTTATTAGAAGTGGAAAATTCTCACACTCTATAGTAAAATGTAAAACTGACAAACAAACAATAAAGCTGATTGTTTGTATAAATAATACATATTTTGTGTCCACAAACTTTCAAGTTTGATCATTAATTTTTGGCACTTTAGCCTCTAAAATCTTTTTCAGATGCTACAATTATATTTTTAAACAAGATCTTAAGAAGGCTAGTAAGATACTACAACTATTACTTTAGCATTTATAATTATTTTTAATTGGGTATAAGGAACAATTTTTCCTGTTATTAAAATGCCAACAAGCATATATTTGTTTCATTTCGCATTTAATGATAGCTACTTTTCTACTACATTTCCTGATACTTTCGCTAATAGTATTAACATGCTTGTACGTACTTTGTCCTCCAACTTCGCATGAAAGTCAATTAGGGGACTTAAGCGGATGTCTAGTTGGGCTACCTGAACTGCCCCGGACAGACGGACGGACGACAGCCGTAACAACTGTCTACCAAACTCTCTACTCTATCAAAGAGCCCATCCAATACATATATATCTACATTAATTTCCATTAGCACTGCTTACACACTGCCAATGCAAAGGTTTACGACGTTAACGTTTTATGCGCAATCGCCCCGAAAATAGAATGGAAGTCGCTTTTCCCAAACATCTAGCTGGACTTGACTGCCCAAAAGACATACTCGCACACACACACTTGAGGCCGACTGGCAAATCTAATTAGGCAGCCATGGAGCTTTCTATGCAATGCTGAGGCATTAATGCCAAGGTCCATAAAATGGCGCCCAACGTATGTCAGGGTGACAGTGACGCTGTCGGTTGGGTTCAATTGGCCTTTTCTTCATTAGGCTCGGGGATTTTATGAACGGCTATACAATATGCACTTAAATGTTTCAAACTTTATGCCAAGCAAAGTTGTTGGCAATCATATACATACACATATACTTATTAAGTATACCGCATGTTGTGCACAAAAATTTCAACTCGTGTAGATTAAACTCTCAATTGCACAGCGCAACTGCAATAAAACTCAGAATGCTTAACGCTATTTTTTGTTGTGGCTTTTATATTTGGCAGCTGCTCGCCAAATGCAAAAGCGGAAACAGCGCAAATTGGATTTCCGCAGCGAATTTATTTAATCCTCCTTTATAAAAATCCTCATCTCATTAGGCGTTATGAGTGCTCTGCGTGTGTTTTTTTTTGTTTGTTTATTTATTTATATTTTATTTTTGTTATCAAACACGGTTAGTAATATAGAAAAAATGGTTAGAGCTAAATGTTTTATTCTTTGAATGAACGCGAAACAATAAAAGTTCTAATTACATTGGGTTTTTTTGGTTGTCGGGGATAACTTTGGTTTTTTATACCCTGTAATTGTTAGTGCGCTAAGGATCATATTTTTTGACACGTGATTCTACATGCTTCAGGTGGAAGTGGATAGCGCTGACCCTGAACTTATTTATATTCGTTAAAAAACGCTTACTTAGAGGGTATGTGTAAGGGTGGCACCAAACTTTTTCTCTGGGTATTGTGATATAAGTTACTGTATAAATTATAAACTAATTAATATTATTTTAGTTAATATTTATTCCCATACATTTGGAATTACAATTTTATTTGAATTACAATTTTATTAAAAATTAACTTTATTTAAATGAAGTATTCAAATACGAGCATATAGAATAGTTAGTTAGTTATTTTAAGCCATTTTACGCTGTAGTATTAAAACAATACAATAATAAAATAGATATACCAAAAGGATTCCGCAGGTTACCCGATTAGCCTGCTTTAGATCTTTCACAGAGTAAAAAGGGTATATTGTATTTGTGCAAAACAAAATGTAAATGTATGTAACAGACAGAAGGAAGCATCTCCGACCCCATAAAGTATATATATTCTAGACATGTCCGTCAGTCTGTCCGCATGTATGAACGCAAGGATATCAGGAGCTTCTAGAATAGTATATATATCTGCATTTAGTGTTAAAAGCAGAGGGTTCAGGGTATCCCATAGTCGGGAGCTCCCGGCTAGAACCTCTTACTTGTTAAATTTATAATATTTAAGATTCGATATTCTGTTGCGCTGCTTCCTAAATTCGATTTTTTCCATGCTGCGGACAATAATAAATTTTATTATTTATTTATTTATTAATGGTCGACAAAACGAGTGTCTTCCTCACTATTCAGTAGATTATACATACAATACATAATGGAATTATATGCTAAAAACCTAGTTAGATAACACAGTTCTCTAAATAGCATCACCGACCGATGGAGGTGTTTTAGTTGCCAGTCCGGCCAGCTGTGCCCCTTTTCACAGCTAAATTTGTCAGTGACGCTATTAGAGCCTACATCTAAGCAGAAGGGTGTAAGTAGGAAAGAAGTGTTCTTAAGTAAAATTAAAGAGTAAAGTTTGCTATATTAATTAATAAAATACAATAAATAAGAAAAAAGAAAGTAAGAAGATTGTTAATAAAGTAAAGAAATTTAAGCTAGATATATAGAGTGTTAAGTAGATAGGACAGAGAACGGAGTATGTGATAATGCAAATATTGCAAAACTTGCACAGTTAATTAGCTGCCCAAAAGTTTCTTAATACTCTGACATAATGAAATTTGGATTATACATTCTCATTCTCCAAAAATGTGGACATCAAGCATGTCACATGTGAAGTAATTTGATTAAGAGCAGCTGCTCCCCAAAGGTTTTTGTACCATTTTGTGCTAAAACTATGTGGACAAAGCAAAAAAATACAACATAATTCAATTTATTTCAACAAATTGACTGCCAGAAAGTTCGGGTCCCAAAGCGAACCCAAAAAGCCCAACAAATGAGAATGGAAGTAAGCATGGGGTATATGTATGTGGTTGTGTGTCGGGGTGTGTGTGGATGTCGTTGAGTGTGGCATATGCAAATTAAGAAATCGCTTAGGAGACTACTTTTTGTGGGTGCCAGAAAACTAGATTTTGAATAATTGCTGGGCCATGCAAACTCTGTGAATCAAAATATATAAAATAGACGCCTAAGGGAATTTTCTTGCAAAAATTTAGTTCAAGCCAAGAAATTGAGCTACAAATTTGTGTTATCAGAAATACCACAGATAGGCTACAGGCTTGACATTGAAAAACAGCTTAAAAGCCTCGAGAAAAGCGAAAGCCAAAAGTTGACTTAAAGTTTCGCTATTGCGATTGTGGAAAAACTCAAACGAGACAGTGCAAACGCCCACAAATCAGCAACAACAACAACAACCAAAACAACAACATAAGCCCTTAAAAGTAGGCTTAAAAAAAGAAACAAAAGCACCAACAACGACAAGCGCCAAAGGAAGCAAAGGTTGCGTGTCTGTGCGCTGAATTATTTATGTGCGCACGACAACAACAACAGCAACAATAATAGTAACAACAACAATAATAAGAACAATGCTAGCAACAACATGGCCAAAGGGAGGAAAAGGTTAAGCATGGATACGTGCAAAGGGCCAAATAAACGCAGACAGATAAAAAGAAAACAGCTGGGAATGCTCTAGTCAAGAATGCAAGACCAGAAAATACCCTGTACGCAACTTCGAATTGCCATAATATTAACTTGCATCTGCTACTAGCATACACAAACTGCGGACTTTATGCAGTTCCTAAGTTTCTATTCCTCTTGGATTCATATTTCAATTCATTCTTAAATAGATTTTGTGTATATTGTCAAATGGTTTTATAATTATCATAATATAAAAAGCCATTTGATTAATGAATGTACACAAATTGGGATATTCAGATATCAATTCTAGGGAAATAAGGGAGTTATTCAAATAAAGGGTCACTATCGATGCAGATCAGGAATACATATAGGAAATGCCTGTACTTTTGCACTATTTATACCCTGAACTCATTAAAAATGGGTAAAATGGGTGTGTTTTTGTGCAAAATGTAAATATATGTAACAGGCAGAAGGAAGCATCTTCGACCCCATAAAGTATATATATTCTTGATCAGCATCAAAAGCAAAGTCGATCTAGCCATGTCCGTCTGTCTGTCCGTTCGTCTGTCCGTCAGTCCGTATGTATGAACGCAAAGATATCAGAACCTATAAGAGATAGAGACTTGAAATTTTAGCTACAGGTCCTCCTAGTGCTAACTTACTCCTTTTCCAAGCAATCGATAAAAATCGATATTGACATCCTGTTTTTTTTAGCAAATTGGGAAGAAAATAAGAGCTAGAGTCCCCAAACTTGATTTGTTGTTTCTAGAATATAATATATATATCAAGTATCTTGAGCTTGTATTGCCAACCAATTTAAATGCAATTAACTTTTTGAGAATACACAAATATTCTATGGTACAATAAGATATACTTTACAAAATTTTATTAAGATCGGTTTTTGTTTTGTTTTTCGGTATTTTGACTGCGCACGTGTTTGCGACGCAAATTCCAAGAATTTCTGTATACATGTACACACACACATTCATGCGCGTCTGCTTCGAATTCTGTCATCAGCATTACAATTGCGATTGTGGTCTGTGCTGCTATTTTGATTGTTTTTGCTTTTTCTCGATAAATTAGTGTGGCTGTTGGGTAGAGGTAGTGGCAAGTGGTGCTGTCTGTCGCGAGTTCGAGCCACACCGAGGAAACTATTTTTTTTTTTTGGCAGGTGTGGCTGCTGAGTAGAGCCGGCAGCAATTAATGCGGTCAGTTGCGAGTTCGAACCCTGTCAATGGAACTCAGTTTTTTTTAAATTTATCTTTATTAATTCACACGAGCTGCATTTGGTGTTGGAATAAGGGGGTTCAGGGTATTCCCTAGTCGGGAGCTCCCGATTAGAACCTCTTACTTGTTTATTATGATTATGATGCGAAAATTATATTACTATCATAAGCTCAGCATTACAAATTTTGTTTGAATGGATGCAAGCAACCCTCTTATTTTGAGATATGATTGTATTAAATATTCCCACAGTGTTCATCATTTATAAGAGGAAAGCTAAGTATTGTTTTTATATTACAACAAATGCTTTTTCTATTATCGATTTGTTTTTATTATTATTAGTGTAATTATTATTTGTTGCCTTTTTCCCTGCCAAACTTGTCGATACATATCTCATAATTACATAACAAATACCTTGTTTGCCAATTATTTCAAAAAGCTTGCTGAATATTTTTAATCGTTTGCAATAATTTGCTTTAGCACCTACCTTTACCGAAAATTGTACAGAGTATGCACACAGACTATGTTAGACATAGTCTGTAGACACACACATCCATAGTATGACTAGTCAGTCGTTACACTTATACAACACACACACACACACACACACACAAAGTCAGGCGGACATACGCACACATGCGTAAGAGCCACATGGCGCGGGTCTAACAAAAGGCGGTTAGTTTTGACTTTTGGCTGCCGCATTTGTTTTTTTTTGCCTTTTGGATTTTTTTCTTGGTGTTGTTACCCTTTATATGGATGGTGTTCATTGGAATGAGAGCATGCCAGAAGGGGCGTGTTGCCGCCAACGCCATGCTGTCTGGCTCTGTCTCTGCGTTTATGTTTTTTTCGGGCTTTTGGCATTCCGGGGCGGCTTATAAATTATGAACAAAATGCCGGCAGTGGGGCTTCGAGACTGGCCACACATCCCAACTCCAGCAAGCTGCTAGCAACTTTCACAGCATAATTGCTTGTCTGTAGTGTGTGTGCGTGTGTGTTGTAGTTGATTGTAAATGTTAAATGTAATGGCACTTGCTTCTCGCATGTGCCCAAGTGGTTGTGGCACATGCTTAACGTAAACTGTCTCGAAGAATGCTTCTTTGGAATTGTAATGCGAGGGCTAAAGGGTGTTGCTTAGGATATTGCATCTTCCGATTGTGTTTACAATTTACATTCAAATTGACAACTCACCTGCAATGAAGAGGAAAAAAAAAACAAATCACATTAATATCAATTTTTAGGATTGGTGTAGTCTACCCAATAAATTTGTTCAGTGCTCGATTGCAGCAAGTCTCTTGGCTTATTCTCTCATACTAAGCCAAGAAGACGACAGCTTCACTGCCCAACACAATCAGTGTCAATTGCAGTAGCAACAGTGGCAGTCGAAGCGTAAGCAGTAGAGAAATAAGTGGACTAGAATAACAATGAGCAGTGTAATTTCAATATGGTGAAGGAATTGGCAGTTCCTACACTGAGAATATATTTAGAAATAATTCTTTACTTAATTTAACTATTCTTATAATATTAAATAACAAATATTTAAGCTATAAATTTAAACGAGAAAGAAGGGATATCTTCGGCACGCCGAAGATTTAATAAAATGGTTAAGGCCGAGTTTGGTCAAGGTATATTGATAAACAAAAAAAAGGCTTTTAATCAAAAACCGATGTAAATAAGATTTATCAAAAATGAAGGGAGCATAGTGAAATCTTTAAATGCCGTGTTTAATCGCAAAATCATGAAAAACAAAAAATTCTCCATACAAAAACTTAATAATATGATATAGTGGTCCGATCTTAATAGGATTTTGCATATATATGAGGAGCTTAGTAAAACTAATAAATGCCGAGTTTGGTCAAGATATCTTGATAAACAAAAGGTTTTTTCATACAAAAACTTAATTTTCGACCGATCGTTCCTATGGCAGCTATATGATATAGTGGTCCGATCTTAATAGGATTTTGCATATATATGAGGAGCTTAGTAAAACTAATAAATGCCGAGTTTGGTCAAGATATCTTGACAAACAAAATGTTTTTTCATACAAAAACTTAATTTTCGACCGATCGTTCCTATGGCGGCTATATGATATAGTGGTCCGATCTTAATAAAATTTTGCATATATATGAGGAGCATAGTAAAACTAATAAATGCCGAGTTTGGTCAAGATATCTTGATAAACAAAAGGTTTTTTCATACAAAAACTTAATTTTCGACCGATCGTTCCTATGGCAGCTATATGATATAGGTGTCCGATCCAGCTGGTTTTGACATATGTGCTGCGTGCAACAGAAATTGGGACTTCTGCAAAGTTTCATTAAGATAGCTTTAAAACTGAAGGACTAGTTCGCATAGAAACAGACAGACGGACAGACGGACAGACGGACATGGCTATATCGACTCGGCTGTTGATGCTGATCAAGAATATATATACTTTATGGGGTCGGAGATGTCTCCTTCTATGCGTTACACATTTCACGACAAAATTATAATACCCTCTGCAAGGGTATAATAAAACATATAAAATGAATTTAATTTTATTATTAGTTAATGAACTGCGTTTCGAATTTGGATTCGATTCCATAGAATGTCTGGAATTCTTAATTAAAAAAAAACACGTATGTATATTAAAACGTACTTAGGATACCGATTCTACTTAGCTTTGATTATGATTCAATTTCTTAATATTTTATTTATATTCAAAAAAAATCCAGATTTTTAATAAACATATTTGTAATTTTGAATGCACCAAATTTTAATGCTAGGTAGCTAGACATAATTATTTTTAAGCCCCAATAAACTCTCTATTTAGAGTTAGAAGAATAAAATAAAAAAAACTATAATCATGAACAGAAAAGTATACGTGATATAGCTGAATTTTATTTCGCTCAGTGCAGACGCATGTCTGACGATGCCCAATACTCTCGATGTCATCTCTATACACTGCGATGTTTATCGTTAAATTCAATTTGCAATTTATAAGATTTTAAGGCAACAGCAGAAAGAAATGCTGGGTTTCAGGCAACCCCTACCCCGCAAACACTTTCTCACACACACACACTAACACAAACATACGCAATAGTAGTTGCCCCAGCCCACATAGATATGCCATAAATTGTGCAAGGCAATGGGCAAATGTCAGCTGCGCATGCGAGTGCAACACAATGAGGGTATTGTCATTGGGCATGGGTTTCATATCAAGCATTGTTCACTGGAGTGGAATACATATATATATATATATGTATGTGTGTGTGTGTATGTACTGTCGCATTGCTTGGTCAACTGCCAATGCCACGGCGAAATGCAAAAGGTATGCGAATAACTATAGCTTTAACCCAGCTAACCAAGAAAACTATCATCTAATCTGTTTTTTTTTTTTTTCATTCCCTCTCCCTGAAGGGGAACATTTTAGTTTTCCCATTTTTCCATTTTTGCCATGTTGCATGGACAAATTGTTGTGGCAGCCAGCGCACAATTTTGTATAATGATTTGTCATGATAGCTCCGCTGGGCTATAGCTTATGTTGATTTCCCATATATCAGAAATAAACAAGTAAGAGGTTCTAGTCGGGAGCTTCCGACTAGGGAATACTGTGAACCCTCTTTGAGGTGATAGCGGGGAGGTGGCGATAGGTATAAAATGAAAGATACTTGGCATATATATAATATTCTAGAAGCAACATATCATGTTTGGTGACTCTAGCTCATAATATTTACCCAATTTGCTCAAAAAACAGGATGTCGATATCGATTTTTATCGAAACAAACTCGATTATCGGAAACAAACTCGATATGCGCAGGCACTAGGAGCACCTACGTCTAAAATTTGAGCTCTCTAGCTCTTCTGAGATCCTTGCGTTCATACATACGGACAGACGGACGGACGGACGGACGGACGGACGGACAGACAGACGGACAGACAGACGGACATGGCTAGATCGACTCGGTTATTGATGCTGATCAGGAATATATATACTTTATGGGGTCGGAGATGCTTCCTTCTGCCTGTGACATACATTTGCATTTTGCACAAATACAATATACCCTTTTTACCCATTTTCAATGGGTTCAGGGTATAAAAAGAATTGAAAATGGCAGTGGAAAAGCTGAGCAAACCAAATGCTAATGCATTGTGTTTCCTTTATTAGTCAAGGGAACCGAATGACAATTTGAATATCCGCTGTCTGGACAGATGCATGGCTTGAGTATACAAAAAAATAAATTCGTCATTTGTTCTGTTCTGTTCATTTTTAACTCTCAGCTTTATTTGCATGAATAGTTACGTTGATTTGCGGATTTCTTTGCCTTTTAGATATATCTTTTGCTTTTAATGCACTAGTTCGATTATTATTATTTTTTCTTCTTTCTTTTCTTGAAGGGGAATTATTATTGCTTTCTATGGTCATAAATAAAGCAATCCGAACAAAACCCAGAATAATTTTTTTTAATAATTAAAAAAGGTAGACAAATTTTTATTTAATTACATCTCAAGAAGAAATCATGATTAATATGGTATGCTGATATAAAATGGGTTCGGTTAAAGAATATTTGTATTCTGTATAATACAAATTCATATCATCTTAAAAACAAGAAAGGGCAACATTGGATGCACACAATTTTAAAAATTCAAGCTACTTAAATAAAATCTATCGGGAAAACAAAGCACAGTCTTAAGTTTAGTAAATAGTAAGTTGCATTTCGTCATATAGTTTCACAAAGTATTGCAATAAGGGGCCTTAGGAAATACTATTCGAAAGGGTGGAAAATGTGTGATACTCAATTAGTTGCTTAAAGTTGCTCAGCATTTAGTATTATTTTCAACGAGATTTTTATGTCTTACACTTCTGGGTAAGTTCTGTGTGAGACGGAAGTGAATTTGTTTCCAACCTAATTTTCAATTTTTAGCTCAGGAATATTCTCATCAGTGCCAGTTAAACAATCAATGTGTGCTTTATACTTCGACTCATCATACTACCTTCAAGGCGCCTTAAAGGTGCGAACGCGCTATGTGGGCATAATAGTGGACTGTCGGTTGACCTTTGGCAGCCACATAGAGTCCACAGTATACAGCTGGAAAAGCAAGATAACGCGCACGGGGTGGCTTCGGAAAGTCGAACAATGTACACATGGCATTCGCATTCGTAGCATTATACAGCGATTACAAAATAGAGCCCTACAGCAAATATCTGGATGTCCATTAAACCCCAGTAGGAACAATGGTCGTCTATATAACCATAAAAAATGGACTACCAACAGCCGCATTCGTTTAACTTCCATAAGAAGGCTTCAAAGAAGGCAATTCAAGATGCAGCTACCCACCACGGCATTAGACAGATAGGACTGACCTATTTAAGCTAATCCTATTTTATTTTAATTATTATCTTGTTTTAATTTGTTATCGAGTTTTATGCCGAAACGTGGCGCCCTATAAAAAAAATAAGCAAAAAATGTATGAAAGGTTCTTGCTGACTAAGCTACTTTGCTTAAGAAATTGTATTTTCAAGCGTATACATCACCGCCCATATTGTGTTGCATGGCGTGAAATTAGAACTTATATATACAGCATCCACGACTTCAGGTTGCACACGAACCCAATGCAGTTAGCTGGCGGCTTACTGCCACAACTCGTGTGTGGGTCGTGCTACGTGCTTATGAGCTTTTGCTACTTAGTTAAACAATTTGGTTAAAGTTAGAAAGCACACCTCGCACGCACATACACACACACGTAACACATACAAACCTGAGAAAAGACTCGCCTCCTGTTGCAAGTTGAAACGTGCGTGACGCAGCAGTCAAATATTTGAGAGCATGGGATCCCCAAAGCAGCACCAAAGACACGTGCCACAGCCAACTGTAAAGTGGGCGTGACCAGCAGGTGGGCGGCGGTATGGCAACGTAATTGCGTCAAAAAGGCAGTTAATAAGGCAGCGAAAACAAACTGTGGTGCGTGGCCAAATTAAATTTAGAGCAAAGCAGCTAAATAATTTTTTTTTTTACTGTTTTCTCTGTTTTTCAGTTCCTTTAACCATTAGATGCCGAAGAGTAAAATTGTGTGCACACACCCACAAACACACACATATTAGGTGTGTAATATATAATTTAACATACATTTCAGCCAGTTGCCAGCAATCGGCTAATTAGCTGCCTCCAAACATGTTTCGGAGCGGGCCTGGCGTGTTGCTAATTAAGCGTGAATTTATGCAAACGCATGTAGCGCATACGCCCCGTTTGCCTGCCCAACCAGCGACAGTTTAGAGCATTCAAACGCATAACTACAAGTACATTCATATCTATACGCATGCATTTACGAACGTTCACATGCAGGAGTATATTATTCATGGCTACCCAATTACGGGGTAAGAAGAAGGGGGACCCACCCCAACATATGTAAGCAGCATTGAATTTTAATGCTGCAAAAGCTCACACAGAATTAATACCCTGCTGTAATACTGCTGTGGGGTATGCGCATCTGGTATACCTTTTTGTTTGGAAGGATTCACAATAAGTTGGAAAGTTTCGAAAAGAAATAGAAAGATTTTGAATAATCAGAAAAATTAGGCCAAAAGCTTAAATTGGATAAAATTTTATTATATTTAAATATTATATTATTAAGAAAATATATTTTATATTCTGTTACACTTCATCTGAGTGAGTTCGTATATAAATAACCTTCTGAATTTTTTTTATAAGGTATATGTTGGTCATCACAACCGCAATAGCTGCTGCATTTATTATTCGCTGCTGGGCAGATAAGCAGCTGTTTTTGTGGCCATTAAGTTTTATTTATGTGCGCCAAAAAGTAGGCACCATTTTTTAATGTGCCAGAATGCCTAATTGCATACCTAATTGTAAGGCAGAAGGAATTGAGAAAACGATGTGCGAGAAAGCGAGATAGAGAAATGCTAATATGCACATAATTGCATGCAAGTGTGTGAAATATGTCATAAGTTGCCAGCTTTAGTTTAATAAATTTATTGCAAACAATGAACATTCCAATTTCCCAGCTCTTGACTAATTTTTTAAAGCCTGTTAATAGAAGCTGTTGAGCATAAGCATCAATTATTCCATAATTTGGAACGATAATAAAATAATTCAAGCTTATTAATGTAGGAGATAGGCATTTGAATAAATAAATAAATACATATTTAATTTAGTGGGACTGTGTATACAGCAGAATACTTTATCGAGTTTTCTTGAGGAGCTTAAAGATAATTTGGGTAATGAGTGGAAAACCTTTTTCGCCATTTATAGATCGAAAATCTAAATAAGAACAGTGTACTAGTTCACGCAGGTGTGCTCTAATGGTCAAATACTATAATCGGCGACCAACCTAACAGCCCAGCTCGATTATCCCTAGAACTTGAAGTGAGGATTAGCCTCATCAGACAGCTCAATTTCGCCCTTAACAAGCTGGTCCGCAATTTTGCTTAACTTGGAATCCGTTCCATAAAATGTGATCTATGGTCCTGCCTTGAGGATATAAACTTAAAGCCAAATGCATTAGTTTGGTTAAGGACGCAGGAGTTTGTATAAATTGTAATGCGGCCAAGAGTTCCAGCCAACATACAGCTGTTCCAAGGCCAAGCGACTTGTGAAACAATGTAATTTGTAATTCAAAAGTGTAAAAGTTCAATTAATGTGAACGAGGCAATGCCAAATTGCTTTTAGGTAGAGGTGGCACCAAGAAAGGCGAATAAAACTTGTAAAGTTCGGTTAATAAAATCAACTTAATTATAACAAGGGCAATAAGGACAAGAGGGTAATTCTCTGACAAAGAGTACTCGACTAAAAGAGATGGCTCGAAAAAGCAATGCCCTGTAAAAAAATGTTTTTTAATATCAGAAATTTAGCTTTGATTAATACAAAACAGCTGTAAGTTGTCTATCTCTTTGGTTACACTTTCATAATTTAAAATTGGTCGACTTAATTAGATTATCAAATAGTCAAGTATTTAGAAGTCATTTGAATATAATATCAAGAATTTGTTTTTACAAAAGAAACATATTATTCAATCATTTTTATACCCTGAACCCATGAAAAATGTGTAAAAGGGGTATAATGTTTTTGTGCAAAATATAAATGTATGTAACAGGCAGAAGGAAGCATCTCCGACCACATAAAGTATATAAATTCTTGTCTGTCTGTCTGTCCGTCCGTCCGTCCATCCGTCCGTCCGTTCGTCTGTCCGTATTTATGAACGCAAGGATCTCAGAACCTGTAAGAGCTAGAGACAGCTAGCTGTAGGTCCTCCTAGTGTCTACACAGATCGAGTTTGTTTCCGATAATCGATAACTTATTCTGTTTCCAAGCAATCGATAAAAATTGATATCGACATCCTGTTTTTTGGGCAAATTTGATATAATAAGAGCTAGCTTCACCAAACTAGTCATGTAGCTTCTAGAATAGTATATATAACTGTATTTGGTGTTGGAAGAAGAGGGTTCAGGGTATCCCCTAGTCGGGAGCTCCCGACTAGAACCTCTTGCTTGTTTTATGTTTAGCAAGTGAAGATTCATTTTTATGAAATCCATATGCGCATAACTATAATCCTATCTTAAAAGTAAATATGCAATATCGATTAACTAATTTGACTGGATGGTTGGTTAAATAAATATAAATAAAATAATATGATTAATTTTCGTATACAGCTTGTAATGTGCCTGTCACATAGTCAAGGATACTCTATTTAGGATTTGTTTTAATGGGTAAAGTATATAACAAGCAAGTGGCAACGAAAGCAACCAAAAAACTGAGACTTTTGTCTGCAGCTTTTGTTTTCCTAATGAGCTGAGACAGCAGCAACAGCAAAAACAACAGCAATTTATAAAAACTTTCCAAAATGAATTTATTTGAAGACAGAAACAAGGCGCTATGACAGCAGGGAGTGTAGGTGTGTGTGTGTGTTTGTATTTGTTGCTGGGCTAAAATGTTGCGCATATGTTGCGCAACGTTAGCATGTTAACGTTGTTAAAGCAACGTTTGGCTAACTGAGTAAAGAGCAGCTGCCACAGTTGCCACGGCGCGTCGTGGCTACCCTGCAACAATGGTAGGAACAGAACGCAGACAGTGGCAACAACGCGGCGCATAACGGAAGCGGAAGTTGCTTACAGCAGTTAGTACTAAAAATCTTACAGTCAGTGAGCGGACGAGACAAAGGCGGGTCCGCGGGCGGGGGCCAGGCCAATAACAGTAACATCTTAATGGCATAAGCTTTAAAATCTACTGCATACTTTATGGCGCTTCCAGTTAAATAAGCTCTTTTCTACATTTAAATGGTTGCGAGTTAAACTATTTTCATTGCGAATTGCATTTTGTAATTGGGATGCAGCAAATGGCTACATTGGTTAGTCAAGCGAAAAAACAAAAATATTTTAAGTCTTCTAAAAGCAGAATTGGTTTTCTAGAAAATTGCTTATATACTGCTTAGCACTTTGGAATGTGTTTTGAGTTTCGGTTTGGTTTTGGGTACGTAAGTTTCATTTATATCTCACAGGCAAGAAGGTATCAGATGAGGGCTGATACAAAAGCGATAAAAAAAAAACAGAAAAAAACATATTAAATTCTGTAATAAAAATATGAACTGAATTTCCCGGCAAACCATGCCTGAAATATATGTGTATAAATTGCTGGCTAAGTGGATTTATGTTTTGACCGCAGATTCAAATGCGCCTTGATTACCACAGTTTTCAATAACATGCATCTGTTTACAGATATAAGCTAACGCATGTGTGTTGCATATGCAGCTGCATGTTTAAATGCACAACAAAAATATTTATACTATGATTTTTTTATTTCAGTTTTTTTTCGCTGGCAGCTCAAAAAAAATATTTATTTTGTTTATTATTTTTATTTTATTTTTAAAAGCTACTTTTGTAAGTTGGTATGTGTGCGTGTCTGCATTTAATTAAGTTTTGTCGGCTTTTGAGTGTCACTCTGACTCTATCTCTTTAGTGTGCAGATAGCTTCCATAATGGCTAAAAGTGTATTTGTTTTTGCTTTTCAATTGTCGTAAAATATTTATGGTATATTAAATTAGGGTATATTAATTAATAATTTCGACGCATATATTCGGCACGACAGGCTGTTGTGTGCGTATTGGTTTCGCATTAAAAAAATGATGAAATGTGCTTAATGGGTTTTCGTAAAGGGCATACAATGCATATGATATTTATAAAACAAACACTCTTACAGCATAAGAAATGCCTTTTCAGGATAGTTGAAAAAGCTATTTTAAGTTTCATTTGCAGTTAGCAAAATATCTATTAAAAGTAATAATGCCTAATTGAGTAATATTAAATATAATTAAAATTACGTGAATTTCATATGTTTACTAAGTATTAATACTTTACAATATTTTTCAAAAAATCTCTAGTTTTAAGTAATTCACTTCTATAAAGCCATATATATATTTATATTCTTTAATGTGTTGATTGTGTTTCAAATAGTAAAGTTTGGCATAAATATTTCGACAGTGCTCGGTGAATGACCCAGTAGTAAAGGCAAGAAGAGTAAAGATTATATCCAGTGCTCTTTAAATGCTTTAAATAATAGAAAGAAACACGTGGTTTGTTTTAATTCGAGACCTAGACCTCGAGGCGGTTAAGCCATCAACTATTCGGCTGATTGTTACTAAATAATAATGTATACCATAATAACTATAATCAAAAAAAGAATTGTGTTTTCAATGTATATATTAAATCTTGAAACTAAATTGCTTAGATAAATTAAAACACTGACTGAGGCCAAATAGCAAATCGAAAGAAAATCATTCAGAAAAGTTGATTCTTAAATAATAACAGGAAAAACCAAAAAAACAGGCAAGAAAAGTAGAAGCGTTTTATAGAACTATTAAAAGCTGCTTCGTAAACAAAAAAAATAATAAACGGCCTGTGGATACATTGATATATTTACTATGGCCACGAATCATTAAAACGTTTTCGATGTTTCGGTTAACGGTTCCAACCCGTACCCGTTTTTCCACAACTGTGAGCCCAGGTTGGATTTCAAATCATTGTTTATAAAAGTTTTGTTCTTTCAATTTTTCGATAATCAATTCAATTAATTATAAACTAAATTAAAATAAATGCATATCAACAACTCTAGTGCTATAAGAAAACAAACCGTGTTTCATAGAAGATTTTAACTGATTTACAATATCTCTACCGGCTTTTCTTCAGAAAAAAATTAAAAAGGTAAGACCATCTTTGTTTGGCTCTCAAAGAGTACTGCGCTTTATTATTAGATGTAAACATATTTAAATGTTTGTCAGTGGCTTGCTTGTGTCAATTATTATAATTTCTTAAAATACGATTATATATAGGATATTAAATAGATAATGTATCCATGATATTGTAATTGATTAAATATGCGCACGCCTGGGAATACAAATAACCGCAAGAAGATTGCGCGTAATGGTTTTATAGATATTATCTTTCAGCTCTAGCGTATTACAGCTTGAGTTTCATTTCCTCCAACATGCGATAGACCCTGACAAATTTCTTCTCCACAAGCTCGGTAAAGGCTTTGATCTCATTCCGGACTATAGATAGCTCCAGAGCGGCCTCCGAGTTTGCTCCGTCGCACTTCTTGGATATTTTGTCGCTCTCATACCAGCAAGCGATGCCATCGACATAATCATCCACCAGTTCGGGTGCCGTCAGATCCTCCATGAACGAAATATCGCGTTTCTTCACAAACGAACTCATGAGCAACTGCAGAAAATCGCAGTTCCAATTGTTCTGCTGAAAGTAAAAATATTGCAGCGCCTTCAAACTGTCGAAGAGCGTGATCTTCAGGGAGTAGATGGTATTCGCCGATATGTCCAACATTTGCAAATGCGTTTGCTTCTTGAAGAGACCCTCTGCCAGCTCGTGTGTGTTGGTAGCCGACAAATTAAGGCGCAGGAGTGCTGTAAAACGTCGTAAAGGATTGCCCTGCAAGTTGCCCAAGGGATTCTGCGATAAGTCCAAGCTGGTCACATTGCTTGCCAGCGGTATGTGCGGCAGCTCTCGCAATGAATTGTTGTGCAAGTCCAGCTCCCTTATAACGCCATACACAGTTAGCCGGCGCAGGTCGCAGCTGTGGGCCAGCACCTGTTCCAGCAGCGAGAAATTCAACGTGAGCTCGTGGAGTATATTGCCGGAGATGTCTAGCAGTGTGAGGCGCGGCTGGAGCTTTAGCAGCTCCGATTCAAAGGTCGCAAGAAGATTGCGCGCCAAACTTATGCGAGTCATATTTAAATTCTTATCGAAAATGCCGCGTGGCAGCGCTCTCAGCCGATTGCCCGCCAAATTCAAATCCAACAGTTTACGCAGCCCGGCAAAAACGCCCAGTTGCAGCTGTTCCAGCTGATTGTCAGCGAGCGACAGGTCCTTGAGCTCCTTCAGCGCATGAAAACTGTGATTATGCAGCACCTTGAGCAGATTATGCTCCAAGTGCAGTGTTGCCAGATTGTCGGCACCAAGAAAAATATTCTTGGGTATATCTTTTAGGCGATTGTGACCCAAAAACAAGCTCATCAAATTGCTGGCGCCCTCGAATTGCGGCTTCTCGAACGTCTCCAGCGTGCAGTTTTCCATGCGCAGCAGCTGCAGGTCGGGAAACGTGTCAAACATTAGATGCGGTATTTTGGCAATACTCGAATTGATGAACGTCAGCATCAGTTGCTTGGCTATGGGTGCTTGCGAGAGAATGACATAATCATTGCGTCCAATCTCGACGCCCGTGCAAATGTTCGCCGTGCAATGATCCTGCAGCCAAATGCGACGCAGCTGACCACCGGTGGGTGAAGCCACGCCGCTAGCCGACCCAATCGTTGGCCACAGCAGACTGCACACGACAAGCGACAGCAGCAGCGGCTGTGGCAGCCACATCCTGTTTACCGTAGGAGACGACTCCGATGCTTACGACACGAAATTTCAACTTATGGCAACGAGAGTTAGAGACGTTTCGACTAGGCGACAAGCGCCCAAACGACGCGCACGCCACGGCGCAACTGGCTCTACTGTTTGCAACTGGACACTCAGTTCGTTTTAGTGGACCACAAGTTTTGGATGCGGGCTTGTTGCTTCAATTAGGCCACAGCATTCGCAGAGGGGCTACAACCCCATGCTGCGTTCCACCGTACATCGGCAAACTCTTTAATTGCCCGAATACATTGCTTTTGATTTAATTCAATTAAATGCTGCCCATACTTTTTATTTTTTAACTGGGTTTCATATATATAAGTATTTACCATACATAATACTTGAATTGCACATCAGCTGAACTTTCGGTTTCATTCCAATTGCAGAGTTGGCTCCAACTATTCTCAACTTTGCATTATTTTTATCTATTGCCTTTAGTATTTTTTATATTTTTTCATATTTTTTATGCTTTTGTTGTCTGCCTGATGAAAATTAATGTTTTTTAAAGTAGGAAATGCCAAAATGCTCAAAAAAGGGGGTGACCTATGCAGCGATTAGTTGAAATGTATATCCATGTGAATTTAGGCTCGAGCTATTTGTATAGCTATCAGCAATTTTACTCTGTATTCAATTACTTGAAGTAAATATTTGAAAGATCTCTTTTGGTGGATCTATTCTTAGGCTTCATATACTTAATAATACCAAAGAACATTTCATCAAGTAATAAATAAATTTGTATCACAATCTTAACGAAGCTAATGAGCTTCTACTTAAATGCCACACCCGTAGATCATCAAGGAACATCACGCAAAAAGATAAGAAATGTTTACCTGAGCCAAGTCGAACCAGTTTTTGGATATCTCAGTTGACCCAATTATCAAAGTGACCAAACTTGGCACTTGGCTAGGCAGTTGAATTTGATTAATTAGCCAGAGTTTATTGAACCCTAGATCAAAGGCAAATTAATCTGATTTAAGTTGGCGAAAATTGTAGCTAACTCAAAACAAAGCCTTTCTAAGAACTAATTGATCTTATCTATTGGATAACTTTTGATATAAAAGACGTGGGTTCAAAGCATCACTAAAACAGTAAGCTGAGATGACAGTCAGTGCTAAGATACTTGGTAAAGCACCGCTTGCAATATTCAGAAATAAGAACTTTCCATAAAAGATTTCCTTATTTCAGTGTTACTCCTTGGAATCGGCCTGTCTCAGGCGCGTCTACTTCGGGTACAGGGTTTGGGTCGCAGCGCGGGTTCGGAGAACAATGCAGATGAAAATGCTCCACAACTGGTGCTCTACGCTCCCGGGGAACAGCTGAAGCAGGAAACCCGAAATGAGCCCAGTTTCCATGAGCCGCAGATAGTGGAACCGGAGTCTGATAAAGACAGCCGTAAGGTGCCTGACTATCTGTACTCCAATTCGATACCCATGCTCAGCGAACCCAACATCAAGTATCGTCTGCCCCAGTTGACTGCCTATCCCCTGGCCTATGGACAACAAATTATCACCAATACAAACAGTCCCAATAACAACAATAATTTAGGCTTAGATAGCATACCATATGTGGTGGTGCCACGTGTCCAGCTGGGCTTTAATGTGCAGGGCCAAACAGGTCTTAACTGGCCTGGCTTGAACCTCTTGCCTGCTAAGCAACCAGGCGAACCGCCTGAGCAGAAGGAAGAAACACAAACTGCCTATATTCCGATACCAGTGCCAGGTCCACCAGGACCACCGGGTCCACCGGGTCCTCCAGGACCGCGCGGACTTACCGGACCAATGGGGCCCCGAGGCAGGGATGGTCCACGCGGACCACCCGGAAACGCAGGCATTACAGCACAGACCCCACAGAGCATTTGGTATACCCAAAGCAATAGCAATATCAATGGGAATAAGCCGCAATATGAACATTTCTCGAGTGGTTATCAAAACTAAAGCAAATAAAACAGAAGATTAACTGACTAATTTGATACTACTTTTGGTATATTTAATTTTTAGGGCTATACAATTACATATCAAAAAGACTTCAAGGGACACAAACTGAAGGATTGCCAGATTTCTAACAGGTTAAGAGTGCTTCAAACATAGTATTGAATAGAGGTAGTAAGTCAATTTCTTAAGTCAGTTCTTGCAATTGACTCAACAGATCGTATGAAACTAATCATTCTCTTCCTTTCTATTATATATCTTTCCCTATATTTACCTATCTATCGATATATCTTATTCTCATCAGATGTGTGTCTTCCACGATATACCATTTCTTCTGGATGTTTCTCTGTCTCTCCTCCTGTCTATCTCTTGCTGTCTCTGCCTCTCGTTAGCATTAGCTTAAGTACAGTCGCACCCTTATTCCACAAATATCAACTATGTGCACATTTTGTGAAATGGTGTGTTGTAGAGACCATATAGTGTCTATCTGAATGGTCGTGCTTGGTGTCAATTTATGGCATAGACGCACACACGTACACAGAAAACACGTACGCACACTAACGTATTATGATAATTGTGTGTAATTTACATAGATTTTGATAGTGTTTGACGGGGGAAAAAGAACTGCTCTGTTTTTTGTTTTTTATGTGTGGGTGCCCCATTGACGTCCATTCAATTGGCGACAGTTGACGGCTCATTCATGTGGTTCTAGTTGTTGGTGCAGCTATAGTTTCTCTGTGCCACCTGACGACAACTCTCTCTTTCTATTGGCAGCATCCTCTGTCACACACAGCCACTCACACACGCAGTTATAATGGTAAATGTACACACTATACTAGCACCTACACCCACACCTTAATACACACAAACACAGCGCTGCTCATTCGTTTGCCGTTTAGGGTCGCCTGTCGCCTGCCTGCCCCGTTCATGATGGCAACAATCTGTGGCACAGTCTGATCTTATTGTAGTCGTTAGTTTTTATTGCTTTTTACTACTCAGCATTTACAATAGTTTTTAATACAATGTAGTTGTTATCATTGTGGTTGTTGTTTTTGTTTCGTTTACTTAAATTGATACGCAGCACGCATTTGTTTCAATTAAATGAAAATGTTTTGTGTGCAGCGCTTCTCCGGTCGCATTTACAGCTGTAAAACACACAGGAAGGGCACTTTTGAGCATCCGGAGGTGTGTGTGTTTTAGAATGTGTGTGTGAAAAATAGATGTGTTTCTTATTGCGTAAAATATTAGAGGGCTTAGTTACACTGCATATCACTAAACTAAAACTAAATCTTTTACACTTTACTCGAATGAAAGATTGCTTTGCAATCCCAGACTAAACTTCCGATTTGTTAAGCTGTATGCGAACGGCTGCTATTTTAATAAAAACTATATTTATAGTAGATATCACAACAGCAATATCAGTAATATTAAAATGAAGAAATAGAAGAATCAAGCAATGTATAAGTATAAATATTAAAACAATATAAATAAAACATAATACAAATAATTAAAAAAATTACATTTAAGCCAAGTTCTATAAATATTCAACAAGAACATCATAATAAGGTACTCAGAAGAAAAAATTCCATTTGATACTTTGTTATTTACAGAAAAAATAATACTCATTCATTAGAATTCTGTTATGGGTCGCACTGCTTACACGGCGGTTTTCGACATTAGAGAGCTAATTCCTAAGTGCTTACGTTACATTGCAAAATGTATTTTATAATTTTTTAGCAATTCAGCTTCCCCCAAATCTCTTCCCTGCGACAGATTGTGGCACATCTGTTGAACACATTTCTTATCTGTTAATGTGATGCGAACACAAGACTTAAGCCAAAAGCGAATAAGGAGGAAATTATCAGCGGGACGAGTCCCCCCAAAAGGCAAGCATGAGAAATAAAATGAGAACAGACCAAAGTTGCGGCAAGGAAAAGAAAACTCAAAAGCGGTAAATAAATTATATAAATGAATGTACGGGAAATTCACATGTTGAAGAAAATATGAGAATTAAGTTGCTAGGTGCGTGGGTGTCTGGCAAAATGTAAATTCAAAGGTGTGTGTCAAATATAAAATATAAATATAATGCAAAAATGAGCCGAGTTTAAAATACCCTTGTTACATAAAATGTTCCCCTTAGGTGAAGCTTATAGCTTCACCCCTAATAAAAAAGTAAAAAGAGATGACAAAGGAAAATAAATTAAATGAAATTTTATTTCTTCAGCACTCCTATGCTAATCCTTATGATAACTGACGTATATATACTTGATCTATCCCAAGTTTTCCTAACAGGCTGTTAAAAAAGAATGACAGAAATTAAGATTTAAATGTAAAAATGTAATTTTCTAAATATGATGATGTCTACTTTATAGGGATCAGCTTTCCATATGGTTTATAGATTTTGTGGAAGTTCTATAATAACCTTTACGTAGTATAGATATTGTGATTGTAGAATTTTTGAAAGAGTTTCCGAGTTATGAGTATATTTGCATAAGTGTATATATGCTAATAAGTATGTATAAATGGTAGCAACAAAAACGGTACGTTTGACACAGACGACTTACTTCGGGCCTTGATAACATCAACTACAACAAGTTGTCAAACATGAAAGAGCCTTTAGGGCGGGTGAATCCCACTGCACAATTCTCTGTAATAGCTTAAAATTGTATTAAAAGAGTCTTTTTGAAGTTTAGATATGTGACTCTAAGACTGTAACCTCAAGGTACTATTTTCCAACAGTGACTTCAGTCGGCTAGGAAAATCCTCATAATTGAACTGACACAGATGTACAAGAATATATAATCAGAGCTCGCTAAACTAGCATCTAAAACCCATTTACTCGTTTTCAATTTATTAATATAGAGTTATAGGAATACCTTGTATCCCATTCGTTGCTCTTCTTTCTTAAGTTTCTCTTTTTACATCAAAAGTGAATGACGAATATTTGTTGGTCTTGTTGTCGGTTTTCTTTTCGTGTGTTGATTAAGTTAAAATCTTAATAAATATGATTATTGTGTCGTTTTTCTCGCTGTGCTGCCATTACCATGATTATGGCAATAAATAATAAAGCGTGTGCCCCATGCTCGCTGGCCCATTCCCACGTGCGCCGATGCGACACGCCACTTCGCAGAAAGGCAACCCGAGAAAGGCAGTTTTTGGTTACTGACTCAATTGACGTTAACTCGAAAAATATCAAAATACGCAGAAATTGTCACTGTTAAAACTGAGTCGAGTGCGCCCTAAATTTTTACTTTGATGTGCGCGCGTCACGTGGCGTATACGCAATACGTGGAGTTTAGAGTAACATATTTTGATTATATATAGACACCAGAAATTTCTAATTATCTTTTTGGATTCGGGCGATTTGTAAAGATTAAATACGGACCGTTTCGAATATGTAATCAAAGAATTCAAGTAAGATTCCTATGATATTTTTGAATTCACAATAACTTGAAATCAAATATCAACAAGAAGGAACGGCTGCAGCAAATAGATTTTTATACAAGAAGCTACTTGTCTTACGACCATATATGGGTAACGCATTTCTTTAAAATTAAGAAAAATATAACCCATATCTCGAGAATGTTATTTTTTAATAAAATACGAAAACGGACGACTTAAGGCTGGAGATAGAATTACTAGGTTGGTTTATAAAGCTCTTATGTTCTACGAATTTAATATAAAATAACTTGGCACGACTTGACAGAGTTTTTAGCATTTAGCTCGGCACCAAGTTTCATACAAAATGTTTCAATTTTTTGCAAAGTATAAACAGGAAAGGAATGCCACCAATGTAAATAGCGGCAGAGCGGGTGAGTTGTGGGAGGTCGCTGGGTGCTGGAATTAAACAAAAGTTGCCTGTAATTTGCAGTTTGCCAAGTTAGCAAAATGAACATTGGCCGGAATCGCGCCGTTTTGCGTATATAAAAAATAGACAGCGTTAATGGAGACAAAAAAAAAGGTAAAGAGAGAAAGAGAAAGAGAAGAGAAATAAATAATACGGAGAAATGCTGGCACAATATAATAGGATAAGGCAGCAGCAGGCAAATGCAACGAGAGGAAACGTCGCCATTTTGATGCCAGCTTTTTGTTCAACTTGCATATTTTATGAAGCGTATTTCACAAGGAGGAGCGAATTTTACGCGCCAACTCTCGCAAAATGAGCAAATTATTTCGCTGAATTCAATTCACAATATACGTGTTTAATGGGAATCGATGCGATACTCAAAGTAGTACTTAACATTTTATTATTATTTATTCATTGGACACTGTGGACGCCTACTTATCAATTTTTAATGACAATCGCATCAACATTTTCCGAGCGTATTCGGAAAGCAGTCCAATAGTCGCATAAGTGCTGAATAAAAATTATCTCCCAAAAATATGCTTAACTGCTCACATAGCATACTTTTAGGCACACTCCAACGCCTCCCTCTAGTATAAGTGCTCAGTTCATTAAGTTGATTTATGGGCTCAGGTCCTGTGCTCCAAAACAAACTTTCACGCTTAAAGGGCTCTTAAAATATTCGCGAAAGTTTATATTTAAATTTGCCTGATGTTGTGAGGATTTCGGCATACGTACTTATAGAGCTCGCTTTTAAATGCCAGTTGATTGTAAAATATGTGAAAGTCGACGCATGCTTACCTGTAAGAGAGGACAAAGGATATTTTAGAATTTATGGGAATAATAAATTAGGGCTTATATACTATTTAATTATAATATTTAACTTCGTTATTAATTATACCTTATTATTTCGTGTATCCCAAAGGTGACGGTTGGGAAAAGTAAGCGAAATCTTTAAGCTTTCACTTATTTTTGTTTTTTAATATCAACATAAAGTTCGTATTTCATCTATTTAGATGAAATTTTTTTTTCATATATATTTTTCTAACATCCGAGAGGAATGTTAATTTTAATTCAGATAAAAGCATTAATCCATCTGTCAGTTTGTTTTTTTATAAAAAATAATCAGTTAGTCTTAAAGCTATCTAAAATACCTGTACCGGCCGAATATAAATTGAAGTCGTTCGGATAGTTACTATTAAGTATTAGCAGAATTCGGTTGAACATATCAAATTAATAATATATCAAATTTATCAAATATTTTCGCACAAGCTATAATACCGACAAATACAAATTTAATTTTATCTGAGCAGTGGTTTCTTTTGATAACTCCTAACTTGCTATGCTTAAATTAATTATTTTGATGTAAGTGTAGCCTTTTCTTATTAAAAACTAATGTCTGCTTTGATCTAAATTGCTAATAATTATCTGTATAGTTTAGTCAAAGCTACTTGAAAGATGCTCCTTTTATTTGCTAACTGAGCTTTTATGAATCCCAGCTCTTATCTTTTAGCTCTCGATTATGCCGTATAGCATTTCGTTTAGCTGCAATTATGCGGCACCCTAATGACTTTTAATTAACTCTGAGATTTGTATACCCAACGCACATACGCTCTAATCCAACTAGTTGTTCTTATCTTGGCCATGTTCACGTCGCTTATGGCTAGCCCTAATGCGTTCTCACCTGTACGGGTGTGTGTGGTTTTGTCGGCGTAGTTGTATATGTGCAAATGTGTGTGTTCTGGGCAGACGTTTCTGCCGCTCCATTGCACAGCATTGGCTATAAAAATAGCCCAAAGCGGCGCCATTTCAAATGCAGGCGCCACTTGGTCTTAGCCAAAGCCAAAAGCTTAATTACAATAGCGCGCACACACATGCACATATACATATGTACGAGCTACTGTGTGTATATGAGTTCGGGCCATTGTTGTCGTCGTCGTGATTATTCATAACTTGGCAGACAGGCGCTTTTATTTATGTGGCCATTTGCACAACTGCCTCGTTGACTATTCCAGCCGGCATTTGTGTGCCCGTGTGTTTGTGTGTGTGGGCATGCAGTCACTAATAGGTGTTAATGTGTTGAATTGCCAGGTACATAACATGCTTACTGCCCTATCGAGGCTTAGGCCGTAAGACACACTTTCTGTATGGCCGAGCAAAAATAAATTAACTTCGTTTATGCCCGGTGACAAAACGTGTTAATGATATTTGGGCATTAAAGGTTTCTCTGTGGCACGTGTGGAACGCAGCCTGGTCAATTACAACAAGCAAATGAACAACGATATCGATATATTGACTATGAAGGTGTCGCTATAGTTACAAGTAGCATAGGCAAGTGCATTGATTGTTTCCTACGCTCCACGTTATTCTTACTAAACACGTAACGGCAACATGAGTGCAAATAATTTAATTGTAAGGTATTTTGCTTCATTCGAAATTTTAAAGAATTATATTTTAAAGTATCAAGCTATGCATCTTAAATATTTTTTTTTTAATTTTTATTTTGATATATAAATTAACATATTGAATTGCATAATGCACCAAAAACGCTTGGTACAAAACTGGAATTCAAATTTAAGTTCGAAATACATTTATTAATATATAACAAACATTTATTTAATTTCATACTTTCAAAAGATGCCTATCACACTTTAAGACACATTCTTCGGCACCTTGATAAACAAAAAAGAAGTGGGTTCATGTAGTTTTGCCCGTTTTTAATATTAAATTCTAACGACGAGCCTTGTGCCTGTGTATGTTAAGCAATAGATAAGTGCAGACAAGTGTCAGATGTCACACACACTGAAAACTAACCAAGTGCAATGCTATGTAGCTCTATCCTCCTAACTATCTCCCTGTCTCTCTCTCTCTGTCTCTCTCTCCCTCTCCCTCTCTCTCTCTCTCTCTCTCTCTGTCTTTATCTCTCTCCCTTACTCTTTCCCTCTCTCCCTATCTCTCTTGTGCTGGTGGCAGCAAATGCTTTCATTATGGTTCAAGTGCAACACTGAGTGGGCCACTTGTCGTTGACGTTGAACGCCGCACGGTAGCTGCAGCGCCGGTCATGGACAAGTACGCAATGTGCCGCCTAAAAATATGCAACATTATGCATTTATATATATATATATATATAATATATTTTTGTTGTAGTTCCACTAAGAAGTAAATGGCAAAATGACTAAGTGGGCGGCCAGCGAGGGGGGCTGCTGCGGTACGGACCTAGAAAGCAGGCTAAGGTCAACGGCTAAGTTCAATACAAACACAGACACACACAAAACACATAATGGCGGCACTGATTGCCATCCGTTTAGTGCGTCCTTTTTGCTACTGCTGGGCAACTTTTCAATGTCATGTGACTCAGGACGAAATGCTTTTGTGCAGCCAACTTTTTGAATGCATGCCAAATCCTAACAAGGCTTTTAGCATGCCGTTCAATTTAGTGACAGAGATATAATTTTAGACATGCTTTTTAGCCACTTTTCTGTTTTCTCTCACGCCTCAAAATGCTTTCATCATGTTGATTACAAATTTATCAGGCAAAATTACATTGTGATTTTTGTGCCGTATCTAGAAATTTATTGATTTTTGTCTAATCAGATTACCTTTCCTATAAAAACGAGGTATATATTATTTACAGATATTTGGTCAACATACTCTGCCTTATAGTTATACTCTGCCGTATATATAAATATTAATCCAATATTTTTCTATCATTTAAAATACACTGCGAAAATATCAATTAAGGCCATATTTGAGCTTTGCTATCGATTTGAAATGAGTATTAAGTAGCCACTTAAACTCCTGAGAAGCGTCATAAGTCTATTTGATTGGCCTGCAATTGATTTTATTTCAATGTAAATACAAAACAAGACGAGAAAGAAAGGATATCTTCGGCACGCCGAAGATCTAATACCCTTGCAGACCCAACCTTTTCATAATGCTCATAGTGCTTTGCCCGTATCTAAGAAGCATAGGGAAAATAGTTAATGCCGAGTTTGGTCAAGATATCTTGATAAACAAAAACTTTTTAATCAAAAACCTAGTTTTCGACCGATCGCTCCTATGGCAGCTATATGATATAGTGGTCCGATCTTAATAGGATTTTGCATATACATGGGGAGCATAGTAAAACTAATAAATGCCGAGTTTGGTCAAGATATCTTGATAAACAAAATGTTTTTTCATACAAAAACTTAATTTTCGACCGATCGTTCCTATGGCAGCTATATGCTATAGTGGTCCGATCCAGCTGGTTTTGACATATGTGCTGCGTGCAACAGAAAAAGGGACTTCTGCAAAGTTTTATTAAGATAGCTTTAAAACTGAGAGACTAGTTCGCATAGAAACAGACAGACGGACAGACGGACATGGCTATATCGACTCGGCTGTTGATGCTGATCAAGAATATATATACTTTATGGGGTCGGAGATGTCTCCTTCTATGCGTTACACATTTCACGACAAAATTATAATACCCTCTGCAAGGGTATAAAAAAAGGCTGTTGCAGCTTCTGTCCCCAAAGGGTAATTACAGAGCTAACCGCAAGCTAGATAACAATAGCAGGGACAAAGATGCAAAAGGTGATGAAATAAAATATTTTATTTCTTGATATTCTTACCGTTGTGCGTGCAGATATAAAATGTATCATATAAAATATTAAATAAATAAATAAAACATTTTGCAAACGACGCGTGGTAATTTGTAATCAGTAACTGAAGCTAAAGTCATTACAATTTATGTGCATTGAACTATGAATTTTAAAAAAAATTTCAAATATTTAAAAAATATTTGAATATATAAAAATACAAAGTACTTACATTGAATTAACATTTTAACAAGAAAGTATATTATTATTATAATTTCCTGTATAAATATGGTTATTCAACTTCTTACCTTAAGTAATGAATAATTATTGAGCCATTACTGAGTAACTAAAGGTAATTACCAAAGAGCAATTCTTATATTGACACATTTTAACCTACAAATGAGATAATAAATGAATCACGAAAAGTTTTTTTTTAATTTCCCTGCCCATGTATTATAAATATTGTTGTCAATTCATATTCAAATTGAGTGCATGTTCAGCTTTCGCTCATTCATTTACTTCACATTCAAGTTGGCAGCTCAATTTCAAGTGCCTGGCAATTAAAATGCCAATCCATGCACCGAGAGACATGATATATGACTATGGGTTCTAATAACTCAGTCAAATATTCAAACGCTAGCTCAAGCCTGTTCTCTTCGGCTCCTTCCTCAACCTATCACCTGTGCTATAGATGTCTCACTCTTGTTGCTGTGTGCCTGGGGCAATGATTTATTGTCACATTATGGATTGCTGTGCCAGAAGCATTCCTGGCATTTTCTGCTGGACGTTGACCAAAAATATTGAAGGTCAACAGAAATGCAGCAACAGCAGCCGCAGCTGCAATCGCTACGAAAGTTGTGGCCAATTAATTGCAATTCAATTACGCGGCGGGAATAAAGCAAAAGTGAATGACTGAAAAGTGATAAAACTTTTGCACACACACGACGTATGCGCAATATTGACGAATCGATGAAATGTGAAGTATACGTAGCATGTGGCCACTCATAAAGAATGTATTAAAATTTATGTAAAAGAACAGACGTACATGACGTCTGTTAAGGCTCTTACTATGAGTTTTATGCAGCTGTATTAAGTATACGACAGTCAGTTGACTGTTGCATAAGTTGTTCCGCATCATATCTGGGATTATATATCTATCGTCATATCTATTAAAAAATTTTAAGTCTGAAGGGATGTACACTATTTAATATTGGCTGCAATTTGTTTAAGACTTGCTTTGAGTTCAATATACATACAAACAATGAGTTTTGATGATGAATGCAAAACAAATTTATTTGAACAAAAAGTTTTCAACTTATTTATACCCTGAACCCATTGAAAATGGGTAAAGAGGGTATATTGTATTTGTGCGAAATGTAAATGTATGTAACAGGCAGAAGGAAGCATCTCCGACCCCATAAAGTATATATATTTTTGATCATCATCGATAGCCGAGTCGATCTAGCCATGTCCGTCTGTCTGTCCGTTCGTCCGTCTGTCCGTATGTGTGAACGCAAGGATCTCAGAACCTATAAGAGCTAGAGACTTGAAATCCTCCTAGTGCCTACGCAGATCGAGTTTGTTTCCGATAATCGATAACTTACTCCGTTTCCAAGCAATCGATAAATTGACATCCTGTTTTTTGAGCAATATTGTTAAATAATAAGAGCTAGAGTCACCAAACTTGATATGTTGCTTCTAGTCTAGTATATATATATCAAGTATCTTTCATTTCATACATATCTGAACCTCCCCGCTAATACCTCATAGCTATTAATCAAGTTAATAAACCATTTTATGCTGCCCCCCAATATAAGATACAATTTTTATGCAATTGACTTTTTACTAATGCTCGAATATTCTATAGTACAATAAGATATACTGTAGAAAATTTCATTAAGACGGGTTTTTGTTTTGTTTTTTGGTATTTAGTGCACTACTGCGCACGTGTTTGCGACGCAATTTTCAAAAATTTCTATATTCATGTACAGTGTACACGCGCGTCTGCTTCGAATTCTGTCTTCACTGCGATTGTTTTCTGTGTTGCTATTTTAATTAGTTTTTTTTTTCTCAATAAGAGTCAATTATTAGTGTAGCTGTTGAGTAGAGGCAGTGGCAATGCGTGCGGTCTGTCCCGAGTTCGAGCCATACCGGGGAAAGTAAACATGCGGTCAGTTCAAACCGTGCAAAAAAACCTTTTTTTTTAAAATTTATCTTTATTAATTCAAACGAGATCCATTTGGTGTTGGAATAAGAGGGTTCAGAGTATTCCCTAGTCGGGAGCTCCCGACTAGAACCTCTTACTTACTTTTATTTTTTTTAGTCAATTTCAACTAAACTATTTTTGTTTTGATTGCTTGCACATTTGCGTGGAGGCCATGGAAATATATTTAGTTGGAAATCGACAAATAATATATTTCAAAAACTTCATAATTGCTAGAGGTAGCTTATGGCAAACATGACATACCTTTAATCAAGCGTAAAGCGATGATTTGATTGTGCAATCATCGTTTCATTGCGCTTGCCAATCTACCCCAGCGTCAATAAAATGCAATTGCTAACGATTTGTTTGGCTAAACGAAGAAAACACACAAAACAAAAGAAATGAATGATAGATTGGAATGAATGATCGACTAGGAGGTGCCCTGTACCAAACTCTGATCACAACCAAAAGAAAAAGTTTTTGAATAACCTGTTTTTTATAAAGCCTACGAGACGATTTAAAATATTTAGATGACATACAAAAGTATTTGTATCTTATAACATGTTTGTTTGATCGATTAGTTAGAAACGACCCAGATATCCTTTACTTTCAATAAACTTGATATGGTTTTTTAAAAACCTATCTAAGTAGGCTCCAGGCTCCTAAAATCTCAGAGAACGATGGGGCATGATAGATAGATAGACAAGGCTTAGGGTTGACTAATGACTGTTCCTAGCATTATTAAATTCAATTTAACACAGTCTTTTTGCAGGGTATCAGATGGCAAAAAATATGGCCATTACTTATGCAGCCAAAATATTTGCCACAATTTCAAGTTTTCACTTTGCCCTGAGCCATAAAGTTGTCATGCTTGATTGAGCACTGTATAAATTTTCATTCCGCTTCGGTTTTTTCTCAGTTTTTCTCCGCTATTGGGGCAATTAAAAAGACCCTAAAATCAACTCAACTTTGACCTTAGCAAAAATGGTGCGATGTTTTGTGCACTCAGTGTGACTGCTACTCCGACTGCGACGGGCCATGTGCTCTGTGCTTTGGGCCTTTTAATTAAAATCACAGCAGCAATTTAAAGGCAGTCACTGTTACAGTTTTATGGCCGTGGAGAGGAGTGTGGGGAGTTACCAATTGGCGCTTGCTTTGTGTGAAGCCGCCGGCCCGGTGACCATTAGCAATTTTTCACTTCAATTGAGGCGACACCCAACAGCGAAAGGGAGGATATTATCAAAGCGCCAAAGCCTAGCCAAACGGGGAGTGGCCAGCAAAATAAAAGCAAGGACAGAATGTACAAAATAAAATATATCGTCTCTAAAGATTTTTGGCTTTAAAAAAATATACAAAAAAGATTGATCTAAACAAATCGCTTGCCAGTATGCAGCATATTTTGCCAAGAAAGTTAACTAATGAAAGGCGTAGCTGCCTATTAACTTTCGTTTTGAAAAGTGGCTAAGATTTTTGGCTATTAAGCAATTTGCCGTGTATGCCGAAATGTATAAAGCAGCACAGAAACAAACAAAGCTAAGCTGAATTTACAAAAAGAAAGCTAGAGGAATAGAGAAAGCTAAAGAAAGTTCAAATACTAACCTCGGGAATATAGCCTGTTTTTATGAGAAGAAGTCATATTAAAAAAAGTAAGAGGCTCCAATTGGGAGTTGCCGATTAGGGGATACCCTGAACCCTACCTTGCGCGAGCTCGTTTGCGTTAGCAGGAATAACAAGTAAGAGGTTCTAGTCGGGAGCTCCCGACTAGGGAATGCCCTCAACCCTCGAACTCACGACAGACCGCAAAACCTCTATTGAGAAAAAAACAAACTAAAATACCAGCACAGAAAACAATAGCAATAGCTGTTGATAGAATTCGAAGCAGACGCGCATGAATGTGTTAAAGATACCTGACATAAATATACTATTCTAGAAGCAACATATCAAATTTGGTGACTCCTAATATTTACTCAAAAAACAGGATGTCGTTATCGGTTTTTATCGATTGCTTGCAAACGGAGTAAGTTATCGATTATTGGAAACAAACTCGATCTGCGTAGGCACTAGGAGGACCTACATCTAAAATTCATACATGCGGACAGACAGACGGACATGGCTATTGATGCTGATCTAGAATATATATACTTTATGGGGTCGGAGATGCTTCCTTCAGCCTGTTAAGTACATTCACATTTTGCACTAAAACATATACCCATTTTTAATGGGTTCAGGGTATAAAAATGGATTAGTATTGGATTGGACAATAGGACTCGAACTCGTAACAGACCGCAATACTTGCAACCGCCTCAACTTAACAGCCACACTAACAATTGAATCTTAATGAGAAAAAAAACGGATTAAATAGCAGCACAGAAAACAATACAATCGTACTTGCAATGCTGTTGATAGAATTCAATAACTTGTGTATTCATAAACCGATCTTGATGAATTATTCAACAGATCTTATGGTACTAAAGAATATTTGTAGATTCCTAAAAGTCAATTGCATTAGAATTGTGGCTTATATATTTATAGTACTTATTCTAGACATGTCAAGATTGATGACTTGAGCTCTAAGAAGGTAAGAGATTTGCTCAAAAAACACGATTTCGATATAGGATTTGATCGATTAATTGGAAACGGGCCAAGTTATCAATTATCGGAAACAGACTACTACTGCGCGGGCCCTAGGAGGACCTAAATTCTAAACTTCATTGATGCTGATCCAAAATATTATGTTTCCTTCTGCCCGGTGTATACAATTGCTCAAAGATATTATATCCATTTTTAATGGGTTCAGGGTATAAAAAGGTATGTGTGAGTGAAGGGGGAAAATACATTATAAGGCAGAATCAGAAGGAAGAAGCAACAGTCTTTCTTGCTTAAAAAAAAACACATATATTTTTTAATTATTAAAAAAATTTTTTTTTAAACAATCTTTAACCGCCAATCTCCAGGAACTGCAAATGATTTACATTGGATATCGAGATGTTAAGCCCGTGACTGTCCTTCAATTAACTACCGCGAGCACTCAAGGCTTAATTTCGCTGCTCATTATATTACACAGCAATGGCAAAGATATTTCAAATATTCAGCGACGCGCTCTTATATGTTGTAGATAGTTAATTTAACTGCCTGTTTGCCTGGGAACAGCTTTGGGTATTTGGTTGATGATGATGATTGACAATTGCCTGTGTTGCTCGTTGGAAAGCCATCAAAATAGCAAGGACTATTGCCAGTTGTTAGCAACCCTGTCCGGCTGCAAAAATTCATTAAGCTCTCTCTCACTCTCTTGAAGGCCGGAAATTGTTGGGGCCAAGTTAGGCTGAGAACTTTTAGACCAGTAGCTTTCAAACTGCATGCTACTTTTTGGAACTGTGAAAAACAAACAAAAACAAATCATTTTTCAGCAAACAGCAGCACGCAAAAACTTAAAATGAATTTTTGAAATATTTATTAGACAGTTGCAACTCTTCGGCAATTGGCTAAAAAGTTGCTGCCAGCCAAAAGGCATCTACAGACAGACACATGCATACATATATAAATATGTTATATTTGTAATATGTTCTAGCTGCTTGGGGCACATTTACTTATTGATTTATTCACTTCATTCATTTGTGGCGCAAAAGTTGCAAACTTAATTTTCAAACCAAAAGTGTAAAAATGTTCTTCACTATTTCAATTGAATTTCATTTTGCGCAAAACTTGAGCTTAAGAGTTTTTGAGTGAGGGTGTATCCGGGTGTGGGTGCATGGGTCTGTGTGCATAAGCCACTCATTTTACACTCAATCGCATACTGGTTTACATATTCAATTAGGTGCCACGGCCCGTACCAAAAACTGGCAGCAAATTGCACTGTCAAGTTCAGCCTCAACTTGTGGATCAATGACAAAAATATATAAACTTTTGATACTTCTTCATGTCATGTGATTAAAGTTTTACATGAGCTGCTCCCGTCCCCGCTTCTAACTTGCATTTACAAACAGCTGAGCTAGCAAAATCCTTTCTGCTATTTGCATGAGCAAAGGAGCAGCCCAACAGGCAGCAGTCAAGTTGTGACTATTGTGCAAGCCAGTTCCAAGCCCTCGTCAGATAAATGGCATTGCGTGTTTGTGTGTGTGTGTGTGTGTGTGTGTGTATGTGTGTGTGTGTGTGTGCGTGTGAGCTTGTGAGCGTGCCTGTGTGGTTCGCATGTTGCTTTGTTAGAAAACAAAAGTTAAGTCATAAATATTTTCCGAGTTTTTGACTCGAAATTTATCAACGATATCCGCCATAAGCCATACAGCACGGAAAGAGAGAGGTAAAGGGCAGCACACGCCCGCACCCACAGAGGATGCACACACAGAAGGCTACAATAACTGCCACAACTTTCTGCGTATACGCAAAAAATATACAAGTAAGGGGTTCTAGTCGGGAGCTCCCGACTAGGGGATACCCTCTTTTTCCAACACCAAATGCAGATATATATACTATTCTAGAAGCTACATGTCTAGTTTGGTGACGCTAGCTCTTATTATTTACCCAATTTGCTCAAAAAACATAATGTCGATATCGATTGCTTGGAAACGGAGTAAATTATCGATTATCGGAAACAAACTCGATCTGCGTAGCCACTTAGAGGACCTACAGCTAAAATTTCAAGCTCTTCATTCTACGGACAGACGGACAGACGGGCGGACAGACAGAAGGACATGACCAGATCGACATTGCTATTGATGCTCTTCAAGAATATATATACTTTGTGGGGTCGGAGATTCTTCCTTCTGCCTGTTACATACATTTACATTTTGCACAAAAACATTATACCCCATTTATCCATTTTTAATGGGTTCACGGTATAAAAAATGTGTGCATCACATGCTGCAGGGTAAAAAAATATTAAATTAAAATTGCCAATTTGGCGGCTAGTCATTCGATAGCACAGTGCTGCTTAAACTGTGGCTATTAACTGCAAATTTAATCGCAGATAATTTGTTGGGGATTTGGATTTGCCAAATTACATTTAATAGAAATCTATTAACTTGATCAAATTGTCGCTTGTGCACTGCACCTACTTCAATCTATTTTAGAAGGCTTAAAATGTAAAAGACTTCTTCCTTTTAGAAAATTTTTGAAAACGTTCCGTTTGTTTAAGGGATGGGTATCATTTAGATATTTTCTTGGGAACGTTTACCTATTTGAAAAAGCGCTACAACACCCTTTGATCTAGGTGCTATATAGGACCAACTAATTACTTCAACATTGTCGATGCTTCTTAAATTGCGACATTAACCGTTTTAAGCCCTTTTTACAGAAAATTCAGCTTACCTTTCTCGATAAAGAATTTAAAAAATGAGCGTGTGGCATCCGTCAGAAGCCCTGCTAAAGATGTTACCGCATTCATCTTGGTGTTGCAGTGATAACAAAAGTTAATGAGCAGTTGACCTTTATCAACAAGCCAAAAAAGGCAAGAAATAAATCCTTCAGCGAGATGAAAATTAAATTTATCAGCAACTCGACAGACAGGCAGGGGGCCAGGCAGGGGGCCAGGAAGGCGGGAAGAAAAGCGGTTTCTGTTTTACACATCATTGACCGTGATTTTAATTATTTGAATGTAATAAAGAAAGTAAATGTGGACGACGCGATGGCTGCAATGTGCATACAGCAAAAAGAAAAAGCGGGAAATAATAAACCATCAACGACAATCAAGAACACTGTGCAACGCGTTTGATATAAGATTTTTATGTATGTATTTTAATTCAATTTTTTTTATTTTTGGGGATTGTAGGATATTTGCCATAGCTTTTTTTCTGAAGCGATTTCAAAAAGTTTTTAACCAATAAAAATATGTTCTACAAACAATTAAAAACACATGAAAATATCAATCACTTAGGGAATATTTAGATTGTTATTCCAAATAATGTTGATTTTAAAAATTCGGGAAAAGTTAAAAACCTCTTGACGTATAGCAGCTGATACATAGAGATAGAATACTCAAATTATCTACTGCTTGTTATAAAAAATAAGTTACATGCAAAATCGATTGAGATTTACGAAAGTTATGAATATAAGTAGTAACCCACCCCCCAAATGACAATAGAAATTTTTAATTCTTATATTTAAAAAAAAAAACCGTGTCAACGAAAATTTGTTGAAAACCCATATCGGGGCATTTGGGGCCCCAAATCTACCAATAACAAGTAAGAGGCTCTAGTCGGGCTCCCGACTAGGGAATACCCTGAACCCCCTTCTACCAACTCCAAATGCACTTTTCCCTACACGCTCGTTGGCTTCAGCAGAAATAAAAATAAATTTAAAAAAAAACGGTGTTTCCTCAATAGGACTGGAACTCGTAACAGACCACACTATCTTGATCTTGATTTAATTTTCAAATAGTCAATTGCATAAAAATTGTTGCTTAAATTGGTGGGCAATACAAATTGGTTTTTTTGGCGATAGCTATAAAAGGAAAAATATTGTATTTGATATATGTATATATATAGTTTATATATATATATAGACGGACGGACATGGCGCGATCGACTCGGGTATTGATGCTGATCAAGAATATATATACTTTATGCGGTCGGAAATGCATCCGCTGCCTGTTACATACATTTGAACAATTACAATCTAGCCCTTTTACCTATTTTTAATGAGTGCAGGGTATAAAAATCCATTTAATTAAACAAAAAATGTATTTTTGTTGAATAGTGTAATCGAAGTAGCGTCAAAATTAACCCGCGGTAAGCTTAAGAGCGCGACAGAGGTATACAAAAAAATATGAGGAAAAATCGCGTAAAAGGAAAACCGCCATGAAAATTAATTAAAAAGGCAGCAACAAAATCGCAACAAGACAAAAGGCAAATAACAAAGTGAAGCTGCAAACGTTTCCAAGAGGCTTTTCAATTAATTTGATGGACCGGAGCTAAGCGTAGTCCTGGCAGCAGGACAAAGATAACATTTATCACAACACGAACAATAGAAGCGAACGGCTGAGGAGAGGGGCGTTGTAATGCCAGTGTTATGTTAATACGTCTAACTACAAAGCCAAGTCCAGAGCCACGTCCCGTACAGACTGGCCAGAAGACCGTAAGGGAAGTTGCCTGCTTGCATTCGCTGATAAGCGATGACAAACAGCAGTTGGCAAGGATCTGAAAGGCTGTTTCAAGCCGCTGCAACTGACAGGCAATCGGCGCACAACT
Source organism: Drosophila littoralis (assembly GCA_018903485.1). Lineage (NCBI taxonomy): Eukaryota > Metazoa > Arthropoda > Insecta > Diptera > Drosophilidae > Drosophila > Drosophila littoralis. The sequence goes on from JAEIGF010000592.1 coordinate 8,625,403, forward strand.
GAGCGTCCTCAAAGGACCTACTGAGGTGTATGCTTACCCACAGCTGGCCGACAGGCAGTCAGGTATATTAATGCAGCGCATAAATTGTCTTTTGGCTTATCTGAACAACTTGTGCGCCAAAAATGCATTTGTCAGAAGTTACTTAAAGACGGCGCCGACACAGCCCAGAGCTTCGTGCTTAATTGGAAACATAATAAATGAGTAAGCGACTCGGGCTGAAAGTGGAAACAAGTCAAAAGCAGAACAGAAGACTGTAATGGTGAACATTTTCAAGTCTTTTGCTTTAAGATCAAAAAGTTGGCTTTATTAATTGTTGGGTGCATTATTTAAACACTATTTAGCTATATTTCAATTTTATAATCCAAATTTAAGATATTTTTGCATTAGAGTTTTTAAAAGTAGTAAAAAAAGGGAAATTAAATTTAAACGGACTTAAGTGCTCCCCTCCGTAACAATCTCTGTACTTCAGAACACGCCTTTGGAAATAAAACGTTTGAGGTTGTAGTTTATCATTATAATTCCAGTGCTAAAACTTTATATAGCAGTGTACAGTTTGATGTCATATGCACAAACAGACAAACATACATATAAACTATATAAGGCATATACACTTCTCAGTTTTTATTAAAAGTTCTGCATGTTTACCATGACAACGCTGCGTGGCAACCCACTGCGAGAGTTGGAAAGCACCGTAAGTTCCTGACTGTGTTCCTGTGTCACGCCCACTGCTAAATACAAAAACAAAAAGTAAAACAAATAATTCAGGTTGGGGATGCGCAAAGCACAGCAAATGGCAAAAAGTCGCTGAAGGTTTATTAATTTGTTTTTCCTTTTATTGCAATGTTTTTTGTGATAAGCTCTTACTAGTCTTTAATTTGTAACTTGCTTTGCACAGTTGGTTGGCTCAAGTTCTTCTGACTTTGTCAAATGGCATTTGAAACATAATCAAACCGAAATTGAAGTGAAAATAGGAGAAATATTAGCAGGGCTTTCAGTCTTATAATAATATTTATAATGTCACATTAATATGTAACACTTCTATATGAATCTGTTTGTCGTGACTGGAGCTGAACTTTTCACTGTAGTTACCTTGTGCGATGTAGGAAATTCCGCCCGCATGTGTGGAAAACCCGAAAATCGTACGTAAAAAACTTTTTTATTTACCATCCGATCGGCCTCTAACTGATTTTCGAAGATCTTTGTTAAAATTATTTGAGGGGTGTTTCACACTTTTCAAAAAATGCATCCATCCTTAGTGGAAATGGGAGTCAAAGATTTTGTGGGTGACGTCTCATGCTCAAATTTATTTTCATAGAACTGTATGGAGGAAAATAAGATTTAAGGGTTTTTTGGGCCAAGCTTTAAGTTTTGTCCGATTTGCTTCAAACACATTTTCAAATCTCTACGTAAGAACCTAATGAATATGTGTTTTTTTTTTTGCGATTTTGGAAATTCCATCCGCAGCTGTAGAAGTTTGGCAGAGAATTTGCAACTTTTTTGTTTATTACCGGTTTCAAACTCATTTTGAAAGATCTTTTAGGGAATTTATTTAATACGTTTTTCGCAAAGTACACCACTCTTGGATTACAAGTGCGGGTTTATTAAACGAAAATTTAATTATCGGCTTCAAGGCTATCACCATAAGACTAACATGAGCGGAAGCCGTTGATTCCAACATTTAATTTCTTTTTCGATGCACTTTAAACATATTTTTGGAAGATTAGATCTAGGCGGTTCGGGTTGATTTCAATTATCCACGGTCGTGGAAATGTGATATCAAAAATTCTTAGCACCGGGAAATATTTGCTAGTTAATATATATAATAAACTCTCAACAAATTATCATTTACAAAACCATTTTACACAACCTCACAATAAGAGTTAATCGGGTTAAGCATAACATAACATATGACAGGCAGTTACTCAAATTAATATTTAAATATTTCTTAATCGCTCCTAATAAGAAGCTGTGAATAACATTGTATTGATATACCTTAAACTGTTTTTAACAGGGACATTTTAACAATGCTTTTGCTGCATATTTAAGAAAATTATAGAAGTGAGCTACAGTTAATTATCAAATGAGCACTTCAGCTTTGCTTAAATCGAGTTAAGTTGTTTAAGGCCACATTCATTACTAGCTTTTCACCTCGGCTGAAATCCTCACAATTTTACAGTCATTTGATATAGTTTAATTATGTTAATGCTATGCACTTTAACAATGCCATTTAAAATTAATTTTCAATTAACTTGCAACTGCCGCCGAGCAGAAACAGGAATATCAACAGAAATTCCAGACGCTCAAACGGAAATATTTTAAATGATTTTTGCTGTGAAGCTGAGCGAAAAACTTTTGCACTTTTCTCAATAATTGAAGTTCTCTGGGCTTTTGAAGCTACCAATTAATACAATGGGCGCCCATTGTGAATGATACTAATTTCCATTTGGATCTGGCCCACTCAAGTAAGTGGCGAAACAAAAGGCTCCTGTTGACAGTTTTCGCCACCTGAGCGCGTCTCAATTGAAAACCCAAATGCCAACTAGGAATTCAAGTTTCCAGTTAACCCCGGGCAGCCGCAGAAGTAACTGCCACAGCGATTTTAACTTTCAAATGTCAATTTTAAGTGCGGCTGCCCTAAAAATACCTATGTGTATACAGCCCACCCGCGATAACTTTCTGATCTGAGAATAAAAGAAAGCTGCCAAGCGCAATCAATTTATCAACATTTTATGTATTGAACAAATCGACTCGAATATGCATTCGCAAAGTAAGCAAAAGATCTTTGGTAAACCAAGCTATTAAAACGCAATAGATCAATCTTTGGATTCTTTATGGAAGAAAGAAAAAGACTTTTAAAAATATTGAATAAGTAAGAAAGTTGCAGTCGGGTGCAACACATTTCTTAGTGGAATCGCCACATAAGGTAACGACAGTATGAATGTGAGCCAATTAACAATCAGTCAGTCAGTCAGGATAAACTGTTTCGTATAAATAGACTACAGAGAAGTCATTTGAGAGTAGACTTAATCGAATAGGAGGCAGCTCCGACATGTACGTCTGCCTGTCCATCGGACCGTCTGCCTGTCTGTCCGTCCGTATGGACACATCAATGTTAAATAAACGCAAGTGGACAATGTCGAGCGTGAAACTCTAGCTTATTACGATAAATATATATATGCATATATTTTCATGCTGCTATTACTGTCAATTTGTGCATCTGCCGTTTGTTACTTAACAAAAACTTTGTCGAGTAGGAGAAGGGGATCGCGGGATTGGTCTGAGTTTCAATTATGTGACAAAGTGTACCAGTTGAGGGATTTTTTCGAATAATTGTCGCTTGACTGAAATCAGATTAAAGTTTGCCAAAGCAATGGACCAGTCACACCACCTGCGAACCCTGGCCAAGAGCCAGTTTCCACACCCACCATCGACTTGGCTGGTTAAAATAGACGAAAAGGTGGAAGAAAGATTTCGTTGTGTTGAAAAAAAAAATGAAAAAAAGTCATCAAACTTTGTCCAGCACAGAGCTACCCAACTTAACTCTCATTACGCCACTAGCCATGAAAATCTAGTTGGACTCACATAACCTAAAAGTTAGTTTAAATGCGCACTGAATAGATTTACATGTGAGATGTACATACAAGTGTATGCATGTGTGGCATAAAGTTTTAATAGTCACACATTTGAGTGTTCTAATGATATGCTAAACTGCCAAACGAGAGGTCCTGTCTCAAGTTTACCTTGCCCTGCTCGTGCAGCCCCCTCTCCACATTGCTTGCGGGCCAAATTGTTGCAATTTGAAAAGTTTATCATCAACTGATGCGGGTCGGATTGCCAAGTCCCCAGCTATAGTATAAGCTTAACATTAGTTGGGCCCTGCACACAGAAAGCTTGCGGGCACACTTGAGAACATTTGGAAAGGCTCGAATATTTAATTTGCCTACTGAATATACACAAGTGTAAGATCTATCGAAGGGTAGTCGTTTATTTAACGATTTTCTTTTAAGGGGAGCTGTGTGGAAGAGGTGAAAACTCATGCAACAATCCCTGCGGAAAGCTGTTGACTTACTGTAAGCAACTGACCACGCAATAAGGAAATAGGCTAGTCCAATTGTCAAGTAGGGAAAAGCAATAAAACTCAAAAGCGGTAGAATCGATATCGAAATCCAATTTTTTTAGCAAAATTGGGCAATAATAAGAGCTAGAGTCCTTCTTCTAGAAATGTATAAATATTTCAAGTATCTTTCATTTTATAGTAATCACCACCTACCCGCTACTACCGTATAGATATAAGTCAAGTAAATACACAATTTTATGCTGCCTTCCAATTTAAGCCACAATTTAAATGCAATTGTTGAGAATATACAAAAATTGTATAGTACAACAAGATCTTTTGTTGAAAATTTCATCAAGATTGGGTAAGAAATACAAAAGTTATTAAAGAAAATGTTTTTTGGCTATATTTTTTTGCAAGAATTCCTGTATACATGTACACACACATTCATGCGTATCTTCTTTGAATTATATCAATAGCATTGCAATTGCGATTGTTTTGCATTCTGTGCTGTGTGTATCGCATATACTATAGCCTCTTACTCGTTTAAAACTGCTTTGGGGATAATTTAACATAAATTAATGTTTAACATTTAAAAGAAAATATACCAATATTTTCAGAGGAATCGAAATATGTTTTCAGATATGCCCCATTCCAATATTCGTTGTTGCCAGCACGTCAAAGTTTCATTTATTTCAATTATACCAGAAAACAGCCCGAATTAAATTTCACGGTATGTAAATATTGAAATTCATTTGTTTTTTGTTTCAATTTTTATTGTATGGATTTATTACTCACCTTGCCCAAATTGACGAAACCGTGTTCCTTGGCAACGGCATCGGCGATACCATTGTTATCACCGTTCGGTATGTGAACCGCCCAGGTGTGCGTATAGTGGCCAGCATCCACGCCAGCTGCGCGCCCCCTCCTGGAGCTGCCGCTGCTGCTGCTGGCTGCGCCCGTTTCATAGTCGAGGACATAGGGTGGCAGCAGTGGCGACTGGGCGTGACCAGGCTCCACTTTGGCCGCGAAACCGACATTTAAATTACATAAGAAAACTACGATACTAAATTGCAAAATCAGAAGTATTGCAGTCGACGTCGACGACGCAGTCAGCGACCACGTACGCGTCGCCGTCGGCGTTGACGTTGACGTCGCCGTTGACCATTCTGAATGTCTGCTGCGAATGCGCTTCGTTTTTTTGTGCGTTAAAAAACTATTTTTGAATAAATTGCAATTGAAATTGAAATTCAAATTTGTTATATCACATTCAACGATTGTTTGTTGTTGCTCTTGTTGTTGTCCTTGCTGCAAGGGGGAAATGGTTGCAGCAACACTTGCAAGTGTTGATTTGGGCTGACAAAAAGTTCTTCTGCTTACAACATGTTGCTGAACTTTATGCAGTGCGTTGTTTTTGATGCCTCCTTGTTGATTGTATTTGTTGTTGACGTTGCAATTGATGCTGCTGCTGCTGCAACTGCTGTTGTTGTTGCAATTGTTGCTGTTGTTGATGTTGCTATTCGGCTGCCTGCTCCATCGCACGACGTCGTTTTTCATTGTGCGTTCGATTTGTGTTATTTTATTAAAGGCGTGTCTGCTTCCGTATGTAAATTAGTTGTATGTTTATATGTGTGTGTGTGTAAATGATTTGATTGCTGCTTCCACAATGTTACTTTCTTCTTCTTAACGTTGAGTAGCTACTGTAGTCGCTTTACTGTCAGATTTAAGCTGCAAGAAAAACAACATAATTGAAATTTGCATTACTATTTTATGAAACCTACTTGGTAAATACTTAAAACAATTGACATCTTCTGATAAATGAGATATGGTTGCGATAAGAAAACTATTAATTGACTAAGAGCTAAAAAATTTCAAGAAAAAAAGAAAATGGACCATGATTTTTGGAAGAACTAAAATCAGACCTGTTCAAACTTCAAAGCAAAGGTCTGCTGCCTGCCTTTGGACTAAATGGCATTGCAGGTATTTATCAGATTTATAATATATTTCTCTACCTAGTCATTAAATGTTGTGTTAATACAACTAAATTTTTTACCGAATAGTCTATGCGATTAGTTATATATGTTAGCAGATTAAAATAAAGTTTTCACACATAAACAGTGTTTCTCACCCGATAGCTTCGAGGCAATCAGGATAAATCCAAAACTGAGAGACTTATTTGCCAATTTTATCCAGTTTCCTTACTAACCAACTAAAATATTATGTCGTTAACAGAAGCTTTAAGCAGATAGTTGGCCAAAGGTCAGTTCGCGAGACAAATGAGAAAAAATATAAAAAAAATAAGTGCCTGCCAATGACACATTCAATTTGTTAACAAATATTCTTTTACAAAAGATGCCTGTGTCAAGACCCTTGGACAAATCTCGGCTCATTAGCAGGCGACTTATGAGCCACATGGTACTCAGCAAAAGAAAAAGAAGAGCTCATGGCGTATTTGATGCCAATTGTGGACAGTGAGTTTGGACAGAATATTTTTTCTTTGGAATTGGCTACCATTTAGCTTGCGGGCCAAATCACATTGATTGCCAACCAGGCCAAACAGTTGTTGGCATTGCAAATGAGGCGCCGAAATTGGCCAACTGGCTTTTGACTAATGCCATTGTGCGAAAAGAGCCCATGACTGATGATGGCCCAGAGGCTAAACAGCTAACAGCCAACGGCCAGAGCATTGATTGTCATATTTCGCCGGCAATTGTGATCGAGTAGGACGATATCTGGATATGCAGTCAGCGCGTAATTAAAGCCATGTGGACAACGGAAATGCTCAGCCCCGCCAACACCACCCTCAAGGCCAGGGCATCATCAGCCGAACGGATATTGTGGTGTGCGACGTTTGGACATGGTAATCAATAGTCAAGCGGATAGGAAATTGAATTTTCATGCGACAATAGAGGCGTTCAATATGCAGTGGGGGATGAGCTCGAGAAACGAGTGGTTGACAAAATATTTGACAATTTTTTTGCTGAAGTACCATTGCCAGAAAGGTTAAACAAACAAATGTTATTTAAAAATAATATATAATAATATAATAAATAAATTTTTTAAGAGATAAGCACCTATAAGAACAGTGTAATGTGCTTAGCTGCCTCAAGTACTTTGCACAGACATTAGAGGCAGCTATCCTAAAAAGGCAGGTAACTTAATTTTTGTTTCCCAAAAGTATATCGATTTCATAGAAACCTCTATTTTTATTAAGTTGCACTGAATTATTTTTAACAGTAATAAGTTAAATAAATAAATTTGATAGTTTTTATTAACTTTATATATTTAAATTACATTTAATTCAACTTCAGTACAGTTTATTGTATACATAAGAAGAACAAAATTGGCTCTTATTGCAGCGAAAAGAAAATTTCAGGCAGCTATCTTACCGATGCAGCTAAGTATCGAGGCAGCTAAGCAAATTATACTGTATAAGTATTTTCTGGATCCTCAATCTTTTTCAGTTTACAACAAAATGTAAACTTTGGGTTTGATTTGCTATCGGTAATGTTAAATACAGACCCGAACAAGCTACAGCTGTTATGGTTGTCTATATTAAAAAAATAAAAAACATGTAAGTATACTTTTAATGGCTGCAGGCGGATGTAAGTTTATATCTTATTGAAACAGCAGTATTTGATAATTCGGTACAGCTTTGTCGATGTTAACGAAATTTTTGAGCTGCTAATTCACTAGCCTGCAAAAAATCCATTTTGATACAAGTCGCGATCAAAAATTGAATTACTGTATAAAAATGTATTATAGCTTATATTTTTTAGTCAAAACAAGGAATTCCGTCAACTCGGAACCTCCTGGAGCTTGGGAGTACCTGGGTACGTGTGGCGCCAACTGCCAAACACGTTGCTAGTAAAAGGGCACTATAATAGTGCTTACTAAGGAGATTCCTTTACAAATATAAAAAACATCACCTGAAACCTTTATTTATATTACAATCCTTAAAGCCTTTCAGTTCAGCAACTAATCCTTACGCGTTCTGATTAAACGCTCAGTAATCTTATCCTTCTCAAGAATAAATATGCTGGAACCCCAGCCACTGACCGCATCACGATTAAAGGAACCCAGCATTGCCTGTGCAATCGTCTTAAAAAGTTCAGTTGCATTTAGATTCGGGCTCCAAACGCTCTCGCACATGCCTACCAATTGATCCGAACAGGTGCCAGTAGCAACAAAATCATTTGTAACATTGGCACAGCCAATTAGATCCATGCAGCAAATATAGGGTTCGAGGGTTTCGGGATCCAGGCCGGCAATAACGGGCTCAACAAAGAATGGACCAAATCGATGCTCGTAAAGCAAATGGGAGAGAAGTTCCGTCAAGACTTTCGGCGACACCTCACGACCCTCATTGATCTCATAAACATTCTTTCGGTACATCAGACGATTGTACACAGTCATAATATCCGTCTGCAGGCCAGTCAAGCCCAAATACAAACGTGGCGACAGATGGAAAACCTTCTGACAATCCTCGCCAGCGGTGTGCGACTGCAGGCCAAATCGACGGTCCGTGGCAATGGCAATACAATCCTTGCCCTGCATGGCAATTACACAGCCCCCATTATATGTAACCTTATTAGTAGTAGTCATTTAGCTTGAATTCCAGAAAGAACTATATAATATAATAATCCTTGTCGAGTATTTCTGTGTGTGTGTGTGAAAAGTTTGTGATCAAACGTTAGATTTCCGGTCGAGCTCATAAAAGTTAAAGTTCTTTTCATAGATTGCTCAGATTTCTGACGATGAAGACTGCCTGATTGAGTGGCCGCATTACAATTATGAACGCCAAAAACTTGTGAAATAAATTTTCCTGCTAAATTCTGGACACTATATAAAGTTTCGAGCATTGCAAAAAGAGGTTCTTTAAAAGGAAAAATAGCAACAAAGAGTCATTAAAAACTTGTACGAAAAGTTTTTTTGGGCACACTTAAAGTTCCAATTCCACTGCACTCTTATCAGCTGTATTGCACATGAATGCATATCCACCAACACCAGCACACACACTCACACCTACACGTTTACCTACAAGCAGATTGCATCACATGCCCCTTTTGTGCGGCAACTTCCGCATTGCAGTCAACCCCTTTTCCTCCGACTTCCTGACAGGACTTCCATGACTTTTGCCTCGTACTGCTTCTCGTCTGGTAAACTTTGACTTTGACTGACGGCATTTGTCAGCGGCAGACACAAAGTAATCATTACTTGGCGCGCATTACGTCTGCACTTGCATTATAGGAACGCAGCGGGCGCACTAAGCGTATACTTTATATTAAGAAAATAAGTGCCTGTCAGCGTAGTTGGCGCCCAACGTGGGCCAGTTACCCACAACACACGCTCGACAGAATTTCACATGCCAACGAAAAGTGCAAAACGGTGTCAAAGTCAACGACATAAACATCATCAGCGACAACAACAACAACATTCTGTTCATCAAGGCGCATGAGTGGGTGTGGAAAGACGGGCAACTGCAGCTGGCGATGAAGTCGTCCCGTCTGCAGCACTCCAAGTGTAAAGTGTTGCAACGCTAACTTGACAACTTGAGACAAATTGAGATGTTGTTTTTTACACTTCTGCATGCAAACGAGAGGAGAATTGATGCGGTCCTCGACCGACTGACTCGTATAAAGCAAATAAGGTGCATAACAGCTGCATTTTAAGCAGTTTCATGTGTAACTAGCGTGTGCTGTGATGTAGGTCAATATTGTATATATATATTTATATATATATACATTTATATATATATTTTCGATTATTTATAGAATATTTCCACTTCAGGGTAATAAAGGCTGTCCTTGAAGAGAGAATGAGATTTTATTAGAAATATATTGAGACTCCAAACTAATCTGCAATACAAAATTAACATATAGCTCTGATATTTTAAGGCCAAAATATTTAAATTGGAATCCACTAAACAGATTTCAGACCATTTATATTTTTTCTTGCTTAAATGATGATAATTTTCAACACAACAAAAATGAAGCACACAAAAATCGGACTATTTTATTTATGCATTTAAAGCCAATAATCATTTAAGTAATATGTTTAAATTTCAAATAATTTGTTCAAAGCAAACAATCCTTTGAAAAAAAACAAAAATTTTTAATTAATATAAAAATGTTAGACAAAAATTAAGATTTGGCAAGAGAGAAAATTGAATAAACTAATATATTATTACTTAAAATAAATGTTAACGTTTTAAATTCCGACGATGGGATGAATATAAGAGAAGGGAAACTCGAAAAGAATGCAATAAAACAACTATTTCACATTGAAATCATTTGAGATAGGTTTGCCTAAAAAGAGAATTAGCACTAGATATCATTTTAACCTTTACCAAGAATTTTGTGCACATGGTTGTTTGAGAATTGGAAGGCTTATCCATTCACAATCAAGCGCCTCACCAATCGAGCCTGACCAAAATGCACTACACAAAACCCAATTCCAACAGTCGCAAGTAGAACTCGAAGAACTGGCCACGAGAGAGAATAAAAAAGAAGTTAAAGCAATACATAACACAGTAGCAAACGACAAAGAAGGAACGTTGAAGAAAGAGGTGCTGAGAAGCTGTGTTTTACGCTCTAGGCTGCAGGCAGCTTTGGATTAACAGTCGGGCACTTGGCTGCTTGAGCTGCCGTTGTGGTTGGCAAGAGCCGCAGAAAGAAACTGCATTTCTGGATTTGTGGAGCCTAACGTAAAATCGAGAATGGGCCGCTTTAGGGCTTTGGCGCTACCCAATCCTCTTCGGCTCCCATTGAGCTCTACACTTTGAAAACCGATGCCGAAACACATTAAGCTCGATGGCTTTCAAGGCGCTTGCAGCGGCAGTTAGCAGCTTAAAAAGGCTACAAAAGTCAAAAGCCAGCGTTTGCACGGCAGAAGTGCTGGGAAAGTGGAAAATAGTGGGGGCGTGGCACGTCTTTTGTTGACGCGTCTGTTGTGTTGGTTTTACGAGTATGTGCTTCCCTCAACTGCAGCTTTTATGCCTGCTTTCCTTGCTTAATGATAGTGGCCACAAAGCCAAATATGCCGCCTTCTAACGCTCTGTTGCCAGCCTTTCCTCTTCTTCGTCTGCCGCTGCCACTGAGCAAACCCGCAATCGCGGCTGCAACTGGAGCACAAAGGCAAAAACAAATGGGCTTGGTTAACGCCCGCAGTAAAGCGGCGGTTTTTCTTCTTTTTTCTCTTTCAGTGCAATGCTGTAAAAAACATTAAGAACTTAGAAAGTGCTAGAAGAGCAGCACCAAGTATGTCAAAAAGGAGCCGTTTCTAAACAAAGTGTCAGCGCAAGCAGCAAGAGACGCAAAAGCGAGGACAAAACGATAGTTCCTCGATGTACCCTGTAGCATGTATGTGTGGAAACACGAGTATCGACCAAATTGGTGCTGCATTTGACAATTTGAAGTGGTGCAAATGTACTTAGTAATTTAAGAACTGAAGATCCGAAAAATAAACATTTAAATCAACAAATGTTATTTTTTTTTAAATAGGACGACTTAAAATTTAATTCTTATTCTTTCCTTTCCAGGGCAACTTTATAAAATCTCGTGAAGCGTCCCTATTATTATTAACATAACTGTTTAACAATTATGAGGAATACTTGTGAACTTCTAATTTTGTAAGAGCCATGTGCAATGCAATCCAACAAAAGCTGTTGCACAAACTTGTGCGTGGCTGTAAAAATCCTACGCAATTTTTTATGACTTAAAAATCATTTTGAGCTAAATGAAGTTAAATAAAAAAAATAAATGTAATATTATGGATTTGAGAGTACGAGAATAAGGAAAATAAAACGCCACAAAATATAAAGAAAATAAGAAAAATATCTCTTCAAGAAACTTAAACAAACACCTCTTTAGTTTTGGTACTGAATTTGATTGAGCTTTTTTTTATTGAATAACCTTTAGACAGATCTATTAGGGCTGTCAAATGAGTTAAATAATTTATTCCGCATTCTGTAATAACGACTCTGTCTCAATGCAAAGTGCATTAAGGATTTAACGCCTTATACAAATGGCCAGCACGAATTTAATTATCTGGCTTTGTTTGAATGCCGCAAGCATTCCCACATGAGACGTGTAATGAAAATACCTGAATATATTTATGTATGTATGTATATATATATATATATATATATGTGTGTGTGTGTTTACATATATGTATGTCCGTATATGTGTGTGCTATCATAAAGCATCTCGAGTATTTCATTAAAATGAATATTTCTTGCCTGCAGCAAATTTTCTTGTTAATAAGTAAACACGAATACGCGAATAAAGTGAAACCCAAAAAATTAACCATCGAAAAAAAGAGAATGGCAACGAATAAAAAGCAAGAAAAGTGTGTGGGGGAAAATGCAGTGCGAATTTCCATTACATTGCTTGGCGTCCCATAATTGATTTTTCATGGTCAGGCACAGAGTAAACGCATACCCTACATACCCTATTTTACAAGTTTGCACAGCGGGAAAGAAAAGCCATGTGAGAAGGAGATAGATGTAGGCATTCGCTGGATCCTTTATCTCTGCATTCATTTGCGAAATTAACTGCAAACGTTGCCAGCAAATGGCGGCTGGAATGAATCCTTCTTCTATTCAGTGCCTTGAATAACGCTAAATGCAAGCATCTTCAGCTCCGACAAAGGTCTGAAGTATGCAAGTCTTTACAAATTTTTGCCTAACAAAGGTAGCGCCCAACAACAAAAACAGCGGACTCAAGTGATGCCTGCAAAGAGCCTCTCGAGGCCCACAGCTCAACTGAAGTTCAACTTGCTGCTCATACACAACGCAGCATAATTATTTCTTCACTTTCCTCTCTGTTTTTTTTTTTTCCTAAGATTAAATGCCAAATACCAAGGCTAGGATAGCTGAAAAAAAGCAAACAGATTAGCGAATACTCTAAATGAAATACTTGACAACTAACTTTTAAATATTCAAAGAAAAGTCCTTAAAAATATGATTTGAACTGTTAAGGTTTTTTATACCTTCTTAACTCAAATAATATCTTAATATAAAGCATCTGTATATATATTTATATAAAATTATTTGTGATCAGTCATTCAATAGAGTCGACTGAAGTATTCAATAATTCCACCCGCATGTGTGGAAAATTGATGGAAAAATGTGTTATGAACGTCCAGATTAACTTTAACCCAATTTATGTCAATCTTAATACACCCTGAACCCAATAAAAATGGAAAAAAGTGCTAAAACGGTTAAATGCGCACAGAGGGAAGCATCAATAGCCGAGTCGATCTAGCCATGTCCGTCTGTCTGTCCGTATGTATGAACGCGTCGTTATGGCTAGAGAATTTGGTTTGGTACGAGTTTGTTTCAAACCATCGTTGACATATCGATAAAAATCAATATCGAAATTATGTTAAGCGGTTACAGCTACAGACACAAAATTTGATGACTCTCGTTTAATATACAAATATCCAAACTATTTCAAATTTGAGAAATCTTTGCACGGTCCATTCAAAATGACAAAAAAAAACTTTTTTCGAGGCTTTGTATTGAGACGACCTCAAAAACGAAGTAATCTGACATAGTAAGCCAAGAAAATTAAATAAAGAAATGCGTAGGCGGAAAATTCAATTTTTTTATTAAAAATTATATAACTTATATCAATTAAGGGAATTCATTCGCTCCTAGGATAAAGTGTGTTCAAAGACATGCTCGAAGAAACACAATTAGTTAAGTGTTTGTCTATTTTGAGTACTCCACTTTTAAGACGAAAAATTGAGTAAAATACTAAAAATATTTCGAATTAATTTATAATCCACTTTCCCAAAATACACAAGTGAAACTCAAATCTCAGGGCTAGGCATAAACGAGTAAGCAAAATGCATAAACAAGTTATGAAGCCACCCCTTTATAAGGTAAAATGGACTGCTGCGCGCAACTTAGTGGCAGGATAAGGCGACAGCATTTTCTCCTTCCCATTATCCTGTTGAGGCTGATAAAGATACAAGTTGCAAGCTAAGAGCTGGGTGGAAGAAAACGAGTGAGATAGATAGGAAACAATGAGTTGGTTGCAGGTGACGCATTATGGCACTTAATCGTTGGTCTATGCGGCTCTGCAGTTGACATTTTAATGACTTTGACGGGGCTGCATTAGTACTAACAATAAAAATTAAAATGTTGCTCTTTACAGTAAAATTGTGGTCAGGCTTGCCATAAATAAACGCACAGATGCACATTTTTCTAAAGCAAATACATACCACTCTGATTTTGAGTTTCGTGTGGCTAAATCACAGATTTTACAGCACACATTTTGTGCCATTAGTTATTTTTTCAGGTGCGCGGCACAGAAATGCAAATCAACAACTTAGTATGCGAACATTTTCTGCCAATGGCAGAAACAGCAACAGCATCAACATCAGCATCTACAAACAAAAAACAGCAGCAAAAGCTGCGCATCAATTACCAAAGCAAAAACTAAACTTGCACATGAAAACATAGAAAATAAAGTATGCGGCGATGTAGTACTCTGTAATTTGCATAAGCTTATCAATAAAATAACATTTACTATGATAGTAAAAATCAAAATGTGAATGGTTTAATAATGTAAAATAGAGAGGTAGGCCATTGCGATCAAGGTCAATTGTTCTTGTAGCCTCCAACAACAAAAAAACATTTATTCGAAATGGCAATTTCTTGCCTATACGTTTTTTTTTAATACATCCTACACCTGCCATAAGAATATATTTCAATTTTTAGTTGGATACCCAGTAAAATTAAATTTTGGTTAGCCATGTTCTCTAGTTTGCTTTCACTAAGATTTCATAGAAATATGAAAGGCATAATTCGGAAGAGCTAATTTGCAATAATAGTAAAGAATACTATACAAAGAATTATATTTTTAGCAAAATGTGTATATATTTATATATACAATATATATAATATTTTTTTCTTTTAAAATATATAATTTATATATACATTTTATAATCTACTTTAAGTCGTAAGAGAAATGATATTGTTGCGCAAGCCACGATCGAATTTACATCAAATTTTATTTTTATTTATTTTTATTATCAAATTTTACAGGGTAGATTCACAACTGCGCGATAGTTGCGCGAAAAAGGAGCTTGGGTATTAGTATGCACACAGTGTAGAGCATACTTTTTCGGGGTGACCGCCAGTTTGTTAAAATGTATGCGTGTCTATTCATCGGTTGCCTTTGCTTCTCTCTTTCACTCACGCTTTTCATCCTTGTGTGGCAATTTACACCTCGTACCCATTTTTTTATGGCGCCACTTGTCGCAGTTTCAATTAAACTTGGCGGCAAATTGTATGCAACGATTTTTTAACATTGCCCTGTTCCGACTCGCTTTCAGCAGTCGCAGCTTTTTCAGCGATTAATTTTTCATTATTATGCCAAATGACTTCGCCAAATGAGAACAACGTCAGCAACTATGGGATGCTACACATGATCCAAAATGTGCGCAATACCCATGCGGTACATATGCATTTTAAAGGCGAAATGTTAGATATTTCAGGAAATGCATTAACATGGTTTCAATTGAGTACATTTTTAAACTTAAACTTTCGGTTTTAAAATCGTATTTTTCATTTTACTAAATACATTTAAAACTTATTTGGTAAATATAATTTACGAATGACAAATGGTAAATAATATATGTTTTTGTCAGTTAAAATTGACAATACAAATTTCATTAAATTAAAAGCTAAAAATTTATTGTAAAGATGAATTGTGTGAGAATTGATTAAATAAATGGTTGATTATGAGTGTAATTGAGATCTTTGTGTGAAGGCACCAAGCAATAAATGCAATTCAATAAATAAATGCAATTAAGTAAAATGCATCAATTGTGACTAATTTAATTTACAGTGATTAAAAACTACAAAATTACACATCCTGTAACAGATAGGATTTGTTTTGTGGTTTTAAAGCGATCTCTATCGCCAACAAAAAAAGACCACAAACAAATTGGACAAAAAGTTTGCTATGTCGACATGCTTTCAAGTTTTTCCAAACATCAATAAAAATTTAAACGAAAAGCCAAAAGCCCCTGTAAGCATGGTGCCACAACACAACACACACACACAGTCGCACAGCCTAGGTGAGTGCTTGTGTGTAATTTAAACAATTAAAAAGTTAGGCGCGCTGGTAACACTGTTTATTTCATAGTTCAGTTCGCAGTTGTTGATGTTGCAACTAAGTTTTCATGTTGTTTCTGTTATTTGCTTGACAAATTGTTGGTTGTTGCAACCTGTTCGGTGATGGCAACAACAAAAGTTGCCGCCGTGTTGGCTTTTTGACAACACGAACTGGCTTCTGTTGTTGCATGAACTCAGTTGCAGTTTTGTCGCAATGTTAAGCTGTTAATGAGTTGCATTTCTGCACCCCCCTTCCAGTACGTTACTGGCAGAGAGGAGCTGCCAGTCTACTGCCAGCTTAGCTCGGTGCTTCTTTTAGCTTTTTAGCTCTCATATTTGCACACAGCTTCATAAGCAGAAGCAACATCACCCCCATGCTGATGCCCTGATGGTAACTGCTGAAGCAGCACAATGTGAAATGCCCTCCACTCCAACACCCCCTTTCAACCCACTCCACACACGCGATGCACTTTGGCTCTCTCGAGTGCGAAGCTTAGCATAGCCATGCTGCATGCCCCTCTTGCCACATTACATCGCTTGTTACAACAACCTCACCATGTTCCCGTGTACAGTGAAACCTCATGCATATGCAAATCAAGAAATTGTGTTGCATTCTTTTTAAGTGGATGAAACTGCACTAATCAACAAAATTTTTGAATAGCAAAACACAAAATTCCTCTCTGGTCCAATTTAACTGGCAGGTTTTACATGCATTGAAAGCACGCAGTTTTTAATTATTTCTATACGATTTAAATCTCTAGTTCACTTTTTCATTTCCGCTTTTTTCGTACACATTTTTTCTGAATGACTTTCGTTGTGCAATTTGCAGTTTGCGCTGACATTGGAAACACTAATTTTCAGTTATTAGTGAAATGTCAAAAAAAATAGCGCGAATTTTCCCAGCCAGCTGCTTTTTCCTTCATTTTCCCAACATGTATGCGTGTATGTGTGTGGGAATTTAAATTGTTGAAATGCGTTGAGCGGGAAAATGGTTTAAATGTTTATTCACATTAGACTCTTAAATAACTGCAGATAGGTTATTGCATTCGTTTAAGATAGAAATAAAAAAAATAAAAGAGATTAACATTTTTAAACTCCTTTAAAACAAATATGAAACTTAGATGTATTTATAAATTTAATATAAACATACAAATTAAAAGAAAAGAAATCAAATTGTTACGTATTAAGGTAGGTATTTAAAACAATGCATAATAGAAAATCTATCTTTCCTCTTATTTTTATAGAGATTTTTTATGCGCCAGAAGTCAAAACCTGATGTTAAAATATGCATAGAGCTTCTTTTTTATAAATTACCACAAAAGATATAAAACACATCTACTCTTGTGACACGAGATTCACTCGCCTAAACTTTTCGGCAAGAAATCTTAAATTTTAGCACGTGCTAATGAGCAGGAGGAATTCGATTACACTGTGAAACAAAAAGCTGATTTATAAGAGTGTTAATTAATGCAATTATTAAATGTAATAAGAATAAGTAGTTATAATAATAACAAACGGATATTTATAATATTTACGTTGATAATAATAAGAGTAATAAGAACAGCAAAAATGTTTTAAACATACATGTAAGAGCGAACGAAACGTCGATTTAACTACAGCAAACAATAGCATATACATATCGAATATAAAATATTTATGTTTCCGTCATAAATTCTCAAAATATATATATAATATTCAGCCATTTGTCACTGCGTTAAGCAGAACAACAAAAGTCATTCCCAATAAACAAGTCACCAAAACACTTGGGAGAGGGGAAAGAATCTCAGATTTTTGCACGATTACGTGCACACAATAACAAAGCAGATTACAGAAAGGAGCATGCACTCAGCACCCAAAAGTATGCAACAAAATGCGGCACTCACACACACACAATGATGGAATAGAAAGAGCTGCAAATGCAGCAAAGCTTTAAGTGCACGAATGAAACAAATTGATATGCAAATGTGCGGCAGGCACAAGAAGGAAAAAGTAGAGAAAATAGAAGGTAATAATAAAATAGAGTAAGCGACAGGCGGTGCAACAAAGCGACCAACGACTTTGTGCAGGGAAATGGGCGGCCGGGGGCAAAGCACGCTAGGCAAAAGCTGCTTGGATAAGCGACTTGTACTTCCGCTCGGCTATTGTACGCCTCGCGCAGCAACAGACTGACAGCTGCAAGTGACAGACAGCCGGGCAAATCAGTTTCATAATGTTTCCGGTACAGTTGTTACAAAAAAAAATAATAATAATAATAAAAATGTGTATATGTACATATACTATATGCAAATTACGTATACGACGCGCAGCCAATAATTTTACAACAGTTTATGGCTATCCCCAATAGCAGAAAATGCAATTTTAAAATTTGGATAAAAATAACATTAGATAACGTTGAATGTGCTCGACTAGTATCTGCCCTGTAAAGCATTTATAGTTAAGTTAGTACAGTTGACTTTAGTTTGGTATATATTTGATATATATATTATGGTATATAATAGTATTGTATGTTATAATATAGTAAATTGGCATGTTCTATGTTATAAAAACTTCTATAACTCTGCATCTTATTAATCGATCCCTTTAACAAAATTTCTAAACGTATAATTACTATGCCCTATTATAAGTGCATAAGAAATTGTCGATATTTTTCGCTAAAGATCGATTTCAGGAGTAGGAGCAAAACCAAAAGTCTTTAACAAGCTTTATACGTATACTTAAAAACCTAACAGCCGTACTTCGTGCTAATAGCTTATATACATCAAGCTAGTTAAATTATGTTTTTTCCCGCTGCTTATGTCTACAGGGTATTTAATAGAAAAGCCGTTGAAAGCGTAGTAATTCAAAGAATTTGTTTTTTCCCAGAATGTAAAAAAGAAAAAAAACAGCAAAGTTTTGCACGGAATTCAATTTGACGTAACTTTCTCGCTGGCATTTTCTATCAACATCATCTGGCGGACTTTTTAGTATGCATTTGTGTGCGGCAAAAGTTTGCACATTGATTGAAATGCGAAAGCAGACACACACACACACAAATTTATATACATATATATTTATATATATATATAATATTCTTGGGGCGTGCAAATTCAGTTGTTGAACTAATGAGCGGACGCTAAAGACCTTAAAAGGCTATGAAAAAAATCAGTTGCATTTGAGACTGGCAAAAGTCATAACAGCCATAATGATAACTTTAAATGCTTTTCCAGTTAGGTCAGCTGGTAAATGTTAAGCAAGTTTTTGTGGTCAAGAAATGAAAGAATTCTTTGTTGCAGCCCAACTTGTCAAAGGAATATTTTCCGTAGCTGAATTATATATGATTGTAATTTACCAAAGGGCAAGTTGACATTCGTGTGGGTTATGAATATACTCTTGATTTTAAAGCAATTCGTAGCAAATTAATTACAAGTTTAAAATTAATTACAAGTTTAAAAGCAGGTTGTAAAAGTGATTCTGAAGCATATCCTTTAAAGGGTTTTTGACACAAAGTAGACATAAGATATGTTTAAACAAGCGTTATCAAAAATTTAAATAGCATATAAGTGAAGTTTAATAAAACATTTAGTAACCTGACACTTATCACTAACATTTCACTTCATTAGCTTTAATCGTTCTATGCCTTCTTATCCTTTTCCTATTACTTTCCTTATCCCTGTCTTATTTGCTAACCACTTTTCATTTGACCAGTCAAACGAATATCTTAAGCGCATCACTCGATAAATTCCAACTACAAATCACTCGCACCAGGCTTAAGAAATAACACTAAAAATACTAGTAGTATTTTTTTGGGTATCTAACCGCAATGAATGATTTGAGCACTTGAAGCAAAGAGACGACTCAAAAACGACGTCAATGATGCGTAGATGGCATCAAATGCGAAAAATTACACTCAAACGATTTGGACACTCGAAAATGCACAAAAGCAATCAAAGGACGGGACAGGGGAATAAAGGACGAAATGTAACGCAACGAATTGGGTACACAAACGTCAAAAAGAAATAAAGGTGTAAAAATGCCGAGCCTACAGGACGCAACTCTACAAGGGAACACAACGGACAAGATGATGATGACTTTGTGCATGAAAATAAAGATATGGCCTGTGCGGATCAAGCGTTTTGCTCTTTTCGTTTTGAATGGCCTGACATTCAGCATCATGACTTAATAAATATGTGGATAGGTTGGCCAGGTGTTAACAAGAGAAAAAGGCGTTTGCGCTTCGATGCCCACGAAATCGACAAAAGTTGAAAATTCGTGTGGCCTTTTGTTCGTAGCCGCCTCTCAACTGATTGATGTTTCTGATTGAATGAAACTCAGGCTGGCAGCACGAACAAAAGACTTTGGTCTATGGGCGACTGCCCGCTGAGCAGGTCCGCGAAATATCCACTTCCCTTTTTTTTTTCAAACACGCACGCGGCAATATCAATAAAAAGCTCCACATTGCCACTTGGAAACCCTTATCTGACTGATTTCCGAGTGCTCTCACTCTGGCTACCCCTCCACGTTTCAATTTAAACAGTTTGCCGGCATGCACAAACATGTCTGCGGCGCCGCCGCCATTTTTTATTTGCCATTAAAAAGACAAAAGAAAACATGTCTGCCGGCACCGAGTGCTGTGGCAATAATGGCGAAATATGTTCGAAATATGTTTCTAATTGCCACCGCACGAATGTGCGGCAAAAGAAACAATTTTTTCCATTTTCATTTGCGAGAAGACGTGCTTTGATTTTTAGCAGAAACTGTGCGAAATAGAGAATGAGAATGCAATCAAAATTTTCTCAATGCTATGCATATCGATGATCCAAGGGACCGCAAGAGAAATGAACTTGATATTCCAGATGGAATAAATTATTAAATTGTGATTGGGTTACGTCTCCTTTGGGCTAGTGAAGTTTGTGGTGATATTACATTTACCTCATGTGCTAAGATTAATTTGTTTCGCACCAGTAAAGAAAGAAAATTCCTATTAGATAACATAGATAATATAGTTTACATATAGATAACGTAGTTAATATAACTATATATAAGTGCCTTAGTAGAACAACTTCATTTCAAAAGGATTGAAGGTATACATTTGTTCAAATAATAGCTATTTTTCTTTTATACGTCTTTCGCCCCGTTGCTTTCTATCTGTCTATCTCTACTCTTACTTTCCTTTCCTTCTTTGTGTGTTTTTCGAACCGCGTCTACTCTATCTGTTTATTTGACTATCGACTGACCTTGGTTGGGCACTAAAAGGTATTTCCCATTATTTCATTATTTCCCTTATTTGAATCAGATCAGATCAGGAGAGACATTAAATATTCCCTAAAATTTCAATTTAAGAAAATCGTTTTTAAATACTTAAAAAGGTATATTAGTAAATGTAAACAGAAACCATACAAATTCCTAAATTGAAAAGAACATAAAACCAACTGCCACAAGTAGCTCTCGAACATCTGCGTACAGATCGATAACAGAAACCAATTGTAAAGTGGAAATCTACTCGAGAGTTAATACAAAACTCTGCAAAAAAGTAAATAACAAGAGATAGAAAAGAAAAAACCCATAAAATTATATAAATAAACCAACAAACGAACGGCATAAATAAAGTGAGTGGCTATAGATTTGCATTGGAAAAGCTTACGACTATGCTAATCATTAAGAACTAGAGTACCTGATGCAGCAGGCATCAAGGAACTGAGGCAAAGACATTGCGCATACGCCGTGTGCTGTACAATCAATTACATGCAAAGCTTCCACTTTGCCATGCCCCCAACATTTAGAGGAGTAACATTTAGCACTTGAAGAATGAGTATTGACTTGCTGAGACTTTTTTTTTCGTCTTTTTCCTTACTCTATTTTGATTACTTCGCTGATGCTTTGTCATTACATTTGACTTTGAGCAACCCTACGCTTATTTAAATGTTAAATGTTCTCGGGGATTTTATATTGCCATATCATCTGAATATATAGATACCAAAGAGAATCTTAGATTATACTCGTTTGCATTACATGGTGCTGAGCTGTAAGGCTTTCAATTTATTGCTTTCGTTATATACCCTACACAGAATCAGTAGGTTAAACCAGTTATACCAGCAACACAGTCTGCAGATACTTCAAATAAAAGTTAGAGACAAATGGGGCGATAATCAAACATAAAATATATTGTTATCTTTTTTAATAGGCTAAGTAACAATTGGACAATATCACATCAATAATTAAAGACAGCAAAACGTTTAAGGCATAATATTTTTACCTATGTTAATATACAGGGTAACTGTTAGCCCAAGTGGTTCCTAGTCTTTGCCTAACCTTTGCTTTGCCTGTAAGGTCCTTTTTTAGAGTTTATCTCCCCTTTTGAATTGGTCTTTGTATTGACGTTTGTCTCTTGTTGTTTACGAGTAATTCGGCCGAGCTTGATGTGTTTGGGTTTTTGTGTTTCGGTGTGAGGATTTCCACTCGATTAATTAAACGCTTGAGGTTTGCTTTGCCGTACTCAGTTTTAATTTTGTGCTTTTTGGCTTATGTTTCTCTTCTCAGTTTTTGTTTGTCTTTTTGCATTTGTTTGGCATGTGGGCAATTGAATTTTTATCAATATTGAGTTTTGAGTTGCGGCTGTCTCTCGCTTATATATACTTATTTCGATTTTGTTGTCTGCTTTTCAGAACAGTTCAATTATGAATTCTTTATAATATCGCGCTTAATTGACCTGAAATATATCCACAACCCCAAAATGATTAACTGCAATAACAGATGCCGCCAGGAGACACTCCGAATATCTCATGCTTCCGCTGCGAAAAACAATATACGAAAATAATTTCCTGAGTGGCAAAGCGAAAATCATTTTAAATAAGGCATGAATACGCATTAAAGGCGACTCCTAACCACACCCACATGCATACACAATCAAAAAAATTATGCGGTGTACCCCCAATCACTCCCAGGCGGCCCTCCAGCTGGATATACAATATCCACACACTTTACACAACAAAAATGTCACCTCACATTATTTATTTTTCCTCTTGCCTGGGCACATAAAATACAACTTGTTTATTTTATTCGACCGGGAAAAATGTTATAAAATGCGAAAACAAAAGTGGAAATATTATGGAGCTGATTCTGAAATGCATCACATAACAAAAACTGAAAGAAATTAAGGTTAGAGGGCAAATAACATGCAGTCAAAAAGTTGGTACACTATTTGTTCGTAACATTTAAAAATTATACATAAAGCTTAATTGCAAAAATATTTTCAGAATAAGCGCTGGGAATGCAACATTTAAGGAAGTCGCAGAAAGCAAAACTCAAAATAAAAAAAATCATAAAAATAATAATAATAACAAGACCAATAACGTCAAATATAGCAAACGAAAGCTAAGACATTTTTTTAATAACTTTCTACTGACAGAACGTAAACGATAGAGATTCAACTTTGCAATATAGGTGGAAATCTATAGAGAAGAAATCTATTTAGAAGAATAAGGAGGCCCAAATGAGATGCGACTTTTTCTGTCAGATCAGCTCGGTCAATGATCAAACTATAACATTTCGATTGGGACAAAATTGAGGCGAACACGCATTGTAGAACACTTTGAATTGGCCGCCGTAGAAAGTGCTACGGAAGGGACACGAGACTCAGATTCACATACATATATACAAATATACGTGCTCACACACAGGCACACACACGCAGACGCATAAAATGATAAGCAGCCGCAGGGTGGACGGCGACGACGACGTCGTTGTCCGTCTGGCATGCAAATAAAAATTACGCATACGCCTCATATGCTGCCTTAAGCTTTTGTGTGTGTGTGTGTGTGTGTTTGTGCTTGTTTGCAGCTTTGTGTGTTTGTGGCGCCGGCTGCTTTAAGTTATATATATCTGTACATGTATGTGTACGCGTTAGCGTATTTGCATACATATTTGCGATAATATACACACAAGAAATTCTATCAAGCTAAATTGTTTTTTAAAATGTTGCATGCCGGCAGCTGCTTTGACAAAAAATAAAAATAAAAGAAAATTTACGCTTAGGTAATAAAAATGCAATGCAATTCCAATATACGCATATACATATGTAATCAAGGGTTGGGACAAGCTCAAAGTTTGAAGTGCAACATGTACTAAGCTTGGAGCGGCTCGTGACAAGCATATCAAACAAATTTGACTGGAAATTACGATACAGATTGTGCAGATGTTTATGGATTTATTTAGGCCAACCAACGGATTTGCAGAGACACGAAAAAGTGGGTGTTATTCTCAAGCGATAAATGCAAGCACTGCTATGTGAAGCTAGAAGCAATAATTTAAGACTAAGGGCCAAACAATTTGTATTCGATTTTATACTTCATTTTATTGCATTTTTGAAAATAAACTGTAATATTTGGAATGGTTTTATTTAAACAAAAAACAGTAATAGCTTACTTTTCAGTTAGTAAACGACTAAGTTCATAGAAGCGTGAACTGTTTAAGAATTATTAAAAGAAATTTATTTTTAATTTCTCTGCTATTTACCAACACAATACAACACATCAATTTCGCCATTAAATCGAACCACTGATTTATGTAAAAATATCGTTGTGCCTACAAGTATATCATAATGATGGTAAACGTCAGCAAGTGTATTTTTTATATATTTTGCTCTACAAAGATATCGTTTTTTTTTTAGTTTAATGTGTTCATATTTTCATGATATTCACTCTTTAAGTGCCATCAATAAACTTTACAATGTAAGGCCGCATCGCATGTGGTTTTCGATAATTGTAAGCCACACGCGCAGCTGCCTTTGACTGCACCGAAGGACTAATGAAATTAACGCCAATTAACAATGGAACCTATTATCCGGTGCCTGTAACAGCGGCGCCAAATGAAATCGATTGCTAGCCCATGCTTTAACCAAGGGACTATGGAATATTGGATTTCTCACACAAATACTAATTAATCAGCTTGATATTAATTAAACAACCGCAATTCGTAAATGAGCGCTGAGTAAACTGAGTATGGGAAAGCTGTCTGAAATTGTAGAATATTGTGGGAAAACAGTTTTCGCTGCATCATTAATCCGTATTCCCAGCACCCATTGACCACATTTGACCAGTGGCTTTAATTGCTGTGAATGCAATTTAAAGCTGCCACACGAAAATGTTTAACAAAGGTCAGGCAATGATATTTATGGAATGATATCAAAGATAATATCATCAACAATGGGTATGTGTCGGTATGTGTGGGTGTCTTTTGATATTGCCGCAAAATGAAGTTTTTATAATTTACAACCTCATTGTCGATATTGTTATGGCTATCACAGGGCGCCAGTGTAGCCTGTTATTAAACATAAACGAGAAAAAATGTAAATCTTCGGCACGCCGAAGATTTAATGCTCTTCTGGTCATTAACCTTAGGTGTTTGAAGATATGTGACAATAGTCGAGCTCGTAAGTGCTGAATTTGATGAAAATATCTTGGAAAACAGAATATTTAGCCATGTAAGAACTCATTTCGCGTGTGACGGTTTCTATCTATAGAGAATAATTATATCGTTGTGCGATTTTCATAGGATCAATTGCATCATCTATAAGCAGCATAGTTTAACCAATAAATGCCGGGTTTAGTCAAGATATCTTCGATACAAAAAAGTTTTCCCTACCAAAACTTAATTTTCGACAAATCTTTCTAGTGTCAGCTATCTGAGTGGTCCGGACGATTCCGACATATGTGCACATGCCTGACACACAAAGATGGAGATATGCAAAGTTTCGATATGATATCCTTAAAACTGAGAGACTAGTTTGCATGACATTAACAACTCGGCTGTTTGTGTCGATCTAGAATATATATACTTTATGGCGACGGAGATATCTCCTTTTATACGTTACACATTATATGACAACATTATAATACCCTCTACAAGAGTATACAAAAATTCATAAAAACAGTATGTCATCACACCACACACACCATACACAACAAGCATACAACCTCACACGCGCACCCACTCATAAGCTCCCACATCAAGCGGCAGGCAGTTAATGTTCTCAGCGCAAATATTTTAACGAGGTCATTCAAAGTTTTGCGCAGCTTCATCGCGATCCAGTTTGGGATGGAGAGTTTTTATAAGCACAAATATGGTTGGAGCGCGGCTTGTCAGAGCCCATTCAAGTTTATCAGTGCATTGAGCATATGCAGCTCAGCTCATAAATGTTTATAGAGCAAACAGTTGGCAGTTGAGCTAAGCAGATATAAAAATATGTATGCATACATAAAATTAATTTAACATATGCTTTTATCGAGTTTGCACAGATCCGTTTTAATTTTAATTTAATTGAATGTGGCTGAGAAAATGTTGGATTCCATACATCTTCCTGAGGATTATATCATCCTTCTTTAGAGGATGCAATGATCAATTGTAATTCTCTCATTTCGTGCTCATCAGCCAAAAAGCCCCGCCGTTGCTTTCGCAAAGGAAATTATTAATTGCTAAATCAGCTTATTTATGCAACCGATTGGATTTTCTTATATGTCTTGGTTGATATGAATACTGCTATTAATTTTATTATAACACCCTAAACTCCTTCTTAGATATGTGTATTACCAAGTCAATACCTTCGACTACTTCTTCAAAGCCAGCCTGGTTTACTCCCAGATTATAAAATCTTAAAAAAATTAAAAAGTTTAATAAGTCTGGTTCGTGTACAGACTTGGCTAAATATCCCATAGCCAAGTCGAACTTCTTTCTTCTGAATTCTCAATGTTATGAGAATTATCTAATTCGTTGCAAAAGGCAATTTGCACAAAATCCAAGACAGTTTTACAATTTTGTAAGCTTCTTCTTATTCTTTTTCTCTCGGGATGGATAAAGCTAAAAATGACTCTGATTCTGCTAACCTCTTTTCTATTTTTTTCCAATCAACTTACTCTTCAGTCTGTCCAAATAATAATTCTTACCCTTATACCATTACTTTCTCTAGTTCTATACCTCCTCCTATTATTTCCCATTCTTCTCTGCTTTTAGCTATAAATTCTTTAAAATCTTCTTACTCTCCTGTGCCTGACAATATTCAAGGTTGTCTACTCAAGGAGTGTTGTTCTTCCCTTGTTTATCCATTGCTAAAACTTTTTAATCTATCCCTTGAATCTTCTGTCTCTCCGTCTATTTATTTATTTATTTATTATTGATCGACAAAACAAGTGTCTTCCTAATTATTCAATACATATAGAATAAAATTTAATGCTAAAAGCCTAGTTAGAGTACACAATTCTCTAATAGCATCACCAACCGATGGAGGTGTTTCATTTGCTAGTCCGGCCAGCTGTGCCCCTATTCACAGCTAATTTTGTCGGTGACGCTATTAGAGCCTACAGCTAAGAAGAAGGGTGTTAGTAGAGAACATAGTGATCTTTAGTAAAATTTAGAAATAATCTTCATTTAATATATTAATTAAGAAAATACAATAAATTGGGAATAATAAAGAGAGAAGTTATTAAAAAAGTAAAGGAATTAAACAAGATACATAGAAGGTTATGTAGATAGGATAGAGAGATAGTAATGGGAAATCACCGACCCGGTGGGGGAAAATTTATAGCCTGTCCGGCAAGCTATGCCCCTGCTCATAGCTGGGAACGGTCAGTGACAACCTGAAAGCAACGATTTTATTAGGGGTAGAGAAAGTTCGGTAGAGAAAACGTGATGTAAACTATTATAATTTTTACATAGCACGCGAAAAGGATGGTGCATAGCGTAGTCTGTTGTGCACGTAGATAGGAATAAGTGGCGATAATTTCTAGTTGGTCTGGACGAAACAGAGAATTGAAGACGCCCTAACAGAAAAGGAGAATCTATATCGCCAACAATCAACTTATATAGGAAGACAACATCAAGAATTGTCCTACGGTTGATTAACGACGGAAGATTAAGAAGAAGCAGTCTGCTGGAGTAAGAGTAAATTATTTGAAAAAATAATCAGTTCGAATTTGCAGCATTTCTGCAAATCAGTTGTTTCGCCTGTTCAACATGGATTCGTAAAGAATCGGTCAACTACTTGCTTGACTTTACTTCCTTAGTAAATTATGATTTCTTTTCCGAAATGCAAGCTGATGTCATTTACATTGACTTCAGTAAGGCGTTTGACTCTGTGCACCGCGACATTTTACTTTTTAAACTTGACTGAATAGGTTTCCCTCCGTCTCTTTGCTTTGAATTAGTTCTTATTTAAAGGGTAGGCCCCAAAAAGTAATGCTGAGGCTGACTACCTCTAAATAGATTCACGTTACTTCTGGTGTTCCTCAAGGTAGTCATCTTTGACTTTTACTCTTTACTCTATTTATGAATAATCTACCCTCTTTTATATCACATGCCCATGTACTCATGTATGCGGATGATGTGAAACTTATTCTATCATACACTTATCCCCTACATTATTCTAGTCTACAAGACGATTTGAACGCTATACATTTTTGGTGTTCGGCCAATTAATTGCATCTGAATTGTTCAAAGTGTATGTTTATGACCTTCAATCGCACTACACCTTATCTTGTCAGCTATACAATTAACAATACTCCATTGCAACATATACAAACAGTTAAAGATCTAGGCGTTCTTTTTGACTCTAAACTTAGCTTCAATCTGCATATAGATACCATCGTTAATGAGGCAAAAGGTGTACTTGAATTCATTAAACGATGGTCTAAAGAGTTTAACGATCCTTTTATAACGAAACTTCTGTACATCTCTCTCGTTCGCCCTATCCTTGAATACTGCTCTTGCATCTGGTCTCCGCAGTATAAAAATAGCTAGGATCGTACTGAATCTGTTCAGAAGCAATTTCTGCTTTTTGCTTTACGAGGTTTAAACTGGGACCCTCATCTTCGGTTGCCATCCTACTCCAGCAGGCTTCTTCTTCTTAATCTTCCGTCGTTAACCAACCGTAGGACAATTCTCGGTGTTGTCTTTCTACATAAGTTGATTGTTGGCGATATAGATTCCCCTTTTCTGCTAAGGCGTCTTCAATTCTCTGTTCCGGCTAAACCAACTAGAAATTATCGCCCATTATTCCTATCTACGTGCACAACAGACTTCGCTATGCACAATCCTTTTCGCGTGCTATGTAAAAATTTTAATAGTTTTCATAACGTTTTCTCTACCGAACTTTCGCTACTCCTAATAAGATCGTTGCTTTCAGGATACCTTCGGGAAGTCACTGACCATTCCCAGCTATGAGCAGGGGCATAGCTTGCCGGACAGGCTGTAACTTTTTCCCCCACCGGTGGGGAAAAAAATTCCAAAACGATTATCGATTTTGTGAGAGTTCAATTACAACAATTTTAAAATGGAAATCAATCTATATATAAAATCGATTCAATCAAAAAAATTAAAATTTTGATGGTTGAATCTTTTTTTTTTTTTTATAACATAAACTCAGTAGAGATATTTAAATAACAAACAGTTAACAATCGATTGTATCGATAAGCTGTTTCTTAACATACATTTTTATTGTAAAACCTTAAATGTCTATACGTGTAAGGTTATACATAGCTATGTGGATAATATTATGTGTAAATCTATTAATAAATTGATGTGTCACTTTTACAAACAAACGGTAAGAAATTATGAATTATGGAAACGTTTCTCTGTGAACATATTTTTTTCGGGACCGGTGCCAACATCACAGTGATTTTGAAAAGTAAAAAAGAAATTGACTTTGAATGAATAATGAAATTAGGCATGATATACTCCTTTTTTGTCCGATTTTTTAAATTAACACCGAATGTTTAGACTCCATCAGCTGTTTCTATTTATCTGTCGTATATCGACTATATTTAAGATGAAAATGTAATTTTCTTTATCTGTCATTTTATCTGGTCTATTTAGACTACCTTAAACATCGACCTATGTGAGTGTTCTCACACCTCAATTAAAATTATCAAGACCAGGCATTTTCAATGTGTTTTCTACAACAAGCATATAAAATCAACTATATATTTGTGCAAATTTCTCGGCCACTTTATTAAGTAATTATGAGATGAAAATGTGATATGAAATATTTGACCAAATATATCAATTTAGTTTGCATCAACATATTAATAGAAACATAAGCAAAGTCATTTCATTTCGTGCACACGTACGTACAACTTATGCTCAAATTAACAAAATTCTCATTTATTTTAATTAATTTATCGCTGTCGCAGAGACAAAATCAATAAGTGGACACTAGAAACAGATCCCAACTAGTATCTATAACTACCGTCCGTCTGCTGCTTTTGCTTTTTCTCTGAGCCATCACTTAATTAGACTGTATCGTGACAGGTGACTGCTTCAGAAATATAACTATTTAGCAGTATCTGCCACTCAGAAATGCCAATGTTTAAATATTAGAATGCTAATTGTGAGAGTGCTCTTTAAAGAGATGATTTGCAGTTATTTTATGTTCGTTATGTTTCAATTTTTAAAATACCTTTTCTGTTAAATCTGTTATATTCAATATTTAAGAGTTATATAAGTTCTCTTCTGCTTTTTTGGGCTTATTTGGCCGAGAGGTTAGAAAATAATAACAATTTCTGGTCTATAGTCTTTGGCTAAATATTTGTAGAGTGCGCACTTGGGCAAATTGTTGGCACCAATAAGGGTCATACACAAGGATCTCCCATTCAAATGTACTAAAAATGTCAACGATGCAAATTGGAAAACGTAGAGTATACCCTGACCTATGTGTTTGTGTGTGGGAGTGTGGTTGTGGGTGCGTGTGGGTGTGAGTAGTAGAAGGAAATACTGCACATATGCAAATGAAATGTGAAACTGATAAATTTTCAATTAAATTGCTGCTTGTTACACAAGAGCCAAGTCAAGTGGCAATGGAAATTGCTGGGCGAAGGGGTTCTCAACCAGGCAGCATAGGTTCATCAGATCGTTCAATTACGAAATTAAATTCTTGAAGCAGCAGGCCCAGAAAAGTAATGCAAAAAGGAAATTAAATGTTTCAAGGGTTGCCCAATTCAGCTCGACCTTTTTTGTTCTTTTTTTTTTTTTTGCAGACTCAGCAATTGGATAGACACTTGAGTAAAGGCACAAGCACGCCCTCGCATTCATACTAAAGCAGGATATTAGGTAAATATATAATGCATACTTTCGAGCATGCGTCAATAAATACGAAATAAACATAAGATACACATTTTAATAACAAAAAAAAATATTAATAACCTTAACTTTATATAAAGTGCTTTACTTATAAATGAAAAGGGAAAATATCAAATTATATTTCATAGGTGGGCAAAATAGCGTAATATATTTAAAAACCTTTAAATAAAACAATGTACATTTAATTCATCAAAGTTTAGCCAAAACTTCTTAAGCTTGAAAAGAATATTTGTTTATTTAAATACATTTCTAATTTTGTTATATGGACAGAACATATTGAGTCCTAGCACACTCAACGGCCCATTGTCCCTCATGCGGCCCAATCTACAAACCCAGTAACCGCGAGCTAAGAAAGTCTCATCATTTTATACATATTTTGTCATTATAAATTGCCTTGTCTCAACTTCAAAAAAGAAACCACTTCTGGATTTATTAAAAACATATATTTTCCACCTATGTATATAAAAAACATATATTCAGTCTGAATCTCGTGATAAGCGTGCCGACGCTCAGCCAACTGCGCTCGTCAACTACGCTTCTTAATCAAAACAAGAAAAAATTATTATAGCTAAACTTTGATTTTTTATTAATAAAAATTTAATTAACAAATATAATAAGTTTCTCTCATACACAATTTTCTCCCATTTGCTGTTCGAATTTTGAAAGATCCCGTCTATTTAAAGGGTTTATTATGTTTGTAGAAGATTCAAATGCTTTTCAGTCAAGTAGCAAACGAGACGCAGCAAGGAACTGATACAGAACATAAATGTTTCATCCACGATAATGTAACAGAGCTTGTTAATGTTGATGCTCATGTTGACATGTGTGAATGGCAATCTTACATGGACTGAGTGATGTATTTATGATTGTATATTTATTTTGCTATGAGTTCAACAAAACGAGTAACAACCTATGTACAGTATAATGTGCTTAGCTGCCTCGAGTACTTTGCACGGACATTAGAGGCAGCTATCCTAAAAAGGCAGTTAACTTAATTTTTTTTTCCCCAAAAGTGAATCGATTTCATGGTAACCTTTATATATTTTAAGTTGAAGTCTTTTTAGCAGTACTAAGTTAAATAAATTAATTTGATAGTTCTTATTAACTTTATGTAATTAAATTACATTTAATTCAATTGCAATATAGTTTATTGTATACATAAGAAAAACAAATCAAAAATCAACACATCTGATTATAGATGGCGCAGTTAACTTACATGATATTCATAGAAATTGGCAAAAAATTACTGCCGATAGGAGGCGCATAAGTGCAAAAAGATGTTAAGTTAGATGCGCTTAACGTAATTAATTTCATACAAAATTGGCTCTTATTGCTGCGAAAAGAAAATTTCAGGCAGCTATCTTACCGATGCAGCTAAGTATCGAGGCAGCTAAGCAAATTATACTGTATTTAATACATACAAATGTTAAAATTAACAGCTTAAGTTACGATACGATAGATACGATACGATGGAGGTATTGGATTTGCCCTCTTCCCAGATAATTTTGTCAGTCAAATACATGTCAAATATACGATAAAAAGATAGAGCCGAGCCAGCAAATACTTTATGTAAAACTAATTCAATTATTTAAAATAACTACGAAATTGTCATGAAATCATTTTAATAAAATGGCCAGCCTAAAAGTAGTCCACATGAATTACGAGTGTCCAAAATTTATTTTAATTTGATTGTCCTAACTAAACTTATAATTTAGTGAAATTAATAAACTGTCAAGTAGCCCACAGACTGCCTCCTTGTCCATAAATTCTAATTATTAAATACAAAATAAACCGAAATTTTAATAGTTGGGTTTACCACAAAAATAGCAAAACTTATTTAAAGCTAAGGGATCACATGTCATCTACCTTTCGCCCCCAAGCGGAATTTGCGTCAAAATTAGACAATTTAATCAACGCATTGAAATTGAGCCGCAATTAAAAAATAAGAGGGGTTAGCAGCGGCAACAGTTGGTTCGGTTTCCAGTTACCTTCGCAAAAGGGGGGTCAGCAATGGGGTGCCCTTTTCATGCAAATTAAAGCGCAGCACCTTTTACACCCTTGGTGACATAAGAGACGAGGGGAATGGGGCAGTGGGTTGGCAGAAGAGGGTAGTTGGAGACGCATCTCTCGGACAGCAACAATTAAATTGGCAATTGTTTGTTGTCTGCGGTGGTTGTTGGCTCAATTTAAGCTCGCACAGCTGTGACCAGCAACATGACCAGCGCTTAAATGGATATCTATTCATACGGCACCATTCAAAGCGGCATGCCATCCGCCATAAGCCCTCTAACACCAAGCCCCACCCCCACCCTCACAAACAGTGCAACCTCCCAATAGGCTATCAATGGCACAGCAAGAGCGCACATCAATTTATGCGGGGTCGTGTCAAAATTGTGGGCGTGCTTTGAAGGGGGGATACGTGGGGTCGTCTAGAGCTCGTAGTACGTGTGGTGCCAGGGCATACGCCTCTCGGTGTGTGTTGGTATGTGTGTAGATATGTTGTTTTTGCTAGCTTTGGAGCATTATGTATCCATAGTTTAAATCAATTAAATAAGCAGCACAATTTGTACAACAACTAAGAGCAGCATTAAAATAGGCTATAAAACTGTGGGAGAGGTCAAAAAGTTAACATGCACCTAAACTTTGCTGTTTGAGAGCGGAATAATTTATTTGAGAGATGGATAAATTTAACATAATATATAAAAAATGCATAGATGTCTTCTTATACCCTGAACCCATTAAAAATGGGTATATTGTATTTGTGCAAAATGCAAATGTATGTAACAGGCAGAAGGAAGCATCTCCGACCCCATAAAGTATATATATTCTTGATCAGCATCAATAGCCGAGTCGATCTAGTCGATCCGTCTGTCTGTATGTATGAACGCAAGGATATCAGAACCTATAAAAGCTAAAGACTTTAAAATTTATTTCCGATATTCGATAACTTGCCCCGTTTTCAAGTAATCGATAAAAATCTATATCGAAATCCTATTTTTTGCGCAATTTTGGCAAATAATAAAAGCTAGAGTCACCAAACTTGATATGGAGCTTCTCATTTTGTGTTAGAAAAAGAGGGTTCAGGGTATCCCTTAGTCGGGCGCTCCCAACTAGAACCTCTTACTTGTTTTCTCTTTTACTCATTGGTTATTTAATAGGAATAGGTCAAAAGTAACCAATGCGCCATATAGCTCTTCACAAATTAAACATAAATCAAATCACAATCGTGCAAAATCAAATAATTAAATTTGCAAGATAAACGAAGGCCACAATAGTATGAGTGTTGCCGTTCTGAGAATATACCCATATTCCATGGCACAAAAAGATCTACTGTGTATATTTATATCGGGGCTCTCCCGACTAGAGATCTCTTACTTGTTAAGTCTGTAGCTCTTTTATAAATAAGTACGAATGTTTTTAAAATCAGTTCAGAGATCCCAAGTATCATCTGGTAGGGCAAAACAAACAACCACCCTCGCATTAAAGTCTTACTCTCACTAAATAAGTTCTACCACAATTATATCGATTCAATTGTTAAATGCAAATTTTCCACATCCAAACTCTGTCCCAAAGCAATTTCGACTCTCCAAGAAAGAGTTCTAAAAAGTTTTTAAATATTTCACAGGACTAACCAATTCAAATGCGAAATTTATTAGCCTTTCAAAGCACTTGCACTCTCAGGTTTAGCCTGGTACACACGCACACACACAACCAAAAATTTGCATCGGCAAATTTTTTCATCTTCAACTTCTAATCGAATCAGCAAATACCACAGAATACGTGCAGCCCTTCGGAATTTTCAATGCAGGCAAATACAAGCACACACTTACACAAACGCACACACATGCAGATCAATGTTATCGCGTACACAAACGCATTAATTACGTGTGCGCGAGCGCGTATGTGTGTGTGTGAGAGTGTGTGTTTGTGCAGAAGTGCTTGGAGAGGGCTTAACAGGAACTCTTTTGGTAGGAAAACTGAAGGCCAGGCATGTAAATTGACGCTGTCAAAGTTGCCACTTGCAACTTGATGGCAACAAGTGTAACACCCTCCTACCCTCCCCCAGCCATGCCCACATCCCTGCTTTGCCTTTCTGTTGTGCAACGCACCACTCCATAATAGACGTAAGCAAAGGTTGGGGGCGAATTGCAAAAATATACGGCTTCCCACAAAAGTGGGCAACGCAATATGCGCGTAAGGCGATTCAACTGCGTGGAAACCCTCTTCTTAATTACTGTCGCACCTTTCTACCCGCCTAAATTACTCCGTCCCTTCTGATCTTCTTTCTGTGATTGCTTAATTGAGCTATGACCAGCTATTTGAACTGTTAATTAAGCTTGAGGAGAAAGTTAGCTTCCTTTCGTTAAGGTCCAAAAGGAATATATTTATAAACACATACACACAAGCCCGCACACTCACACACGCTCGTTAAACAATTCCCCTTTCGGCCAACAAGCAGATTTCGCATTTGGCACGTCAATGCCAAAAATCCAATCAAACTGCATCAAAACTTCTCTCACGGTTTTGTTAGCATAATTTGCGGCGCTTAATCAACGAACAGCCTGAAGGCGAAACGATAAAGGAAATGGGGCAAAAAACTGTTAAAGTTTTTGTGCTGATGCCGAAACTTGAACACACTACATATTACAGAAACTTTATTTATTTTCAGGTCATTACTTTTTCAAATCTTTCATCGTTACAACACTGCGAAAACGAGATTTAAAGTTTTAGTTCCCTTAAGAATTACGCGACTAATAACTTCTTATTATTCATTTTAAAACTTCACTTTTCAATACGCTAGTTTATCATCACTTACTGTCTATTAAGCTTTGCCATCTCGATGGACCGGTTTTAGTTAGTGACTTATATTGTTATCGTAGAGACAAAGCTATACATCTTAAAATGAAACGATTTGATTGCAAACAATGGCATAAGGAAAACAAAAAGAAAATTAAATATTATTGATGTCTGCAATGAAAATGACTCGTAAATGCAGTGGGCTAGGGGAATCTGAGATACATCTAATATTAGCCTATAATAAATTGTAGATACTATTCCTCCGAGAGCTGCCAACAAAAGGGGCTAACTTACATCACCAACAGAGATATGTGAGCTGTTCGCTTCAGTCTTGTCTTACGGCTTCACTGATACCTTTTTCAATAAAATACCCTTTCCTGGTAAGTCTATTCAAATCGAAATTGAGGTAAATGTCGTGCCAACGGCGCACAAAAATTTTAAATTACATTTCGGTTTTGCGTTTGACGCTGCGATTTCTTCTCCACCGACGGCTGCACTTGATGCGAAGAAGGAGGTATGGTTATGGACTGGCTTGCCTGGTAGCAGGGCAGGGCATGTGACATGCTTCATTGGACCGGGCACAAATTTAGTGCCAGGCGGTTGCAATTAGGCGAAAAGCGTTGCATATTCTGTGGCGTTAAGTTTTCTGTGTGCAATTAAAATTTTGGTTTCGGCCAAGAAAATTTGCCGAGCTAGTGTTTTTTTGTGGTCAGAGGAAGGGCAGGGGAGGGCACGGTAAGGGCAATACTAATGAGCTGGCTGCACGTTAATGAATGAAAAAATAAAATTTTATAATTTGCATGACCATTTTATACCAAATTTAGACTTCCTAACCCAAATTTTATGTAGCACTACTTGGGACCTACTTAAACTAAACGCCAAAAAACAACCAGAAATTAGAAAAATAGAGCAGTAATATAATGTTTCTACAATTGAAACAAAATCTATTTGTTAAACTATTTTTGTTTTGTCGGTTAATTTGTACATTTAACAAAATCCTGTTAGCAAATTATGCCAATTAAAACAATTGTTCCACTTACCTCGAAAAACACAATTTCAATTAATTGACGCTGTAAAAAAAGAAAGGAAAGAATTCATTAAAAATTTACGCATCATGTTAAAAATGCATAAGAAAATTTTACCACACAAAAACCCATATTTAAGTT
This sequence comes from Drosophila littoralis, assembly GCA_018903485.1. Classification (NCBI taxonomy): domain Eukaryota; kingdom Metazoa; phylum Arthropoda; class Insecta; order Diptera; family Drosophilidae; genus Drosophila; species Drosophila littoralis. Next base: position 8,662,652 of record JAEIGF010000592.1, read on the forward strand.
CCGCTCTTTTGCAATTTCTCCCCAATGCGAAAACAACTTAATATTTTTAAGGACAGTTTTTATGCAACTTTTAAGGGCATAATTACGAAATTGCTTTCTAGGGACAGCCAGCAATAGGAGACGGACAAAAGGCAAACCCCAAGGCCCACCCCCCACCCATCCGAAATAGCTACCATTTTATGGCTAATGGCAACCGAATGGAACGGTAAAACGGACAGTTGTCCCGAGTTGGCCCTACGTTGAAATATGGCCCGAAAAAGTTACAAAAAGCAATGCCCGCATATCTATGGCAAATGGCATGCATATTAAAAATGACAACAAGACAAAGCCACGGAAAAAAGCGAACAAAAACGGACGAAAAATTTTAGCTTCAACATGACGAATTATAAATATCCTTAATAGCATACTTAGATAAAATCTTAAAGAAAATCTGTCAAATATAAATCTTTGCAGTTACGAAAAACTTAATGTTTAATGGCTAATACCCAAACGTATTCTAGATACTTTTTGATTTTCTTAAATAATAATCAGTAGTGGGACAAGATTTATTGGGATTAATTAAAACTTAACCTTAACCTAACTAACCCACTAGGAGGAGGAGTTTCTACACAAACTCAATTTTAAAATGAATCATTCCTGTATTAAAACTTTTGCATAGGTATAAACTTGAGTCTGGGCAAAAACTCGGAAAGATAGCCTAAGCAGTAGTATACCATATTTCCAAAAGGATCGGATTTGCTCTTTTCAGTGCTTTAACATTTCAGGAAAATAATAATACCCTCTGCTAAGGTATAAAACTGGAACAGCAAAAAAGCGCTGACAGCTAAAAGTTAAATTCATCAATGACAACGCGAAGGATGTTAATGTTGATCTCCCACAGTGTCCCTTCTCTACACTCTTCCCTTTCTTTCTTACCCCACCCCCTTCTCCTTGGTCTGATGAGTGAATGCTGATGTTCGCGGCAGGGCACAAAAACTGAAGCTACTTTTTTCTTTGTTGACACCTTATCCATTAATGCTCAAAACTGGGAGGAAATTTGGCAGCTGACGCAATCGATGCTATTTATAACCGAGGGGCTAAAGCTTTTTATGGGAGGTAAACTTTTTCTACTTTTTTCATTTGGAGAGCATTTTTATGGAGTTTTAACTTGAAAACGATGGAAAAAATTTGAAACTTGTGAAAGTTGCATTGAAATGGTACGAAAATTAACATTTTTTTACAAATGTGTTTGTTTTGATTATTTTCACTACATCGGCGAAATTGAAGCGAATGTTTATTCTGAAACCCATCAAATTAAATTTGCCAAGCGTATACTTCAACCATTGCATTGGCACATAAGGTAGTTTATTTGCTAGGCACAAGATAGCATTTTTATTATAATAAATCCAACATATAAAACCCAAATACCATTTTTTCAGTTTCCGAAAACTAGAACGTCTTCATTAAATGCTCAGAGAATGTGTTTATACATAACTATAGAAGTTTAAAGCTATGCTCAGTGTGGAAAACATACCATTCCTCAAAATAATTGAGTTAACAATTTATAATTCATATTAGTTAACTGAACCCCCATTTAACCCAATTACTGATGAAAAGGCAATACGCTCAGATTTCACTTTAAGCAGTGCGTGCTTTGTATCAGGTTAACTTGGCCAAGTGATGTAGGACGCTTGACTTGCTTCGACGCAGCCAAGTGTTAAGCAAAGCGAAACAGTAATGCCAAGTCGGAGCTAAACAGGCTTAACTTCCCTTGGCCAAGTTCATTAGGTACTCAAGCAGCGAGATGAGAACCTCAACAGTTTTGTTTCAACAAGAGCGAACTAAAACTTACAGGAGTGAAGCTACCAATAACTGCATTTAGCCAGGATTATGCAAGCACAAAATGTGGCAGCTGGTAGTGGAGTCCCCTCCCAAAAGCGCTTTTTTTAAATTTTCATGATTGCGGCTGGCCGCTCTGAATTATTGCAAGAAAGAAAGGAGATAGCTAATCGGTTAATGGACGAACATCCCTTCGACGCAAGAGAAAAACTTAATTGGCCGTTGGCCAAAATGAGCCCAATTTAAAGTTGGCTAACGACATAGGGCGAATCATAAATATAAATTCAAAAAGCCGTGAATCAAATGGAGAACAAAAGCGTCTGCAGCAATTTAAAAGGTTATACACTTCTGAGGCAAGTTACAGGAAACAAAAATAAACAGAAAAATAGCGTTTAAGGAAATGGAAGCTGCTCACAAAAATAACATTGTGCCAAAACTGGAAGCAGCTTAAAAAATGGAAAACAAAATTCGGTAATGAACTCATTTATTATGAAGTATAAACTTTAAGAATATATTTATAAACAAACACAACGCATGTTTTTTATTTTTAATTTCGTACTACCCTAAAAAAAACACCTCCATCGGTTGGTGATGCTATTAGAAAATTGTGTATTCTAATTAGGCTTTTAGAATTTAATTTTTACAATTATGTATTGTGTCGATTATTAAAAAATAAATAAACAAATAATGATCACATAAAATAATCAAATCTATAAAAATCCATATTCACTTTTTGTTTTTTTTTTTTTTGTCGATACTTGCCCATTTAATTTCAAAGAAACATGTTCAAGATAAAATTCTAAGACACTGATTCGTAGTAAAATAATAAAGAAAAACACTAAATGTTTGCATAATGTAAAAGAAGCAAATGTTTATAGCACAAAGATATGAAATGTAATAAACTTAAAAACAAAATCATTTGCATTAAGTTTTAAATAACCTAGTGCCTCATAAAATAAATATTATAATTCTTTACTTCAACTCTTAGCTCTTAGCAACGGAATTTATTACTTCAAGTGTTATCTAAAGATAAACCCAGGCACTGGCTAGCCTATTTATATGCTAACCTCACATTAGCCTTCTCCAACTGCCTTAATTTCATTTTAAGCGGTGGGCGTGGCCCACCCACAGTAATAAGCTACTTGGTCGGCTGTTTGCGTTTATGTCACACATGCATCAGAACCCCGGGGTGATTGTGGCGACCACTAAACCAAGAGAGTAGAGTATGGGGGCTGTACAAGCTGTCAGTTTAAAGTTTAGTGGGAGCAAAAAGGCTGGCGATGAGTCTAATAAGGCATGCAAATTCGTTTTAACGCCATTGTTTAATTAATATTTGCTTCAAGGAGTTATCAAGCGTATGACACAACTGAAACAGGCAAACGAGTGAATAGCCGCGGCATACAATGAGGCGATCACGTGAGTGAGCTGGTAAAGTGTTTCGTTTAAATAACAGACAGCTGGCTCAGAGCAATAAAAAGATAAGATTAATCATTAGGCATCATTAGGCATCTGCTTCTTTAATTAAAAATAGATTCAGTTTGATCAATTTTTGTCTTTGTGCTAATAATGTGGCCTAAAAAGCTGTACAAAATTATTCAGTTATATTATGAACTGGGTCAGGAACTGATATATTTATAAAATATATTCTTTTTTTTTTTTAATTTGATACATTGTATTTTGCGCTGGAATCGATCAGTGCCTCCTGATCTCTACCAAGCGAATGAATGAAGAAGGTACAATTAGGAAACTTAAAAGATATATAGAGGGATATTTACAATGATGGGATATTTGCAATAAAGGGGAAGGGGATAGCAGTACGTTGCCAGCAGCAGTCTCGCGGGACTGAAGGCTGCTCTGTTTTGTCCTTGTGTGGTATAATATATTTGAACAACCAAATCTCAGCTACCGTATGGTGCTTAATTTGGAGGCATCAAACACCAGATAATATCAACCAGCTCATATGATTTTTTGCAGTACTATTTACATTTATAGAGCACACAAATTAGCATACACTCTTTTGCAGAGGGTATTATATTTTTATCTCGAAATGTGTTACGCATAGAAGTAGACATCTCCTACCACATTAAGTACATATATTCTTGATCAGTATCAGCATCCGAGTCGATATAGCCATTTCCGTCGGTCTGTTTCTAATTGAACTAGTCCCTCAGTTTTAAAGCTATCGTCATGAAATTTTGCAGAAGTCCATCTTTCTGTTGCACGCAGTACACATGCCGGAACCGGCTGGATCGGCACACTATATCATATAGCAGCCATGAGAACAATCGGTCGAAAATTAAGTTGTATGATAAACTTTTTGTTTTTCAACATATCTTAACCATACCGGGCATTAACTATTTTCCCTGTGCTTCTTAGATACGGGCAAAGCATTATAAGTATTATGAAAAGGTTGCATCTGAAAGGGTATTAATTCTTCGGCGTGCCGAAGATAGCCCTTCTTTCTCATTTTTCTTATTCTTTCGGGCACGCTTTTTATTTTACCCTCATCCTTTTCCCTTTATCCCTTTCCCGTACCCTATTTCCTTATTGCCCTGTTCTATTCTCTACTTTTTAGAAAAGGACTAATTCAAGTTTGCACTTCACTTGTGACTGACTGACTGATTGGTGATCAACGCATAGCCCAACCCGTAAGAGGTAGGAAGCTGAAATTTTCACTGTGGTTACCTTATGTGCTGATGGTTAAGACGGGTTTTCGGGAAATTCCACATGCATATATGGAAAATTCGCGAAAAACGTTTGTATGAAATTCATTTCAAACTCATTTATAAAGATCTTTCTTCAAACTCATGGGATGTTATGGGGTGTTTCACAATTTTTGAAAAATTCAGCCCTCCTTGGTGGAAATTGGTCAAAGATTTGGTGTGTGACGTTTCACGCTCAAAGACATTTTTAAGGATATATTTGAAAAATCATTTTTGTCGTGTTTCACACTTTTCTCAGAACACAAGATTCCTCGGTGGAAAAAGCTTTTCAAAGCTCTATATAAGAACTTAATTTGAACACATTTCAGCGATTTGGGAAATTTCACCCGTAACTGTGGTAATTTTTCGGAAAACGGTTGTATGAAGTTTTTTGCTTACCGTCCGATCGGTTTCTAACATATTTTCAAAGACCTTTGATAGAATTTATTTGATAAGTTCTTGGGTGTTATATGCGGGTCAAGGGATAAAAAAACGAAAGATTTTTCTTCAGCTTCAAGAAACGATTGATGCCAACACTTGGTTCATTATTCGATGCAGTTAAAACATATTTATAAATATAAGTGGAGATCAAGATGGGTAGATTTAAATTTTTCACGGCCGTGTACTTATTGGGCATGTACTTAGTGGAACAAAACGTTCCACGGGCAATTTCGGTAAGTACCCGCTAGTGTAATTACCTTTCTCATTATATCAGGAATCTATCCACATAACTTTGTGCTCTGAGCTCATATTATTAAAAATGCTTAAAATATAATCCTCAACACGAAAGCACCAAACAAAAAAAAAATAAATAAATAAAGGTAGTCATGCAATAAATCTTCTGGTTATTGTTTTCAGGATTGTTCTCGCAAGTCCTTGACAATAAAAGGCTCACATATTTTTTGGGTAGCTCAATTTCTTTTCGTATGCCTTTTTTTTAGGACACTTAAAACTTGTTCCTCAAGAGCTTTTCGCCTCTTGAAAATGTTTCAACATTTGCTCCAAAAAAGGTAACGAAGCATTAAATTGAAAGGCGCCCCTCAACGCTCGCACTCTCCACAAAAAGTTGCTTACCTGAGGCTTTAACCTTGTACATGCACTGTATACATTTTTTATTTGCTTAAACTTTTGCTTAAGCATTAGAATTATACTGTCCGCATTGTTGTTGCTTGTTGGGGGAGACGGAGCCTTAAATGTGGTGCAGGCAACAACAGCGAGAACAAGTTCAGTTAAATCTAATATAAAACAAAAAACTTTGTTGGAATGAGTCGAAGTTGTAGCTTGATTTTATGAGCCACACAGACTTTGTATGTTTACGTCTTTACCCTAATGTACGGTATTGAAATTTGGATACTTAATATGTAACTTTCTGAATGAAACAGTTTGTGATCGGCAGATGTTGGCACCGATGGGATAGGTATGCAAACAATATTTGCTCCATATTTATCGATTTGGATCTGATCAATTTATTTCTTCTTAGTGTTGCGAAATTTCAATTTAAAATTCAAGGTTCTACTTTTGGAAATGATTTTTTTCAATTTTTGTTGGGGACCGGCGGGATTTATCTAAAAAGAGAGAAATCTTCGAATTCGTATGCTTTGTAAGAATCTGTTCACTAAGCTTAGGGAGGAGGAGATATTGAAAAAAAGCATTCTGCTTTTGGTGATATATGACAATAATTATTTCTATTTTGTTGTCTATAATTTTCCAAGCTTTCCAAATTCACGCGTAGATGCCTTCACATACGAACAACAAGTCAGTTCGGTGTGCTGATAAAGATTATATTAACTTCATAGGGTCGGGTATGCTTAAATGTTTCATACATTTGCTCGACATTTTTAGATTCAGGGCATAGATTGGTCGGTGCAAAGTATGGCAGCAATTTAATTGATAAAATTTGCAATAAATATAATGCAATACTTAAAGGCCAAGTTAAAACGGCCAAGTTTAAAATTAAGTGTTAGTAAAATATTGGCCTTTTAATAAATAAGCAATGTATTTTGCAGTAGCATTTTTAAAATAATCTCTATTCTAATGTATCTCTCTTAATATATTCAGCTGGCAATTTCTCACAAATATTTAAGGAAATATTTATGTTTAAATTCTATAGATGCCAGAAGCGTCTGTCAGAGGCTCGTACAGTGTATACAGTATAAAGTGCAGACAGTTTTGGGCCCACAGAAACCAATGACAAAATGTACAGAGCAAAGCCACAGGCAATTATGCTCAGACCAGGCGAGAAGTTACAGGCTTTTTGGTATAAATAATTATTTGCTGTTTCCGTAATTTTGAGAGCAAGCGTTGAAAAGCCGCAAAATCCATTTGCCTACAACTTGATTTGGCAACTCAAAAGCTTGGAGGCTTTATTAAATCTGCTTAGTATTTAGTTTCGACACTGGATGACCACACTGACCAGAGCTCCAGAAACTGCAGCTGTAGCCAACACAGCCCAAAAATAATAATAATTACAATAATTAACTATGGAATACAATGCCACAAAGCCATGCCATCCAAGGCATTCGTTGTTGTCTGTGAGTGGCTGTGGGCCAAAAGCACAAGGCGAGATTCCGGTGGGTCATGAAAATATTGCTTAATTAGCCACTGCATAAGTTGTGGGTAGATGGGCAGATTGAAGTTTGCTTTGCTAACTCAAATACAAAACAATTCCAAACCCAGTTTCCGAATTATACGTATACTCTAGAAGTTTAAAACCTGGTGTAAGCTGGTTTATTGAAAATGGGTATATATCTGTTCTAAAACTGTTACTTGAAGGCCCCGGGCAGACCTTGAACCCAAGCTCTTCGACAGTCACAACTATTAATTGTAGCGGTTTTGCCTGAAATGGGTTTGACTCTGCATAAAACTTAACTTGAAACTGTTTTATCTCAGTCTTAAAGCCTTTTACAACCACACATCAATCGTTTTTGAAACTGTAAGAAATCTAACCCTATGCCGCAACTCTACAGCCCAATTAAGAATTTTTGTTTGGATGGCCACAGCTTAATTAACATTTTCCTAATCCAAATGAACAAAATGCCAAGAACATTATTTTTAATCCAAAAACGATTTGAAACCAGGGTCGATTATTTTAAACAAATGTACAGTCAGTTAGCATTATATATTGAGAAAATGCAGGACGTGTGGGGCACATTACCTCAATCAATTGGTGAATTGAACACGTTCATTAGGATAACGTAGGCCGAAAAATAAAATCCTACCCAACATGGCCAGAAAGCAGGCAGAAAGTTCAATTAAATGCAGCCTGAAAGTCCAAAAACAAGTTGTGCCACACGATGCGGCAAAACGATTCGTAGAGACAGTCAACTTAAATTTGATTATGTGTGCACATGCACACACCATCACACACACACGCATACACACCAACACACACATGTGTTTATATAGAACTAAATGCGAGGCAGAAAATCTGTTGACGACGAGCTCAAAATGATGCAACATAGTTGGTGGCAGGCAACCAGTTAGACAGGCAGCAGCTGCTGCTGAGGCAATTTTCTTAGAATTTTGTGCAAACAAACCTACTAAACGCCGCATAACAACTACTACTATTTCCACGCCCCCTGTACTTAACCCTTAACCCTTAACCCCCTTGGGCGGCTGGAATATAACCAACGATTAAATATTTTCATTTTCATACCGTTATGGGTTCTACTGCTGCGGCGGCTGCTATTGCCGCCATGTTTATGATATCAGGAAAAACACAAAATTTATTTAATTAAAATTCAAGTGTGTGCGAGTGTGAGGGATTGTGTGTGTATGTGTTTATGCTGCACTCTAATTGAATTGCAGGCGGTGTCGAAATAAGTAGACTAATGAGTGCACCTGTGTGTGTTTATTTTCGTAAGTGTCAGGTGCGCCACGTCCTGAAATATGCGAAAAAAATTTTAATTACAATTTTATATAATTTCCTTTTTATTTGTGTCGAGATGCAAACAACATACAGCGTATCATAATGAAGTTCTAGATAAACAGAGGAAAATAGAAAAGAGTAGATGGAAAAAAAAAAAACAGACCAAGGAAAGAGCATACAAATGCACTTTTAACGATTTGCAAACACCAAGAATATTTTATGTTTCTAGGCAGCTGTCAGACGGATATGTGAGGACCTCGTATGTTGTCATTTTCATCGCATCGGTCATTTAAATGCAAACGATAACAAAATGACACATTTCAATGGCAAGGAAAATACCAATTACAAACATATTTTACATATAACATTTGCATATATATGCACATCCTTTACATATTATACACGCAAAAAGTGCACAACAATACCGCCCGGAATTTAATTAGACTGTGTTATGGAATGTCCCTACTGCTCTAATTGATTGACAGTTGCAGCATAGTGGCAGTCTGGCAGTTACTCTTTGAGTAGCCTTAAAATACACTAACGTTAACAGAAATTCATTTGACAAGATAACCAGTGTCAAATACCCTGTGCCTATTATATATATAGAAATATGAATCTGTTCAAACTGAAATCCGTCTTATTGCAAAAAATCTCCTGCATTACTTTCATATTTTCTATCAAAAAGTAAATTGTTCTGCAATATACCTTAATATTTTGCGAAAATTTATGATACAAAATTAAAATAATTTTTAATTGGTTATGGTTATATTTTCGAGCTAATGAAATAGGACTCTACATCATAGCAGCCTTATAATACAATAATCCGAGTTTATACGATACTGTTAGATATAAGGAGAATATAATTTATATCGTAATCTCTATATATAAAACTATTTATTCTGACTGACTGACTGACTAACTGTATGGTGATCAACGCACAGCCCAAGCCTAAAGAGCTGAGGAAAATCGTTTGTATGAAGCTGTTTTGTTTACCATCCGATCGGCCTCAAACTCAATTTCAAAGTTATTTGTTCAAATTCATTTGAGGGGTGTTTTGCACTTTTTGAAAATCCATCCCTCCTTAGTATAATGGGGGTCAACGATTTGGTGGATGACGTTTCGCCCTCAAATGCATTTCCAGGGATCTATATGAAAAATCATTTTTGACGTGTTTCACATTTTTCGCAGAATCAAAGCATCCTCGGGGAAATGTGTGATTCTAAGCTTTTTTTGGTGCAGTTTTAAGTTTAGTTCGATTTGCTTCAAACTTATTTTGAAAGCTCTATAATAATATGACGAATACGTGTTTCAGCGATTTGGGAAATTCCACTTGCAACAATGGTAAAAGGGCGGAAAACTTTTATATGAAAGTAGTTTGTTTACCGTCCGCTCCGTTCCAAAATCGTTTTCAAAGCTTTTTGAGAACATTGATATTATAACAAACGTGCCACGGGCAAGGCAGGGCTATACCCGCTAGTTATATATGTATCGAACCCGGCTATTGATACTGAACTAAAATGTAAATATACATTTTAGGGTCCGAGATGTGTTCATCAAATATTTTTAAATATGAAAATATTATTTCAAGTTTGTCAAAGTGAACCAGCAGAAACTGACATGCCAGGAATTCCCTTAGCTCCAATGCCTTGTAGTAGAAGAAGAGTGAACATTTTTAAGCTCACAAAACGCTTGCATACATTAAGGCGGACTAAACTTTTACTAGACAGACGGGCAGAGAAACAGGCAGCTAGGCAGACAGCCGATCCATGAGCAGCAACCTGGACAGACGTTGAAGTGCGGTTCCAGACCGCTTAGACAAACAAAACAGTACACCGCATGTATAAAGAATTTCAATTTGAACGGCATTCATTCCTTTACGTTGCACGGACGCTCAACGAATCTCTCTGGGCGCAGCCTTTGCAAAACTATTGTTGCATACATTTAGGTGTGGCAGGCACGTACGCATGCAGCAACGCCGCCAACAACAAACACACATACACACTCGCACACTATTTAAGTTTAAATGAAAGCAAAAAGGCAGAAGAGAGAGCAAGCGAGAGCAGGCAAGCAAGTGCAACTGGAGTCCAGCAGATTAATGCTGAGTCACGCAGGCATCGGTGAGAAGAAAGAGCTCCGGGTCCGGCACTGCGAAGCTCGACGCTTGATTGTATTTTTATTTAATTTGAAAGCAGGCGAAACATGGCAGGCTACTAAGTCTGCGCGCTATCTCGCTGCTCATCTGCGCATACCCTATAAAAAATTCAGGCAGGTTCTTCCGGACGCATTTTTAGGCAAACCCGTTTCAAAAACATTTTACAAGTATAATTTGAGCTTCTAATGAACCATTTTGAAGCCACTTTAAAATTTCCAGTTATCCTTTAAACACATATACATAAGTTCTATGCCCCCATCCAACAACCCATATTTCATTAGTAAAATTCAATGATCGTCCAAAATGTGCCTATATGCGTCTAATAAACCATTTTGAGCGTCTTTTAAATGTCCTTGAACTATTTACATATTACCTTTGAAGCTACGAAGACTTCCTGGGCTTAAAAGGAACCGTGAGACATATATTATAGTAATAATATGCCATCCACAGTCTCTATACAATTATAACAATATAGGGCATATCAAAGTCAAGTACTTTTTATTTTATGTTTTTCATTATCTGTTTGGCTTATCTTGCATATTTGCCCGTGCTTTATGTGCAAGGCGCGCGTCTGTCAGGATAAAGCGCGAAAATGTTCCACAGAGAGAATTCAAAAGAAACATGGGTAAAGGATGGGACAGCAATCGTTAATTGTTGTGCGATTTGCACAGTACGTGCACGGCATGTAATGTCGCATCAAGAGGCTATATGTGCGCATAATTATAATGGCTGAGAATACAGCTGCAAATACACTACCAGGCATAAATTCCGATATACGTACTTGGCTAACCTAGAGTATAAGAAAAAGCCATCATCTAGTCATTAAACTGATATGCAACGCAGCTCAGTGTGAAAATTTGAAATGATGACCTTGTGTGTGTGGTTGGGTGTGTAAGTATGGGGCGGTGTCAGCAGGTGAAGCTATTTGCGGGCACACTGAGCCCTAATGCCACTTTTATGATGATTGTCCAGCTTGGAACAGGGTGTCACGATTGGAAAAAGAGTTTAAACAAATTCACATGCTGATTTGCATGAATATATGGCTGATATAGATTATATGTTCCCCGAACATTTTGATCTATTTTATCTAATGTCTAAGATCTTGGAAATAAATAATTTTGAAAAATTGTATATCTAAATTTATCTTCAACTTAAATTTCATATTTTTTCTTTCATTTGTTGATATAAAAGGATCAATAATTTACGTTAGCAAAAAAAAAATATGACATTTTATATTAAATAATTAAAATTAGTTTTCCAGAATAAAGGTCGCTTACAAATGAAGGTGAAATATTAATTGTTGCCAAAAAAACCATCGATTATAGCCAGTTGCTTTTTTAGTTTATGGATGGAGCTTATTGCTCGCAAGCGAACACCCATTATGCTTAACGGAAAATTCTTTTTTATGCTTATGCACACACACAGACACACTCACCCCGAGAGAGACAGACAAAATTCAGTTTAAAAGAATAAGGTCAAACTGTTCCGATGGTAAAGCGCTGGGGCGCGATAAAGGTAAATGTAAAAATATGACTAAAAGATAAGCATAAATCAGTGCATAAAGCAATTACTCGAATGGAGCAATAAGAAGGCAGCAAGTTGGCCAGGTAAAAGACTAAGACTGGCTAAAAAGAAAAAGCCAAACAAGGTGATAAGAGCTAACGTTAATGAGACTACTCAGTGTAGGACATTATGATTGATAAACAAAACAAACAGCAGAGAGAGGCGGGCGACAGGACACAAGCAAATCGACAGGAGACGAGAGAAACTTGCAGCAACTTCCGTTTCAACAAAATTGTGACAAATTTAAGAACAGCACAAGAGTGAGGGCAAGAGAGAGAGAGAGAGAGAGTGACAGAGACAGAGAGTGAGCGAAACAGAGAGTAAGAGAACATAATGTGCATGTCAGCGTTAGATAAGAGTGTCTCTGGCAAGCAAAATGGCAACTACAAGAGAAATGGGCTCTAGCAAGGAATTGTTTTCGCCTGGGGGAAATGTGAGTGGAAGTCAACGCAGAAATGAGTAAGTTATTCAATTATTTATGATTCCGCACGGCGTAAAATGCTTGACTTACTCATTTTAATGCCACATCGTGAAGCCTAATTGGAAATTATGTGCGGCAAGTAAAATTCCAATGAGGAAGAGCAAAGGCGCGAAATGTGGTGGGCAAGCATTAAATTAAGTCATTCAACTGGGATGTAAGAAAAAAATATACAGAAGTAAACACAACTAAGTTTACTGAAGATGAAATTAGCCGTCAAGACATATTAGGTAACGCCTCTCATGTAATATACTTTGTCTATGAAAAACCTCTTTCCTGATATCAATAATATTGCCAGTTGATGCAAAGAGCTTACAAATTAGTAGAGCATCATCCTTAATAAATTTTCTCTTATTTTAAAATATACAAATACACTAGAATATACCAAAACAAAACAAAAACCAAGATTGTATTGGATGTTGACACTTATTACGAATATTCATATTTACTTTATGGGCATATCCGGTAATGCTTAAGTCCAGTGTTAAGTAAGGTATTAAAATGGGAGTGGGACAGCGTACCAACCTTTTAATATATAATTTAGGTTACGAAAATAATACAGCAAATCATAGTTATCATATAAGGATTTAGGATTAATATAATTTGATCAAAGTTTGTAAGAGCATGAGAAATTTCAAATGTTTAATGAGAGGAACAACCTTCTTTAGGTTATTATATATATTTTATTAATTTTAATTTTAATTATTATATTATATTATTACCCTCTTTAAAAGTTAAAAAAAAAATAAGTATCTTGATTAAATGTCGCAAGCTAACTTATTAAGTGCAAAATTTGTGAGCCTAATTGATTTGAAAGTTGATGAATTTATTGCAGCCCATCATCAAACAGGAAGGTTTCGGTTACTTTTAAGCCAAAAAGAGTGTGTGGCATCCTGCGGTTCCTGATGCTATTCACTAAAAGAGCTTTACTTACATTTTCAGCTTGTCATGCGGTCAAGGTTCCGTTCGGCAATAAAGGCTGTTCATAATTTAGCAGCTGACTTAAGTTCGTTTAGGTTTCGGGTGAGGCCTTTGTTAGAAGTGTCAGCTGGGGGTTGGAAGCTATTTGAGTGGTTGGCAGCTGTCAAGTGTAACGTAAAGTGCTTGGCAAAACCACGAAGTGTTGAAGTGGGTTTGGTTTAGCTATGTGACATGTTTTCAAAAAGTAAATGTTTATGAATTATGCTATAGATTGTGGTATTTGAAATTCTTAGATAAGATCAGGATGAACAGGGAAAACAATCATGAAATCAAGATGAAACATAAAAAACCTTCAAAACAGGTGAAGTTTTCCTTTAAGAAAGCTTTTTGGTTCTACATTATCCCAATCACGCCATCCCCCTCTCGAGCGGACAAAAGATATACGGTAGTCGCTGCCTGCCCAAGAGGGTTGTATTAGTAAAACTATGTTTTGATTTTACTGAATTACGCTCGATAAAATTTAAGATAATTAGCAATGGCTAAAAATTTGTATTGAAATGTAAAATAATAAAAAAATAAAAAAAAATAATAATAATACAAATATATTGAGTTGGGAGTACCCTGAACTCACCGCCAACCTTCTTCTTAGAATATACATACACATACACTACTAGCGGGTGTTGCCCGGCTTTGCCCGTGAAACGGTTTAGACATTACCTTTCGACTAAGTACACGCACCTGGACAATTGAAATCTACCCGTACTATCTTGATCTCCACTTCTATTTAATAATATGTTTAAAATGCATCGAATAAAGAACCAAATGTTGGAATCAGAGGTTTGCCCCCTTGTTAGTCTTGTGGTAAGAATCTTGAGGCCGAATAAAAAACTTGCATTTATTAAGCTTTCGAACTGCATTTTTCATCCAATAGCGGTGAACTTTCCGAAGGCATGTTAAATAACTTCTAATAAAGATCTTTGAAAATTAGTTAGAAACCGATAATATACCAAAAGTTCAGTTTACTTTTTTCTCCAAATTCTACATTGCTGAAACAGGTATTCATTATGTTTTTTGTATAGCTTTGAAAATAAGTTTGAAACTAATCGGACAAAACTTAAAACTATACCAAAAAAAATCTTAAATTCGCACTTTTTACCGGGGATTATTTGATTTTGCGAAAAATGTGAAACACATTCCTCAAATGATTTTCCATATTGATCCTTGGAAAGCAAGTACTTTCCTTTCTGCAAAGCGCATGTTCTTCTTCTTTCCTTTGACCTTCAGTATGAGAAATGTTTTCTTCTGAAGGATAGATATCTTTTGATATATATAAATTCCTTTTTTTTTCGATACAATAGTGTCAATAATATAGTAAAGCATGATCAAAGTTAATTTTATTGTATACTCAATACATATCAATGTATACTCAATAAAAAATCTTAAGATTACCTAATTTTGAAAAGTTTCTTTTAAATTCCCTAAAAACGCAGAGCAGACATTTTAAATTTTTCTGCAAAATCTACGAGTGTAACATAAGCCCGAGCAAAATCGCAATCAATCAAATTTTATTTATTTAGCTCGTTGCTCTAATAGAAAAACAATTCCGTTTTGCAAGCCCATCCGAAAATGACTAAAAACATTTGGCACGCAATAAAAAACAACCTCTAAGAACCTGTACAAATTGTGTTAATTTTTTGCCCAAACTGAAACAAAGCACGGGCTTTAAAATATAATCCCGTACAGCCAGAAAAATAAGCCGCAATATAAAAACACAAATAAACAAGCAATTGTGCTCTAGTCGAAAGTGACCGACCAGCAAATACCCTAAAACCTGCGCCACGCTTTCTCTACGCTGTTTACAATGCGGATGTTGCTTAACTGAACACTACGAGAAATGTATTTCTGGCTCTGTTTCTACTCTTTAAGATATACAGCATATTTATATACAGCCGCTTGCCTATGCTCTTGTGTTTACTGGGATCGACGCGTTAACACAAACGGGCAGATATGGCTGGAACGAATCAGCTCGTCGACCTGATCAAGATTATATGTAACTTATGGGGTACGCCCATTACATACGTTCAACAAAAACATTTATCTTTTCAAAAACAAAAACACAATGGCAAAGGAAATTTCTTTGAACAATGACGAAGACAAGTGTCCGAATTCCGAGGTCTGAAACGCAATTTGTTAATGGAAATTCAATTGAATTGAAAAACTTAATAAATATAAATATGCTAGCCACGCTCACAGACACTCAAACATGCACACACACACACACTTTCACAGGTAAATAAATAAAACGCAAGAGAACATCAAATAAATAATGAAATATATCGCAAACGAGCATTTATACTTACTTAATTTTTATATACATTCCCCGTACACATTGAGGGCGCATAATAAAAACTAAAGGTAAATATGCTGTAATATAATTTTTTGACCCAAAGGATTAAAATATTTTTGATGGGTTTAGAATAAACGCCGACTGATACTTATATTAAATATTTAATGTGCAACCTTAGTGCAGGGTATCTGGGAGTTACGAACTTTTAATGAATGTTTGTTTTTAATTGGCCAATTTAAGTAAACGAGTTTTTTAATTAAATAACTGTTCAAACAGCTGCAATTATTTATTTTATTATATTAAAAAGGCTAGTAATATTTTTTAAATGCTTACTATGAAATTCTATCGAAATTGAGTTGTCAAAGCTTTTGTGCGGCTATTGGCGAAAGAATAATAATAACAGCGACCCAAATAAAGTTATCAGAGTAACCAAATATTTTAGGAAATATTTTTATATTTTTATGATATATAAATGATACCTATGTATGTTGATATTATGTTTAAAATTTCATTATTCTTCATATTTCATTCGATTTTAATAACCAATACAAATCAACAATAAAATAAATGATTTCACAATGAAAAAAAAAACTACGTTTGGTATTATTTAAATATATAAAATTTATAAGGTCATTTTTTAAAATAAATTTGAAATAATATGGGATTAAAGCGACATTTGTGTTAGAACCTAACCGTAGCTTAAGTCGGTATCCATTAGGCGTTCACACGTTCTTTCCCAGGTCAACAATTCACAATTTTAGGCCCTTGGCGGCTTGTTACACATATTTTCCAAGTAAACAAACATTCATTTTTTTGGTATATGCCAATTCTTCAATAACTCTAATTGCCTCAAAGGATAAGTAACAATATAGACAACAACAACAACTGGAAAATGACCGCAGTTCTGGCTGTAAAGCAGTCGCTCAGTCATTGTATAAATAAATTGTTGCCAGCTAGGAAATTCGCTTCAGGCATCAAAAATAAATTAAATAAAAAAGGATAAAACAAATTGTTGGAATTCTTGGTGTTATTTCGTCAATAACATTCAATAACATTTACGACAAATAAAGACAAGTTGTACATATAAGCGCACATACATATACATATATATATGGTCTCTATATATATATATATACATATATAGTGGTAAAAAGAGCGGAAAACTTTTATTTGAAAGAAGTTTGTCTACCGTCCGCTCAGTTTCAAAATCATTTTCAAAGCTTTTTGAGAACATTGATTTTTTAACATACGTGCCACGGGCAAGGCCGGGCTATACCTGCTAGTATATATATATGTGTATGTATGCATATGGATATAAAATATCCAAATCCCAGATGTGTGTAAAAAAAGAAAATGTTTATGCCGTAGGTTATGCAAAATGGCTTCCGCTTCACCATGGCCACAAACCTTTTTTCTTTTATTAAATATTTTTTTATAGCTGCGAGAAAATGTTCATTGTTATTGTTATAGTTGTGGTGCATTAATTGTTTTTGTTGTGTTCTCGTTGCAGTTCAGCACGCACTCATCAGGAGACTAGCCCTTAAAATCATGCGACAACAGGAATATTACCATAAACGTAGCGGCATAGGAAATACACTTCACAAATACAAAGTTGATTGAGACAAAGGCTTTTAGGTTTAAGTCAGCTGAGTACACATATTGCGCTCAAGGCTTTTTGTTTTTTAAGCTTTTAGCCATAGTTTCAGTTATCAGATTTTCATATTAATCAAAAAGTTTTTATAAAAGATTTATTACTGAGAGATGCACATAATGTCTAAAATAATATTCTAAGATTTCAAGTTTAAATTATCCAATTCATGTTTAATTGAGGAATGAAAGCCTAACTTTATGGAATTAAATAAACTAATAAGTTTATTTAATAAAATCAAATACAATCAGTATTTGCTCACTTTACATTGCTCACTTTACATTTTATTTTCAGAAGCTATTTTCATTAGAAGAAACATGTTGATTCACAATGAAGCTTTATTATGCAGGTTACTGGTTGTCACAAGCTGCAGCTGTTAGTGCGGATGCCTCTCGCAGTGTTAGTTCAGTCGCATAAAGGCCGCACTTCATTGCCTTGACTTGGCCAATTGCCATTTTGTATTTTATTTTATTTTTATCATTGATAGAGCCTGAACTCTACCTCACAGTAGTACAATACCATTTTTTATTTATATGCCAGCACGTTTGAACTATGAAATAACCACGAGTATGTATGCCACTTCGTGGTCAATACTTGTATATATATATCTATATGTGTGACTGACCCACATGGCAATCGCAACGAGGTCGTACCCACCAACTGAAACTAAGGATCGCAGCAGTTGGTTGTCAGGTGTCAGCCATATTTATTATAGAATCGCAGAACACGAAACAGCCGTGCAGGATTTGTGCTTGTTTGTCTATCTGCCGGCCTAACTTAAGGCTGTTTAATTAGAGCAGGTAAAGCCCAACCTCACCTTTACTCATGTCAGCCCAACAAAAGCTGAGTTTTGTTGCTGTACTGTGAACCATATTTGTAGCATTTACTCTCACGCTGTTAGTTATTTAGTTTTTAGTCATCCATTATCTTAATCAATCGAGCAAGCAATTAATTACAAAATGTAAAAACCACAAGAACTGTTGTAAGTGCATACATTTCATGTAAAAGCTCAGATGCATTTAAAAATAAACCTTTTTGGTTTAATCTAATGCTCAGCTGGAAAATACCGTGTACCGTGTGTGTGAACCATGCAGGCATAGCAGAGCTTTTAACCTGAATTTCCGGCTGACTCGAGCACCAGATTAGGCACAAAGGCTGAAAAAGCTTCGGCATATATCAGGCAATATCTGACTATCGGAGCTAATCTAAGGTCTAGTTCTATTTAGAGTGTTTATTATGTGTTTATAGATAAAGTTGACCGTTTATGCTACCCCTTTTAGCTTCCCCAGGCATTTTACAGTGCAGGGTACAACAAAAACTGAACAGAAATCAATCATACGACATGTGTGTCTCTCACAAAAATAAAATATTACTAAAGAGCTGACGAGCTGATGTGCTGACTAGCTGACAAACTGCAAGACGATTTCCAGCTCAGTCCGCCTGTCAAACTCCTTGCTGCCATCTTTTCGTTTATATTTGCAAAGAAAACATTTATGTAAACTTTCATATTATAGAATTGCATTGTGCATGTCCGTCTGTCTGACGATATGTCTGTCTGTTCGTCTGTCTGTCCGTCTGTCTGTCTGTCTTTCTGTGTTTCTGTTCGTCTGTCTGCCCGTGTTTGTTTTATAACGACTGTAAAAAAACGACTTTTGCCAATATGTTTCAGTATTGTCTTCGCCTTTGCGTTTGGCCCTACAGCTTGTGTGTCGTCTGTTGAATTGGCAGCTTTTTATTTGCCAGCTGCTTCGGTTTCTAGTTTACCTCTGACTCGTCTTCTTAGTCGTCGTCTATCTGCCAATTTGTGTTTTCCTTTCACTCTTAACTGCAACATGAACACACTCACTTTATTTTATTTAACTCAATAACCAATAATGACATTTCATTGCTTCAATAAATTACTTTTAAATTTGTTTGCCTTTAAAATTTGAAATTGATTTTTGGCAAACAAGAAATACTCCACAGTTAAATACTTAATTGATGAGTAATAAATAAGATGAAAATAGCAAAAATCTCCCTCACTAAAAAAACCGATACAAAAATTAATCAGTACACAGTGACACCCAGCGACACAGTGTTCTTTCCGGTACAAATATGTCCACTTAAAATATTGGTTTCGATTTAAGCAAGTTTAGCAAACAATATTATTTACAGTATTATTAATTTACATTATTATATGACGGCCTGTGATTTGCGAATATTGAACGATTAAAACAAACAAAAAAAAAATATTTCTGTAGGGAACAAGAAACTTCAACTCTGTACAATTTCATTCCCCGACAATTTCTCTTTATCAAACTCATACATATTTTTTTTTCATTAGTAATTTACTCAGTTTTAGAAAAAATATTTCGATGAAATTGAAAAGCTTTAACTTCAAAGAATGTGCACATCCTTTCCTGAAAATATATAAAAATAAATATTAATCGTGACTGCAAACCATAAAAACCTATTACTCGTTTTCCAAATTTAACTTAATTTTCAATAGAACACTTTTAGGCTTTATAGTTCTTATATTTTAATATTGATATTGAAACCTTTTCAACTATTTCTGATATCTTAATCTACTTTGAAGATCCATTATTAATTTAATTTAATTTAACAATATAGAATCTCATATATTCAAATGTTTCAAGACTATTATATATATTTTAACCCGTTATTATTTTTTAATACATTTTTTTTTTTTTTTTTTTATATTTAACTCATTTATTTAACTTGCAAATAAATTAAGAAAATAGATAGATAGATTTGATAGATATAAGCACATGCTTCCATTTCAACTTTGCTTTCTTTATGTATTGGCAATTCACATACTTTTCATTTTCAATTGCCCTTTTTCTAGAAATATTTTCACATATTTTAAGAGTTCATTTGCATAATTGTCTACCCTGCCACTGCGCCTTAAAGCTTTATATTTGGGAAACCTATTGGACTTCTCCATTACAAACATCAACCTGGGACTGTTTTGAGCACACGTTAGCTATTTTCAGGTGCCCATCTTGTCGAAAATATATATATTGATAAGCCCGTTGTGCCCCAGTTGCCCGAATGCAAGCCAAACTAACCGACCAATCACCGCACAGATACAGGGGCACAGCCAACCAATTCTAGTTGCCTGCTGCCAGAGCTTACATTTTTGGCTATTTTACCTAGCCGGGTAACGTGGCTGGGGCGAAAACCAACAAAATATGTGGCCAATTATAGGAAAAACAGACGTTTTTACGTGCAGTTTGTTTTTGGTGCGGCTTTCCGCTTTCCTCTTCATGCTTTTTTCGGAGCTAATTTATGAGTAGAAATGCTTGTGGGCTCTGTTTTGGGTATAGTCGTATTGTGGTTCTGTTTAATCATTTGCCATTAGTCAGTTGCGATACGGTTACTCGGCGTCGGGTTTGGTTATTTGATATATTTAAAGCACATTTAACCTTAGTAAATTATTTAAAACTTACTCCATAGCGCAGCACGTGCTGTATAAATCCTGGAAAAATAATATCATTCATTCGGCACGCAAACATTTAAAATTAAAATCTTGAGAGAGGGAAGACATTTATCTATCCATTATTCCACTTGCAACTGATCATTCGCGGAATCAGTAAATATTTAATATACTAAATATTTAACAGGCAGAGCTCTTTATAGTATTCAATTTTGTTCTGATGAGAATATAAATAAATTGTATGCGCCATTTAGAAGTCCTTAAGATTGAAGCACATGTGGCTTAAATTATGTTTGCTTTTATTTATTATACCCTCAACACATTGAAAATGGGTAAAAAGGGTAAATGTTTGTATGAAAATGTATCTAACAGGCAGAAGTAACCATTTCCGACCCCATAAAGTAAATATGTTCCCAATCACGACGAAAAGCTGAGTCGACCTGGCCACGTCCGTCTGTGTGTCCATACTTATGTAAAAACGCAAAAGGTAGAGACTCTTAATTATTAATTAATTATTAATTCCAATGAATTAAATAATCATTCGAAATCTGTTTCTTTTTTGTAACATTGTCATATATCAATTTTAGAAGAAGTTTTCTAAGGCATAAGTTAGATGTTATAATAGCTAGAAACTCCAAATCCTATAGAATTAATATAATATACTTCATATTAAGAATATTTCAATTTCCACAAAGGAAAATAAGTCAATTTCTGAAGTGTGTGCATATAGTGGGGTAAAGGGAAGAAGAAACGTGTGTACTTGTGTGTTTCCGTGTGTGTATATGTACTTATATATATATACATGTAAATAAAATGTAAAATATTTTACTTTTGAAAATCATGACAAAGCACAAATATATATACCTCATATATATACTTCGCGGATCAGTTGGCATAATTGAATATTTCCAAATTTATTGGTATTCTGATATGTGAAACCCTAAGGTAAACCCATTTATAATGTGTCAGATGGGATTTACGCATATCTGGCAGACAGCGTTGGGCTTTAAAAACAAAAATATATACAAATTCTGGCTCGTGAATGGCGCTAAAAAGGAAAATCCATAAGCGGCAAATACTATTAGCGTACCATTATGATGGAGATCCGTTGCTAACAACGACGGAACCAGCAGAGAGTTAGTGACTATGATATACCCTGTAATGCGATGTGTTCTTTAACATAAAACACGTTAAAACAACGTTAATATGATAACATATGATATGAAATATGATATCCTTGACATAAGATATGAAATGTAATATTTTTACTAGGCTTGAGTAATTACTATGTTTATATATATGAATGCTAGAATCTTAGGGTTATATCTCTTTAATTGTGTTTGTTATTCCCTTGTTTACAGCTTGGCAGAAGTGAAGAAATAGGTTAGTTTAAATTCGACCGATATGTACATATATTTATTTTAAAGTCAAACTAGAATCCTTCCGATATATTTTTGATACAGGGTATAAGCACACACAGAAAAACAATGCCGCTGCCAACACAGGCAGAACGGCAAAAACTAAAAATCGCATTTTCATGTCTTTTGCCAAACCAACGAGAGAGTGTGAGAGAGGAAATTGAGGGAGAAGAGGTGGAATTTTAGGGGCGGGAGGACATATATACAGACAGACAGGACAGGCCAACAAAAATAATAAAAACAAAATGTCAAATGTTGTCGCTGGATGTCGCTGTTGGTTTCTTGGCCTTCTTGTCAACGCCATCGTT
Source organism: Drosophila littoralis (assembly GCA_018903485.1). Lineage (NCBI taxonomy): Eukaryota > Metazoa > Arthropoda > Insecta > Diptera > Drosophilidae > Drosophila > Drosophila littoralis. Next base: position 8,685,311 of record JAEIGF010000592.1, read on the forward strand.
GTTATTGTTGTCGTGGAAGTCAAATATTTGTGCAGTAAAATAAAGTATATATACATATATACATAAGACAAATAAATTGCTGGAAAAAGAAATTTGATTTGATATTGAAGCTGCTCGGCAGAGGCAGCCGACAGCAGACAGACGGGGTCAAAAGTTGGACTTTGCAAAAGCCTTATATACATCAACTATTTTGATGATGTGTTTATCAACTGTCAAAAGCTGACAATAAGCCAAATGGATATCTAGGCTGGCCAACAAAAACACCAACAAAAAATATAGTGGCACAATATTTGCATTTTTATGCAAACATCTAGCACAAATAAGTTGATGGAATCCGTGCCCCCGACCCTGTCCACTCCAATAAAAAAAGTCCTTGGCGCAAAAAATGTCCATGTTATGCATAATGAAATGGTTTTCTAAGGGCTGAAGCGATAAAGACACTTTACGCTTCTCATTTCTGCTCATTTCATCTCATTTTTCATTCACAACAATATATATTTTGGGCCTGATTTGACTACGGTTGACAGATAATATAAGAGCCTGACGGAACAAATGCAAATCAACCCACCAAAAAAATGTGTCAAAATTTATTCAAAAAGCAAAAATATGCCTAATAATAAAAGGTTACGGATATCACGATTGCTATTACTGTTACAATATGCGATTTAATACCTATTTTGAAATTAAATATTATAATATTAATGCCATAAACAAATTTAGTATATATAAACTATATATATAAAATATATTTAAATGTCATATCAATTTACAGGACGAACCACGACCACAATTATGCTTCTATGCAACAGTGGATTTTAAATTTTGCAGCCAAACTTCTGTAATTTTACCATGGTTTTAATATTGGTATTAATATTTATTGCCCCATGGTTTTAGACAAACATAAATGGTAATAAAAATGCACGTGAAAAGTTTCAATATGTTTAAAATAATATTTGCATTCATAAATGAAATTAGTTTTAGATGCAGAATAAATATAAAGGTAACATAGTCTAAAAAATTACTAAACACAATAAAAGTGCTTTTTTGAATTGACAAAGCTTCGTCGGTGATGGGGGACACCGAGAAGCCCTTTAATTTAATTCCTCCAGTTATATCAGCTTGCAATAAGAATTGAAGTCAAATGATTTAGATACCAACAATTTATCTTCTTTATAAGCTGCTTGCTAACAGCTAAAAGGCATCAGCTACCGAAAAGGTCTTGAACGAACAGTTTTACAAATAATTTGGTAAATAATTGAACCTCTAAAGGTTCATTTATTGCCCAGCTCTGGCTATATCCAAACGCACTTCTATATATATGTTTATTTGCTGTTTATGGGTTGGCTAACGCCAAAAAGTATGCTACAGCATAAATTAACACTTACATTTGATGTGAGCCCGAGACAGAAAAAGAAAACAGAAAACTTCGCAGACTTGAGAAACCAGCTGCCAGACGCCCAACTGCCTTGACTGTAAAGATAAGAAACATGGTAAATAAGTGAGTTGATTTAGAGTAGAGGCCCTATATATGTACACTACACACAAGTAAAAGATACACAGAGAGCAAAGCAAGGCACTCAATTAGTTTTATTTGCAGTGTTAGTTGCGCCCAAAGGCGCCAAACTGGCAATTGAGTGCCGTCCGCCATGTCCCAAAAAGTTAATGTTTATTTTCATTTGAGATCTGCCAAATATTCAAGATAGTTCAAGCGAAATTAACGCTCACATTTCATGGGATTCATTCAATTTTTTGTTTATTTTTGGCTTTTACTAAACATCCTGTGTCGATTTTGTGGGTGGCACATCAAAAATTCCTTTGCTGTTTATGACTTAACTTAAACAAAAAACAAATAAAATAAATAGTTACAGTTTTCAAGGAAATGCAAGACATGACAGAGCGCATAAAAGCGAACGAGTTATACCTAAACAGGGCTATAAGCTACAAAGTTCGGCTCAAAAGCCGTTACACTCAATAATTTGCAGTCGCTTAGAATTTAAATGCCAAACCTAAAGAACAACAAGCTGCAAAATGCTCAAACACAAAATACCCCATACATAGTATGCCATGTCTCATTTTGCTACTACACCCTAAAGAATACAGTGACCTGAAAGTATGACATTTATTTATCATACGTTTCTTAGGAAATATTTAATATTATTAAAATACTGAAAACATTTAATTCAATAACTTCATTATTACATATTTAATTTTTATACAAATATTTTTAATGAAAGGTGATTTTCTTAAATAAATCCAGCACAAAAGTATGTTTTGAGTGGAGGGTATACAAAAAAAGATTTAAGCAACCACGTCCAAAACCACGGCAAACCAAAAATTGCACAAGTTTTGCGGTGAACGATTTTATCTGCAGCGTGGAAAATCCTTTACTTGGCTAAAAAGGTGTTGCCCGCAACCGGAACGCGACAGACGAACGCCAAGAGCACCACAGACAGACCTACAGTCCATGGAACTGCCACAAAAAACCCAACCCCAGCCCAAGCCACCCTCCCAGCCAGCTTAAGCCTGGCGCATTGTTGACTTGGCTTCTTGAGAGAGGGTTGGATAGGCGCTAGGGGCTGCTTGCTCGCGGTTATGTGTGTCAAGTGGACGCCGCTTGGTTGCACCCAGCCAGGGCATTCGGTTCCAACTTGGCTCGAGCTGCTCCCGTGTCTGTCTCGTCTGTCTTTCTGTCTGTCGTGTCATTCATTTGACTCGTCTTGTGGCAGGTCAAAAGCAAATCGCTAAAGTTTACGCCGGTGCGTGGTTAAGTCCTTGGAGTTGCTTTTGAATAAACACAGCCACAGCAGCAGTAGCAGTAGCAACAGCAGCAGTAACAGCAGGCGGTCATGTTTTGAATATGATTTAATTACTGCTAATTGCTGCCCTATACTAATTAGTTCCAACTCCTTCGTTCTATTATCGCTACCATTACGAGCCCTTCCTTTTATTCATCCTGCTTCTGTTATTGTTGAGCAAATGCAAATGAAATTGGGTGTGAATTGAATAGCTAATGAGCATTGCTTTTGGCCCAGTTCCACTGATTGACATATTTAAGACAAAGTTGTCTATTGCACACGATTTCTCTTTGCTAGCTTTTAGTTGCAATTAACTGGAAACATAAAGGATGCCTAGATACATAATAAGCTTAAATATGCGTGTACCTCTATATGTAAAGAGAAGATGTTAGTGCAATTGGCCTATGTATGGAATTCAAAGTGGAGCTAAGTGAGGTTTATGAGAACTTATATATTATACATACCTTAACTCTTGGATCGGTAGATAGCTACTTACATTTGAAATTGTGGCTTGGAATATGTAAAGAATGAAATTAACTAGAGCAGGATGTAACATAGGAGAACCCACATACAAAGTTTGCAAGCACGAACTTTTGTGGTTACTAAGTTCAAAAAGACGATAGATGGTGGATGAATGAAGCTTTAAGTAAAAATATGCTTTGTGGCTTGTCTGCCGAATTGATATGTTTGTTGGCTTATGAAATACAGCTTTAATATACGTTGAATTTTATTTGAAAGTCGTTTTAAGCGCGTCACATTTTGATCATTCGATACACTTGTGATAATCAGGAGAGCGTTTACTGCTTAACACCTCCGCAATACAACTAATTCCGGTATTCACATAGAGCACGCCATAAACCTTATCAGAACGCAACGGGCCCTGGTCAATAAATCATTTCTTTTCGGCTAAGCGCAAATTAACGATGGAAATAACTATACAAAATACATGAAGTAAACACCAACCAGAACGGATGACACACGATGAAATGAAGATTTGGCCAGGGTGATAAAGAGTGAAAAGTAATACAAATGACAGAAACAACAACGACAACGACAGCAACAACAACATTTTATGACAGAACACGTGGAAAACAATAAATCTCCATTAAGTTGAGCGCCTTTCATTAACGGGTTTTAGGCACAACAACAATGTATGCACATATAAATAGATATTCATGCATATGCATAGTGCAGACATGTACGTAAAATCCACATATGACAAGTTGACACTAATACACACTCTCTCACACGCCTAGGACACGCTGTCAACGTTTCATGCACCTGTCGTAAAAATATTTGCGCAAAATATTTTAAGCCGCATTTTGACAAAGGACTTGCCCCAAAACTGCAAAGCCTTAACAGAGGTGGGCGTGGGGCAGCTTGGGTACAGGCCAACCCCAGCTTCCTGTCCACAGGACATCACTGTGCAAATATGACGGGCATTGTTATTTTGGGCCATGGACCGAGCTTATCTAGGTTTGCCGCTGCATGTTGTCTAAACAAATAACCGTAGCTATTTCCCCCATAATGGATTATGCAACAAATGGTGCCACAAAATTGTACGAAATATCGAAATTGTGCGGTTGACTTTCAGTGATCCGTAATATTAATGTGCCAAATTCAATAATTGTTGGAAAATATTTATAAAGTTCTTTAATAATAAAATGTATTCGGCTTAAATATTGTTGGATAGATTATATTTAGACCAACTAAAAACTGTTTATCTGGCAAACCAAATATTTAAATCTAAGTTAATGTGATTTTGCTATATTTATGCACCTTCCGCCATTTTTGACCTCCATGGTCACTTCAATTAAATAATTTGCTTCACTGAGTGTGGAAGAACTACATTCAGCTGTTCTGCTATGCTCATAAATGGTAAACACATTCTTTAAAATTTCATTTTTTGAAACATTTAGGTGGATAAGTGTCAATTTCTGTCATTACTTCAATTCTCGAACATTTTACTACCATATTCAAACTTTTTTGAATTTTTTCTATTAAATTCTTGCGATTTGTGATAACATTATTTTAAACAATATTTGTCTGCACCTTTTATTTAGCTGAACATCTATTGATAGTAAATTCGTGCTATTTACAGTATTTAAGAAACTTTTTGCAGTATATAACTTATATATACTGTTAGCCCAGCTTGGCCCTGTTGAGAAATCAAACCATTCCAGGAATCCCGGTTTATGCGGAGCAACTGCCTTCAATCAAAATCTCAGACACACTTCGCAATTGACAAACCAATTGACAAGTCACTTAATTGTGGTATTAACCGCAAAACATGTTGGCATTAAAATGCATGGGGGAGCAAATGAGCACTGCAGTTGGGGCATCACGGCAAGGGTTAAGGATTTAGGGTTAAGGGTTGTTAAATGCAAGCCACCCCAAAAAAAAGACCCAGTCACTTACCGAATTCCCACACAGACTTGCAGAGTAGGGCAGCAGCTTTCAGCATGAAAATTTGATGTTTTTTATTTTTGGTTGCAACCGCAAAAAGCAAATACGAGAGGCACGAATATTCATCTTGAGGGTTGATGAAGAAGTAAATTGGCTGTGGCTCTTAATTATACATATGATTGACAAACAATTGAATTAGGCTTTAGGCCAGGCCGACACACTTTTGAGCCGAGCACAGCCACTGCTGGGCGCCACTTAATGCCGGTCGACCCACATGCAGTCGAATGCAATTTAAACTGTAATTACCCAAAGGGGTAGCTCAGTGTTTATTTTAGGGGTTTGTGGTTAGAAGAAGCAGAGTTTGTTGTGCTTTGGTAATTGCTTCACACATTTCTACATCTATGCTAATTTGCCAGCCAGTATGAGATTTTTGGCATCGTCCTCCAGTTTGACAATGGACAATCTTTTCGTGTTCGTGAAAGGGTTGGGTATGCAGTTATTTGGGAGCTTATGTCCTGTGCATTGTGTAACTGCGTTGAAAATGTTCACCACGCATTATTTTCATATGTGTCTGTCATTGGGAATGAATCTGCGGCTGTTGTGTGCGCCATTTCAGTGCTGGTTGGGCGGAATTGTCTCCTCTGGTCTTGTCTGTTGTGGCTTTTATGCGAAATTGCTTTTTTCGGCATTCAGTTTCGCCAGTTTATTGTGTGTGACACACACACACACGCACATAGTAATACACACACACACAACAATTATTGTGTTTTGTTTGCCAGAGGGTGGTCTGTATTATGGCTGTAACCTCATCCACAGCGTGCTGTAACTCCATTTTGACCAAACATAATCGCCTAAACAGAGAGATGAAGTTTCACATTTTGGTGCTTATCCTATTTACACAGACTTAATAAAGCAGCAATTGAAATTGTATGAGATTGGTTGTAAATAGTCGTCGGTTTTTCGATAGAAATACTGGATTCTTACAATTTTCGGAAAATTTGGAATTCTTCTGTATAATAAAAGATAAGACATAGCATTTAATAATATTGCATTTATCTTGACAACTGGTAAACAAAAATTAGGTCAACCCAATCGTTGTGCACATTAAGAAGAAGTAATTAATGATAAATAATAGTATTCCTACTTATTAAAATTTTATTTTTAATGGAAAAGTGTATTGACATGGATGTCAAATATTTATCGGGTACTTTTAACACTTTTTAACAAAAACCTTCATTAGAGTAGTAGAAGTAGTCTACACACTTTTCAATCATTTAATATTCTAACTTCCACATTTCAATTAAAATGTAGCTCAACCTTCCGTTTTGTGAAAATTGAAATCAAATATATACTTATTTGCAACATTTTAGCTTTAATTGGTGCCAACAATAAACTCATACGAGCTGTCGATTTATTGGCAAGTCAAGTCAAGTTAATTATAGTAATTAAATTTGAAAAAGAGACTCAACACAATTTGACATAGAATGGATAGTAAAACGGCGAAATTCGGTCAAATATACTAGAGAAAGAGATAATTTAACACCAGACCAGTTCAACATGCGGTTGCATTTGATACATCATCATGGCAAAAGGTCAAAAGAAATAGAGAGCAATGGAGCTGACTGATGTAAAAGTGGAGGCTGTATGAAGTATTGTGCAAAGTGCATAAATCCAATTGAAATGAAGGCATCAAAGGCAAAAATGAAATTAAAATCAGACACATTGCAAGAAACCTGGAGCGCCTCTTGGCCGCATTTACCACATGTCAGGTCTCAAACACCCTACACCCTACACCCTACTGCATTTGCCTGGGGGAGGGCGCCTCGCAAGCCCAGCTGTTATGCATATGCCGCACAGAATTGAACTGCCCTGGTGAATGTGACCAAAGTAAAGCAGGTCATATGGAAATCTCTCTCATTCGCTCGCTTCTACTATTTCCCATTTCTCTAGCATGGTTTCATCTTTTCGAATCTATTTTGAAGCTATCGCCCAGTTTCTTGTATTTCAGCATTTTCTGCTAATTCCAATCATAAACAGTTTGATTTTTCTCCATTTGCATCAAATGCAAATGCAAATGCTATTAGGTCATTTGTGGGCTCGCATATGGGATATTCTAATCTTTAAAAGATTTTTAAACAGCTCATTAATGTTTGCATGGCAAGTGCAATTCGATTTTTATTTGCGCTATTATTATTTCCTGGGTCCAATGCTTATCTTCGAATAAAAACTATACTCCAACAATAAGAGTTATTTATAAAATGTAAATAATTAGCTTTCGTCAACTTATACTTATGAAATATAATAGTTATGCAGTAAGATCTGGCAAATGTAATTGCACTCAAAACCTGCAAACAAAATGTTCTGTTATAAGTCAAAATGGGAACGCAAATACCAACTCACTAGATCAAAGCTATGGCAATAGATATATTGCTACTTCAGACACTCAATGAGCAAAACTCAAAGAGAGACCGACATCAAATATATGTATGCTGCAGGTATATATCTATATGGATATATATTTATAATGTGCCGCAACTTCAAAAGACCGCAAGCTACTCGAGTAGCTGATGCATCTTTAATAGTTGCCACAAGGCTGCTTCAGATATATGTATTTCCAAAATTTATTTTCTTTCAAGTTACACAATTCAATTGAGACAGACAGAGCTGACCTTTCAGCATGGTCATATATATATATACAAATAGTTACTACACACATACATATGTATGTCTACGTCTCTGCACAAGGCACTTCAGAGTTTCAGAGTCTCGGAGTCTCGGAGTCTTGAGCTATCTACGGTTTCATTTGCATGTTCATTGACATTGAAATGCGTTTCACGGTCCGTTCACTTCTTCAGTCATTGAATTGTTTGTCTGCGCTTCAAGCGCATCAAATTAAGTTGAAATTGAAAGAAATAAAAACTACATAGCCAAAAATATATAGAAATAACAACAGGCATACTATTTCAGCAATTCGAATGCCAAAAATTGGTCAACATTGAATCGGTAACCTTGAATGGTTCAAACACTTTTGCGTGGTATTATTTATTAAAGCTTCCAATTGAATATCAAGTTGACACGATGCCATAAGCGGAAGTTTTCTCTTAAAACACCTCACTGTTATATTTATTTTGTCTACATGTCTATCAACTTGTCGGCATCTCAATTGCTTTCAGACTTGCTCAAAAATAAATGTAGCGTATTATGATTAGTTATTATGAGGCGGAATTAAATAGACGTGAAACTATAAATAAACGACGTTGGTTAAACGAGAATTATTTGGTTAAAAATGTTGCCTCAAATAAATAAACATATATACATATATATATATTTTTTTTTATACCCTTGTAGAGGGTATTATAATTTTGTCATGAGACGGAGTCGTCTCCGACTCCACAAGGTATAAATTCTAGATAAGCATCAACAGCCGAGTTGATATAGTCATGTCAATCTGTCCGTCTATATGTTTCCTGTCTTTCTGTTGCAGGCAGAACATATGGTGGAACCGGCCGTTTCTGACTATCATGTAGCTGCCATAGGAAAGATCAGTCGAAAATAAAGTACTCGTACGAATATCAATATATATAGAACAAATTTGCAAACACACATATGGAAAATCTTATCAACATTGGACCACTAGATCATATAGCTGCCATTGAACCCATCGGTCGAAAAGTCGGTTCTTATATGGCAAAATATTCTGTTTTCCAAGAAATTTTCATCAAACTCAGCATTTACGAGCTTCACTATTTTTACATATCAGCAAAAGGGAAATGTCTACAAGGGTATTAAGTCTGCAGCGTGCCTTACATTCTGATATATATATATATATTTTTCCTAATACCTTCTTTGATGGTGCTTAAGAAATAATTAAAAAATAAATAATAATAAAATAATAAAGATAAAGATAACATTTTATAAACAGCTTTGAGCATACCATATAAACACCTAAGAAGAAAAAAAATCTGCAAACAAATTTAAAATATTTTATATTTTAAGAATTCTTTTCAAAATTTTAAATCACTTTTGAAACATAGCATACCTTTATTATTGCAATATTTTCATCGCATTGATACAACATTTATTGCAAAGTTTTTTATTCGGCCTCATATGAAAACGGAATTTTAAATTAAATAATTGGGTCAATGAAGCGGATGTATAGGCCTGTCTAGCAAAAAAAAAAAAAATTAAAACCTTAAAATACCTTTTTTCTTAATAACTCAACTCAATAACAGTTTTTCCATATTATTACCGTTTCTTTCTGCATTTTTTGCTGAGCTTTAACCTCTTTATTTAATGAGTTTGACTGGGTACTCTCACGACTTTCATTGTAAAATTAAGTTGGAAGCACTAATTGCACTTGTTTCCTTAATCAGCAATTTTTGTATTATTTATATATATATTTTTTTTGTAACTTATTTTCTGTTTTCTTTGCCTTGAACCTATATAAAAACAACAACAACTTGCCTGAGAGCGTGCAAAAAAACTGATCTCTGACCTTATAGCTAAACCGACTGAGTCTAGCGTCCGTATGCAACTGACTAGCTCAACCACTCTCTAATACCCACTGAGAAATATAAATAAAATAACTAAAATTCGAAAAATCTTGATAATCAATTGCATTTAATGAGAGTGTCAATGGAAACGTTAGAAACCAACCCACTGTGCTTTGAGGTCATGTAACCGTGCAAAGCCCATAATCAAATACTATATGTAATTATAGTCACATGACAAGCTAATTGCAGTTTGCAGCTTGCAAGCCCTACAAATTATATGCAGCAGCTTTTACAATAGGTTAAAGCTTTTACTTAGTTCGAATATAATATATAATCATTTTATCAGTTAGTTTCCCCGCGTTTATCAAAACATGTTATCGTCTGGTAGTAAAAATAAAATTCTATTTAATAGCATCGCTCAGTTAACTGATAAACTAAGCGAAGAATTTAAATAGAGAGTGGCTGTTCTTTATCATCAACTAAATGATCTTCTGTTTATTTTTATTTATTTAAGACTGTTGGACATTCACCTAAACTTGTAAACGATGTTGCGCTAAGTTTGTTTTTAGTCCCAAGCTATAGATACTCGTTAAATTTAAAAAGTAAACTTTGACTAACGTGAAAATAAGGATGATAAATAAATATCATCAATTTCATTTCACATTCCATCAAATACTCTTCTTACCTATCCTCTCCCATACCGGAAGGATATCTTTAAAAACCAAATTTGAATTTACCATTCTACAATTTATAAACATATTTAGAATTAAATATATTTTACAAGCTTTTGAAGCTTTACGATAGTACAAAATTTCCAAATGCTCAGTATTCCAATTCTTCTGTGCTACACCAAGAGTAACATCATTATTACCATACTCCTAAGGTGGCTGAACTTTGCGGCCTCAAATAAATGCTGTAATCAGTACAATTAACAAATCTACGAGCTGAGATAAAAGATGAAAAATATATGAAAATGCACACAAAGCGCCGTTGACCAAACACATTAGCTTGTAGCTAATGAAAAGCACAAATTAGCAAGGCGTTGATGTGGCTGGCAGATACACAGACTAAGTGCCAGGCGCAAAAGATACATACTGAAAGAGCCAATCAGCTTACGAAATAATTTTTCAATTTACGCACAAATGGCATGCTAATGAGCCATATTAAGAGCCAGATTTATGGCATAATTCCCAAAACAGCGTGACAAATTTAGAGCATACTAATAAAGAGCTGGAAGCAGCCTGGGGATATAATAGGGAGTTGACAGCTGCGGGCGGCTGGAAGGGGATTCATAGAAACTGGAGCAAAATAATTAACAGGTGCGACAGCGCTCAATTACAGTTATGTGCACTCGATTGAGTGCTAATCGAAACTGTATTTCTCATCTATTTCCATACCCTTACAGGGGTTCTTTTAATTTTCTCACAAAATGTGTAAAGCAGCGAAGAAAACATCAGAAAAAAAAAGAAAAACTACACTTATTTTAGATTAAAATGTGTCTGCGTCGAAGCTATCTTAAAAAAACTTAGCTAGATCTGTCCATAGTATATAGATACAAGGGTATATTGGCATCGACTTCTTTAGAGCACGTTATCATATGGCTGACTTGAATAATTGGTATAAAACAGGGTTATTCTATGAAAACATTTTGTTTTTCAACAAATCTTGAACTCTTTTTAAACAAATCAATTTATAGGCAAACTAAGTTTTGTATGCTCCCAGCAAACGAGTATACTTTTTACAGAATTATAATACTATTTTAAAATCCTATTGAAAAGGGTGTAAGGTAATACATTGTAGGAAATACCTCACATCAATTATATGACTATAAGGGTATTTGATCTTCGACACTCCAACAATAATTTACCCCTTCATTTCATCTGTTAAAATATGTGGTGGGACAAGAGATTTTTGTTTGGAATTACCGCGGGGAAATTATCACAATGTAGCTAAGTAGTTTTGAGCGTGACTGCAGCCTGGTACTCACAATCACATTCACTCACATATACATATATAGTTAGACATATTTATATAGTCTATACAAATTACAGTTACGACGTATTTTATCGTCGAACAGAAGACGACTCGACTGTGATTCAGTTTCAATAACAATGAGTAAGTCAATAAACCCATTTCCTACGTTATTCTCAAGTACTCGTGCTCTTATATAAGTCGGTTCACAACTATTTTGCATGCTCATGCGAACTGACCGCATTTGATAAGCTGCTATTTTTGAGTCAAAAACAAAAAATATTAGAACTTATAGAACAGATACAGATTACAGATTAAAATAATTTAAAAAACTTTGAAGCGCGTGGGGTATCAATTTGAATATTATAAATATTTGTACAATCAATTGTTAGAATAGTCTTGTTTTAAAAATTCTGTAATTAAATATACATTTATTTTTTTATTACTTAACAGATGTTTAACCAACCGAGAATGGCATGTCCATATAGAAGCAGACGTTCTTTCTCTTCTATAACATAATTTTCTCTTCTATAACATAATTTTCTATTTTCGAATCATTTTATTAAATTCATCAAACCAAAAAGTCGTCATATTTCTTATTTCTTTACATTTTATCCTACTTATCCCTTGACTTTAAACTCATAATTCTCTTTTCTTTGATCCGTCTTCTTTCTGTTTTGCTTTCATATTTTGTCATTTGTCATTTCACCTCTCAGCATGATTTATCATACCTTTTAAGTTACCAATTCCCAGTCTTTGGTCCAAATTCAATAAAGCTTACCTGCAAAAAAAATGTGTTAAAATTAATTATTGTAAAAAATAATGTTTAATTAATCTCAAAATACTTTAAAATATGCCATTAAAACGTAAAAATATTCATATGACAATAAAAACTGATTGACATACATATGAGATACTTATTATATTTGACACATATATTATGTTTGCAATGAACGGAATTTATTGTGTTTAAATAATGCTCAAAATTCAAAAGTTTACATTTATTGAATTCCAGCTAAGAGATTATATTCAATAAACAAAATAACACAGAAAAGCTTGTATAATAAATGTGGCTTGTGGCGAGAGACACCTAGTAGGTTCTCTTAATGACATGCGTACGCTCAACTATTTACTGTCAAGTGGTCCAGAGAAGTCGAGTGGTGTGCCTTGCACCACCAGGCAGACAACGTTTGTACATTCATTGAATTAAGCAGAGTCGAAACAACAAACGTAAATGACAGACGGTAGTCGCAAGTGAATCTCATGGCACATAGTTAAGCTTAAGTAGAAATGGGAATTAATGTAAGCATAACTCGACTTTGATATACCTATACTTAAAAAAAAAAAAACAAATAACCAGAAGCTACTATCCAGATCTCAATCAAAACGTGTCCTTAATTATATAATTATAATAATTTTCTTTATTTCAATAGAATTTTAAATAATATAATTAAAAACGTGCTGATCCGGTAAGACATAATAAAATTCAAATTATTACAAGCTTTTTGAACTATCAGAAACAATACATTTTTGTTTTTATAAATGTTTATTGTATTGAATCGAAAATAGCATACAGCACTATCAGAACAAAGAATATATACTTATGTATATTTAAATGGTGGAGCAACACGCTATGGCATTGGTAATAAATCAAATAAACACACATTAATCGGTAGATTAAGGAAAAATGAACTCTTTTCAATCATATATTCTCTACTTACTTCTTTTCTTCCTTACATGCTCTATTTCTCTATAACTTGATATTTATCTTGTCACTCAACCTAATCTCTTTTAGAACTCAACTTTATGACTGAACCATATATACCCGTTGCTGACACAATTTGGTACGGGTATACATATGAATTACATTCATATTGCGGCACACATAGAGATGTTACAGGCACACTCAGAGAAATAATCAAGAAGTCCGAACCCATATATTCGTACAAATGCTGTCATAATGCGAAGTGCCATTAAATCTAAAAAACATTCATAAATATTATTCAGCTATTCAAGAATGCAAATTCTTAAAATATGTTCTTAATTCTTCGATAAGTCCTGGTAGGTCTGGAGGGAGCAGGAATGACCCAAATGAAGAAGAATCTTTGTGGCCCACAATGAAACTATGTAGGAAGACAACACCGAGGATTATGATGAAAAAGCTTGCTGGAGAACAGGCTGAATTCATGCCAGCATTTTTCTTTCAGTGTAGAGATTTGATTCTTCTTCGTTTCATTTTTGGTGGCTGATGCATTTGGAAATCTTGTTGATGGCTTTAGACTAATTTCAATTAGCTTGAGTGAAGACGGGTGCTAGTCGGGGTTATATGTATATATATATATATATATATAAATATATTTTCTGTTGAGTCTACCAACGAATGTTAATTACGCAATTGACTTAACATGGCATCTCATCATAGAAACAGCAACAACAACTTTCAGATTGTTGTTGTGCTACTTACCATTAACGTTTTGGCCCATTTGGCCAACAAGGCTCAACGATATGTTTGGCAGACATAACTATGCATATTTGAGCCGCAATTCATGTAGATTTTTTTGTGTCGCCAATGTGCAACAGTCCTGTTTGCCATTAAAGGGCCCTAATGTAAAAGGAAGAAAAACAAGCATGCTACGTAGCGAAAAAACCGCTAACAGCTGGCTTTTTTGAGAGCAGCAGGCTGTGGACCCGCCGACTTTCCGCTCTCTTTTACACTTTGTACTCATTTACATTTAAATTAAATTCCTTTGCTTAATTTATTTTACGTTTTAGTTTTTTTTTTTTTTTTTTTTTTTTTTTGTATATTATTTTTTTTCTTTTTGTTATTCTGCACTACGTTTACATTTGTTTTTGTTTCTTCATGTGTTTCTATTTCTGTTTTTGTCCTTATCACGATTTATGTTGTTGGGATTTTCATTCTCTTTGAGTATGCAACTTCTGTGGATGCTATTTTAAAAATAGCTCTAATTATCATTTTTGTTGTTGTTGTGTAATAATATAACATCAAATTTAAATTGCAAAGCGCATGCAAAATGTTTGAAAAGAATAAAAATAAAATACATTTTATAATCTTTTGTATCGTTGATAGATAGCTCACGACCTACAATTGTGTAATATAAATAGTTTTACTCATTAATTCTATAAAATAATAAAATGCAAAAAATTATATATAATATAAGTATTATATGAACATTCAATTTTGTATTTTGTGTTTTTAATTTAGTAGAAATGTACTCAGCAATTGAGTTGTTTAGCATACTCCTGACGTATTATTCGTACGTATTGACAATAAAACAAAGTAATAAGTAATTGTTCGATGTAAATAAAAATGAATCACAAAATGATTAATAAATATGGAAATACTTACAGTTATAATCAATAAATAATATATATCAAGAAAAAAACAATACTTATTATTCAATTTCACTTCACACGCTTATAACCCACACAAAGGCCAATAATACCTTATCAATTAACTGATAGATTCTAGGTTTATTTTAAGTACAAATATATACATATTTGTTTATATAATTACTTTTTATGAGCGAGAGCACGTAAGTTCCTACAGCTGACAATTTGTTGTCTTATCGTGCGGCAACGAGTATATAAATATGTGCAAGCCAAGCAGCTCGCGCTTTATACAACCTTCTCAAATAAAATCAGCAGCTAATACTTATTTATAGTCTAGTCTAATCTACTCAAATATCTTGAAAATAGGCCAAAGAGGTTGAACGCCTTATGTTTATGGTAAACGTAAATATGATCAATAGAGCATCGGTGGTTCAGTGGTAGAATGCTCGCCTGCCACGCGGGCGGCCCGGGTTCGATTCCCGGCCGATGCAATACAGTTTTTTACACTTTTGTGGATCAAAACCAATAAAATATTTTACATTTATTTATAATTAATTCTAAACTGATATTATTGTTTTTTATTTGTGTCAATGTCAATTTTATTGATATCATACTTTCAGGTTCCTCCACATATTGGAATTATTCAAAAGAAAAACTTGTATTTCCAGAATTTAATTATTCATTTTTGTGATTATTCCAATGTCTAGTGAACATCAGATTTGCTAGCAATTGATTTACAAAATCCCTCCCCCATTTGAATGCACATCGCAACTTGTAATTCTTGTTTTGATCATTCGAAAAATAAAGCTAAATATTGCAGCTGCACGTTTTATAATCGGCTCTCAATGTGCACAAGATTTTGAAAATAAATTAAATAAATACATAACACATTTTGCCATCCATAGAAATAAGAGCATTTTACATTTGCACACCATTAAAATCATAAGCGGAAACATATTTTGACAAATTCAACCGCAGGCGGAAAGGGGTTACAAGGTGGGAGGTGGAGCGAAAAACTTTTTGGGCAAATAAGGTTTCCAACAAAATACGTATAAAATATGTAATTTTTTTGCGGTTTCGCCAAAAGCCCCTCTAAACAAAAAGCAGACATACAAAGAAGTTGATCCCATTGAAATCTGTTAAAGAGTTTATTACACAGTTATAATTTGCGGCCGTGATAAGCTGGAAAAACAGGCAAAAACAAAAACATTTGAAAACTTTTTTTTTTTAAGAGTTAAGAATCTAAAAAAAAAAAAGTGTGTATGCAACTTAGTAGCAATAAGAACAAAATTAAGCTACAAATGAGTTCACAACCGCCCAATACCCTGTAAATTCTTTTATGATATAATTTTGCGATTTTAAACTCGGTCCTTAGGGCAAATTCTTTACCTCTAGTTCTAAAAACATTGGCAAAAATGAATATACCCCTTTGCCACTTTGCATACCGAAGGTGGAAAGTGGAGTCTAGTGAATGCCTCTCGCTATCGCTGGCTTATCACAGGCCACACTGTAATTGCTTTTGGTCTGCTGACGCGCCCAAAACTGTGACAACATGTTACGCTGCCCCAGACAGGCCCCCAGACAACAGAAATTGTACTCTAACTCCACCCACGTAGAGAGCCCTCAGCGATAACCAGTTATGAATTCCAACGCATGTGGGAATTCTTACTGTTGCAGCCCCCGCAGAACAAAAACATAAAAATTCCCAAGGGTAAAATTAATTTTACGTTGTCAACAATATTTTGCATACACCGAAACTGAAACCGAAAGACAACACAAGTACATGAATAGAAAGGTTTAAGAGGGGGTGTGCATGTGTGTTAGTGTGTGTCGGTTTTTTCAACCCCATGTAAGAAGCTGTAACTTTTAATTAGAAACTCTTGCTGGAGTCAGTCCCTAGGCGCTGTCGCTCACTCCTGGCCAGGTTTAGCTCTTCGTGTTGTTAATTTGCGTAATCGTTATTTATGTGGCTGTTTTGTGGTCATTATATCATTTAAACTGATAGTTTTATGCCCCAAACAAGTGTCTGGTGGGTCAAGTGTGTGTTCAAAAGTTTTTAGTGTGTCGCCAAAGGTGGCGAAGAAAAGTTTTACAAACTACAAGAGTTCGGTTCACAATGAACGCAAGCAATTGTATACAATCTATGTGAGTGGCGAGTAAATTGTCATAGGGCGCCAAGCTGGAGGAGGGATAATATTTTATGGTATTTAAAGAATTAAAATCTATAAATGTGTAAATATAAAAACTTTAAAAATGGGTTTCAGTTGTTTACTAATTATATTGCGATTTTTGCAAGTCGATTCAAATACAAATTTCAAATGTTTGCAATAATACGCCAATCTTGACTTCTGACATATAAGATTCTTATATAACAATATAGCAAGGGTGCGCTGCCAGTGAAATATTCACGAATACAAAAAGTAATCAAAAATGTAATTGCTAACTAGAGTGTTAGAGCCTATTTTATATATTAATTTGTAATAATATTAAAAAAAATAAAATGCACATTCAAAAGTAAATAAAAGTTTACGCTCTCAAGTGCAGCCTGTAAAACTTTTAGGACTGTGGCGCAAAGAAGAATTGTAAAATAGTAACCGAAAATGGTCAAAAACTAAATAAAAATAAAAAAACATAAACGCTGTCAGTAAAACGTTTGCGGATGTCATATAATGAAAATTCACAAGGGATTTGAGAAAGAAGGCATCACAACACATAAAACCTTATCAAAATATGCCACAAATATATTTAAAGCTGGTAAGCAAGAACCATAAATATGCTATACATTTGAAAGGGTTCACTTTGCATTTGTCCATAAATCTTAAATTGCATTCAACTAAGGCACAAAAACTAACATACCTTTCAAAATGCTATGCTAACAACTTCCGTGTATAACACAAAAGAAAAAGTATTGAAAAAATAAAAACTTGGCTGTTGAAAAATAAAAAACTTGTGGCGCACGGCCCTGACCATAAACTAGACTATGAATTGCACTGCAGCCGTCGCCGCAGCAGCCGCGACAACGACTAACAATTTTCAGCACACATTGCCACAAAGTGTTGCAGCCCGTTGGCTAAGGCTGCCGTGCCAGCCTTTACGATTGGCGCTTTAATTACGAAACTTTTGTCGGGGAGTTGCATATTCGCAGCGCGAAAGGACTGTGCAAAAGCATACACAGAGCAGAAGGTCTACAGGCAGAATGAGCAAAATAGTCAGCACAAGTTTTATCGTCCCTTTGTCGATGTGTTTATTCAAGCTTCGATGCTTCTTAGCGCTCATTTTTTTGGAAGAAACTTACTTAAAATGTTCTTTTTTTTTTGAAGCTGGGAAGCTGGGCACATCAAACAATCATTAGCATCAAGTGCAGACGAGGAAGTTTTTGCAATTTTTGGCACTGGATAAAAAGGATGGGCAGAATGGGACACTCAAGAAGAGCAAAGAATGTAAATAAATAAAAAGGACATTTAAGTCGGGGTTAGGATAACGAGCAGATACTCTTTTTCAGTGTCTATTGCCGAATATCCGATGCTAATAGCTCGAGAGCATTTTTATTAGCAATTCCTTTGTCTATCACATTCGTAAGGCTAGCAACGACTATAGATTTGAGCTGTAATGCATATAGATTGGGTTTGTTTCCTTTCTCGACTCCTTTTTTTTTGTTGTCTTTAATTTGAGAACCTATTCCTGGCTGTGCAGGGCCTAGAATATTTTCTGCAAGATTTTTATTGACATTGTTTATCCCTAATAAAAAATCAACTGATCTAGAAGTCGACTTTAATATAAGTTATACAGCTTGTCCACCGCTGCAAACAACAAATGGTTTATTTTTATAATCTGTAGAAAATTGAGTGCCCGCTGGTCACATAGCTCTCCAGCTCAAAGCGTTCGTCACATTTTCCTTTCCGTTTTCAACAACTTTAATGAAGCACTCTTAATTAATCATAAGCTTCAGCTGCACTTTGAAATGGGTTTTTGCTAATGCGCTTGGAGTGTGCCAAGGCAAACGGACTTTTCGCTCAACTTTTTAGGGTTTTCTGGATAATTTTATAATTGCTATAAATGATTATTATATAAAGGAAATTATAATCTTATAATATATATTATTTGTAAAAATTAACTTTTTCACATTGAAGTGGCATTTAGCGACTCGACGTTGTTCTTATGCGTTTTGATTAGGCCATAAAAATGTTCACCACATATCTATTCAATTGCGCAAATTCCCAACCCACCCCTACCGCGCATCTATATCATTATTTTTCAATTAACACAGTAATAATGTAATGTTTTATACACTTTTATATACTATACATACATAGATGCAATTGCTCGTCGTCGACGAGGTTGAATAAATAATGTTTAAAATGCAAGTAATACAGAAATTGTTTGTGCAGTTTGCGCCAACTTCAAATATATGCAAACCAACCGCATTCAGTAGACTCCCATCATTAATGTTAATCACCAATCAATTTCAAATGCAATTATAAACATTAAAACTGTCATGTCCAATGGGATAACATATCTAACACATTAAACGGGCCGCTTATTGCCTCTGCTGCGGTCCAATCAACAAACTGAGAAAACGCTGCATAGGAAACCCATTACCGCTTACGTTGCGCATTTGAATTGTCCTTCATATCAATTGACTCGCCTCAATTGCACAAAAGAAAAACTTCTGCTCTAATTTATTGAGAACATATATGTTCTTATTCACATAAAGGATATTAAAGGATGTCTACGGCGCCCGATACCCTTGTAGACATTTCCCTTTTGAAAAACGATATATTTTTCCATACAAGATCCTACTAATCAACCGATCGTTCCTATTGCAGCTATTTAATATAGTATCCCTATGTTGATAAGATTTTGTGTACATCTAAAGGGCATAGTAAAACTCACTAATGCCGAGTATGGTCAAGATATCCTTTTAGTCACTTTTTAGTCCGACGCTCAGACACCTATTTTGCTACAAACATGTATCACCGATTTACCCACTTTCTGGTTGAATTTTCCGAAACCCTGTCTCAATTCTTACTTCGGCAAAATGTGTTGTATGGCTAGCGCTTCGACCCAAAGGGGTCCGTACAAATAACCAATTGGACACAATTCAGTCGTTTATTGATTCAAGGCTTTAATATAATATAAATATAATATAGTCTATATATATTTGAAAATTTCAAAACCCAATAATAATAAAATTGCATTGTTTTCATTGTTTTCTTAATCGGGCTTCCGCCTAAACTGAAGAATTAGTTTCACAATCTTCGCGGAAATGAATAGATCGCAGCTCTGTTTATAGCCGACAATCACAAGTTTTAAATGTGGTTGTTGCATTAAGTGCTGCAAGCTATTGATAACCCCTATGCTTTTCCGCTTAGTTTTGCATTCTTTATCACAATCACAATTTGCATTACTGGGCTTTTATTGCATTTCATTAGCAGCAATTAGATGCGTTGTTCGAATATAAAATACGTCGCAATTATTTATGCACGATTCGCCATTGTTATTTACCCTGCCAAGCGATACCATATCCCACACATTAACACACACATGATTGTGCATATATAAACAACAACTATGTATATAGAAAATATCGGTTACTGATTGTAATTTAATTAGCATTTAATAATAAATGCTTTTTATTGTTAGAAAATTATTTCAATTTTCATTATGTGGTAATAAATATTTTTTATTTTGCCATAATTTAATTGTGAAATTATTTGTTCTATTGGCCAATAATCATAAATTTCCAACATTTATGAGATGGAATTTTTAATTAGACATTTAGTTAGAGTTTTCTAGATAAATTCAATGAAATGATGAATGTTAATTAGCAAAAGGGTGGAATATTTAAAACCAATTTAAAATCGGCTCAGTTTTAAGGATGCAATTTTCATAATCCTTCGGGAAAAACTTTTATCTTGATATTGTTAAATTGATTGTCGAACTCGCGGCAGACCGCACCTCTACTCACTTGCCACTGCCTCTACTCAACAGCCCCACTAAACATTTAGTCGTAATGTGAAAAGAACGAATTAAAAAAGCAGCACAGAAAACAATACAATCGCATTTCCAATGCTGTTAATAGAATTCGAAGCAGATGCGAATGAATGTGTGTGTGTAACATGAAATTCTTGGAATTTGAGCTAGATACCCCATCCGATTGCGCAGTAAAAAACATTACTTTTGGGTTTTTCTTAACCGATCTTAATGAAATTAGCTTACAGTAAATGTTATTATACCATAGAATATTTGTGCAATACAAGTAGGCTTATTAACTTGATTTATAGCTCTGCGGTGGTAGCGGGAAGGTGGCGATAGGTGTAAAATGAAAGATACTTGATATATATATATAATATTCTAGAACCAAAATATCAAGTTGGGTGTCTCTAGCTCTTATTATTTACCCAATTTGCTCAAAAAACAGGATGTCGATATCAATTTGTATCGATTGCTTGGAAACGGAGTAAGTTATCGACTACCTACAGCTAATATTTCAAGTCCCTAGCTCTTATAGGTTCTGAGATGCTTACGTTCATACATACGGACAGACGGGCAGACGGACGGACAGACAGACGGACATGGCTAGATCGACTTGGCTATTGATGCTGATCAAGAATTAATATACTTTATAGGGTCGGAGATGCTTCCTTCTGCCTGTTGCATACATTTACATTTATCACAATAACATCATACCCCTTTTACCCATTTTTAATGGGTTCAGTTTATAAAAATGTTAATCTAACCCTAACGCTATATCCTTTTCAGAATTCTTTGCCATTTCATACATTCTATTTTCTATTTTCATTTTCTTTTCAATTGCATGACACTTTCACAGTAAGGCAAATGGCACATCTCTCAGGCAATTTAACTGAACCCACCAGAAAAATGCAAGTAAGAATCTTATGTCGGGTATAAGCGACTACGAAATACTCTCTCACGGTTCAAATAAAGGGTACAACAGCGTAAACAGCTAATTTATTAAGAATTATCGGTTAAATAATGCGGACGGAATGGCTCCTTAAAGAGGAACAGGCAGCTTTCCCTACTTGCCATCGTTTGGCGCATTCGAGAAAATAAGTGTCTTCCAAGCTAAAGATCTACAAGGGGCTTGACTGTGGCTCCTTGGAATATTCGAAGCCGGGCCTTGGCGTGGGATCTGAAGGTTCTCACGTTGGGCCATATATACCAACATCAGCTCATCAGCTTCGTGGTATCTTGCTCACTTGCAAGAATGCATCACAGAAGACATCAACAGAAACTTCATAGGATTCACCCTAGCGATATCCCCATCCAAGTACTTATCTATATATAACCCAAAAATTAAGTTTAAAAACAACGTGTAAGCATAATCCATTAATGTTTAGAATGTTAACCCATAAAAAAAAAAAGACTGCGCAAAACCAATGTACTCCTTTTCCATTTTGCGAACGAGTATTAAAATGCACAACTCACTGGCGCAAAAGGCAAACTTTTCATAAATCCTTATGAGCATTAATAATCATTATTCCATACATATCACATGGTTGTATTTCTACCTAAACACACATACTCCCACATGTATACATACATACATATGTGCATATCTAGTACTGAGTCTTTCTTTCGATTTTCTTGCTGCTCCATACCCATTCAAAGTGGGTCAAATAGGGTATAATGGGCTAGTGACAATCAATGTAACAGATTGAAGGAATCATCTTCGACGCTGTAAGGAATGTATTCTTGATCAGGATGATCAGAGCTGTAAGAACAATAGACTTGACATTTTAAATATGCACATATTTTCATGTATCATGCAAAAATTCCTCTACAAATTTCCATGGATTCGATTAACAAGGTCTACTGAATTATTAAGTGTGTGTCTTTGTATGCATATATTAATAAAAAAAAAAGTAGAAAATTCGATTGTTTGCATCACCTTAGTTCAGGTTACAGGGTATTTTTTAGCTGGGTTCTCTTAACAGAGCACTCTTATTCTCTTTATTGCTGTCCGGTTGCTCTTGGCTTGTGCCATCCTTACAATTTGTCAAATTCACTCAACTGTATGACCAAAAAATTTTACACACACCCACAAAAAAAGGGTGGCCAGCTGGCGAAATATAAAACAGAAACCCAAGATGAAGGCTGAGGCTTAAGCCTAGTCCAGATCCGTGTCTACAACAGGCTACAGTTACAGAAATACCCCCATATACAAACACACACACACACACACATCCGAAAAAACACAAAAAGTAAACATAAAATTGCACATTTTTCACATTTCGCACATAATTTTTGTATTTTTTCATTTTTTGTTTTGTTTGCCTACACTAAACAATAAAATTAGGGTCAATTTTTGTTGTGTGAAATATGTATATTGTGGTTTTTTGTTGCTCAGGGGTGGTGTGGGAGGAGCGAACGCTCGCTTGTTATTCTTAACCCTTATCAAAAACATTTTTTTTTGCTCTACTGATTACAATATTATTTTACTTTTTACTCCCGTGGGATTTATGTGTCTGAGCTGTAAACTTAACCATTTTCTATCCGGAATTTTTATTATTTTTCGCTTAACACAATCACAACTCAGCAAACGATTTACAATCTTTAGGTTCCGTACACATTTTTGTTTTGGGCCACGCAATTTGCATAAATGCGTTTGGGGCTCCTAATTTCTTCGAGCAAAATAAATTCCTATTTAAATGTAATTTGATTTCTGCATTTTTTTTCTTTTTTCCTGTAAATGGATCTGACATTTTCCTTTTCCTTGCGGCTTATCTGCGACCCCATCGGTTCGCGAGTGCACTTATTTTATGTCAAACTTGAAGCAAAAGTTTTTAACGCTGCAGAGCACACCTGGCGCAAAGGATTTTTCAACTCGTTCAACTCGACAACCCTTCCTCCCACTTTCGTCGTTAGGTAATTAATACCAGAGGAGATACCAGAGAAGCTGCACTGATGGATAAATAGTGCATATATCAATGAGCACTTCCGAAAACTTCCTATTGGACTGGTTAAAACTTTTCGTCTGCATTTTTTTGTTGTTGCTGGTTTCTGTTCCCTCTTATTTACATAAAAAACCAAA
This sequence comes from Drosophila littoralis, assembly GCA_018903485.1. Taxonomy (NCBI): domain Eukaryota; kingdom Metazoa; phylum Arthropoda; class Insecta; order Diptera; family Drosophilidae; genus Drosophila; species Drosophila littoralis. The sequence goes on from JAEIGF010000592.1 coordinate 8,709,382, forward strand.
GTAAGGAATTTAGATGACTCCATCACTGGAAAAGATTTCAGGAAGAAAATGGGGAATGCTTTTAATAAAACAAAAGGATATGATCGATCGATTGATTCGGTACAAGCAACATAAAGGTAATGAGAGCTCGTCATGTTTTATACGAAGAAGAAGCGTAAACTGATCAAGCAGGATCATAATGAATCATAATTGCCAGAGGAATTTTAAGAATGCTTGAAATACAAAAGTAAGAAAAAATTAGAGCAAGCAACTAGATAAGTATGATGATTGTGTACTGTTTTATGTATGTTTGAATACTAAAAAAGAAAGCTTTAAGTAATAAACCAACTCTTAGGCACCTAAAGAGCTCAATAAGAATAAAACTTTATTTAACAAGTAACAAGTAACAAGCTTTACAAAAGTCCTTCAAGCGGTAATACATATTTTTATAACGAAACATTTTCATATCTTACATATCAACACAGTCTGCCCATAAGAGTCTTATTTCAAGAGCTTGTCGAAGTGTTTATTACGAATAAGCTACGAATATGTAGTCGATAATTGATTTGAGCTCCCAGAAAAGTCACAAGCTAATGATTCGAGAGCATTTCCCAGGCAGAGAGAAAAATGGAAAGAGGTCACACAAACAAAAGCCATCCTCAAAAATCATAAGAATAAACAAATACAAAAACTCAAACAGAAAACACACACCCAGAAAGAAAGGGAGAGAGAGACGTGTCATAAAGTTGTCGCCCTACCCCAATGAAAAATGCCAAGAAAAATAGCAGTAAAAACAACAAAATAGTTAAGTAAATAAATGCATAAAAGCAAAATTACCGCCTTCCATTTACGGACGACAGGCAACATTTAAAATCTTACAATCAGTGCAACAATTTAATAAATGAGTGAAGATGTGTGTGTGTGTGTGTGTGTGCGTGCGTGTGTATGTGGGTGTGGGTGTTAGTTGCGGCTGGTGCAAATGACAAGTCTATGTACACAGTGCTCGCATATGAGCAACATTTATGTTGCCCGGGAAGGCCGTTGCATGGCAAACAACTACAGTTGCAGTTGCAGTTGCAGTTGCCAGGCGGAATAAAGGAGACAAACATCCCAGTGGGATAACAGGCATGTGCAGAACTAATGAAAGTTGTACTGTCGAATACGGTGTCACTTAAGACAGTTTTACAAGACAGATGTTGACTTTGTTCTACAATATTTTTTGAGTGACATTCTTAGTCATGATGCTTAAACGATGATACTACGAATAAACTTATGAGTTTTTTTTTTTTTAATCAAAATTTATACGATTTTTATTTTAGGTTCCCACTAATTATTTATTTAAAAGCTAGCTTTGGTTTATATTTTTCATCCTTGAACGCTTTACTGGCAATACAGGAAGGCTGCAAAGAAACGCTTTCTTGTCTCTTACTTTCTCATTCTCACAATTGTTTACTTCATTGACGTTTTGCCATTAATGTTTCCGCGTGCATTTGTATTATTCTTAATTCTGACATGTTTTGCTGTTCCATTTGGTATTTCTTTGTCTTCAGCCTTCGACATTTACTTGACGTTAAATCCTACCATTAAAATTCTTATATTTTTCACTTACTTCCAAGTGGCGTTAATTCCACTATCAACGCCTTATATCCTATTTGGATACCTTCCATATTTTAATATTGAAATCAAATAAAAATGCTTTTATTATCGAAACTTTTCATTAGCTATTGCTCTCTGAGTTTCCTCTTTCTGAAACTTAGCGAGTTAACTGCAATTTGATCTCTGCCCTGTCACTCTCTCTCGTACCTTCTCTTATAAAGATTACCGTAAGGTTTTCACACCAGACGAATTGCACAGCCCGTGTTCAGCAGGGTGCCTGCATATGTACAGAGCTAGTTGAGTAAACAGCTGCAGCAGCCGCAGCCATAACAACATCAGCAAAAGAAGCAACATGAGCTGACGCCCATCACTAGCAACATGATTACAAACATGCGCTTGGCATTGCGGCATCTGAGGCAGAGCCTGAAACTGAAGCTGTGCATCCGATAGCTGCCATCACACACACACACACTTATACAGCCGCTGCTGATGCCAACCGCCACTTGTCTGACTGACATTAATAAATCGCTTTTATAGCATCAGCTCCACTGCGCTGAACTGGCTACATTTCCACCAACTTCCACTTCCACATTCCCACTCCACTCTTCACTCTATATGTGCATTTGTTGCTGTCGCTTCTTTGCTCTAAGCTGGAGCGTGCACATCGGCAACGCTTTATTAATTCCACATCAATGCTGGCGTCTGGCCAGACAGTTCAACTGACCCAGGTTTTCTCGCACTCTCGCTCTCTTCCCTGCTCACAACGAAAATGTTTTTGTTGTGCGACCCAAAGCCACACGCAAGATGCAAGATGCAACTGTTTCATTGCTTACATTAACGCACACACACACAGATATATCAAAATTTGGAAATCGGCTAATCGAAACAAACATCAAATTTCAACAGTGCCGGCCCATAAAAGTGATGACACCAGCCAGTGATATGATCATGAGTTCAAGATTGTGGTCGAGGAGAAGACATTATAAGGGTTAATATGTGGGCTCGTTACTTTGTTTGCCATACAATTAAATGAATAGCAACAATTGTTGCTAGTCTGTGAATAAGATGACACAATTAATATTTTATAAATTTAATTTATTATATTCATATTTATACCATCCAACAGTGAAATTGATCGCAGATCTCTGAAAATGAGTTGGAAGCCGATCGGATGGTAAGCGGAAAAGTTTCATACAAACGTTTTTCGCGATTTTTCCACAAATTCAAAAATTGGAATTTTTCTTACCATATACCTTCATCACATATTGAGATAGTTTTTGTACTAGCTTATAATTTATGCTGTGTCATTTCTATTTTACATGTTAGCAATTAAAATTGAATTTTCTATATATTATGCGTTTTTCAATTAACTTTATCATTCTCTTATCTTTGGGACAACAATTTTATCAGGCACTGTAAGCCATCCATCAAGCTACTTCTATTAATATTAAATATAATAATATGCAAATAGCATGCAACAATCACATGTCCCAGTTGCGCTGTTGAGTGCCCAACCGCAAGCTGACAATGTTAACACACACTGGAACAGACACAGAGCCAGTGTTGACAAAGCAATGTTTCTTTCTCTCTCTCTCTCTCTAAGACACACTTGGGACTTTCGGTTGGGTTTTCAATAATCTCTTAAGCGTCGCCTTATTGTGTGGCATATATTAAATTGGGAATACGCATTAACATTTAAATTTGTTTTCAATTTTGTCAACCACGAATTATTGTGTAGATATGCAAAGTGCGCCCTATATCAACTAAATTTGCCACCTCCAGAAACAAAAACCTCGTCCGAGTTTAATATGTCAATAAAACAAGAAAGCTGTAAAGGAAGCCTCTTGAAATGCATAACTCTTATATTGTTCACGATTTTAAATTATCAATTATATTGTTGTCGTATCTGCAGCTTAAACGGTGTTTAAAAGTTGTCAGTGTAGTCAAGTTGTCAATGTGCAGGAAATAACAGTGTTAAACAACACTATTAAGAATCACAAAGAACTGTTTTGAAAATTTGTGACCATCAAAAACGAAAATTATATAATTAAAAGAGCTGGAGTGTCAAAGGAATTCATAAAGTTAAATAGATTCATTCTTAAGCAGATACATTGGGCAAAAACACCAATACTTTTTAATTGTCTGGTTAGCGAGCATTCCTTTACCAGTTTAGCAATGATAAGGAAGATTTTAAGTAGGTTAGAAAATTTATGTTTTAAACTCATTTACAATAAAAATAGAAACAATTTATAAAAACGCTCAAAGCTCAAAGACAGCACTCTGATAGCTTTAAGAAGAAAAGAAAGATTAGTTGTAATGTAAGTAATGTATACCATTTTTTTAAGGCATTATTACAAGGCGTTTATGTTTCCAGCTCTTTTTGCAAATATTTGCTATAATTATATGTTTCTCAAACTTTTTTAAAAAAGTTTTGAGCAATACCACTTACATCTCGCATTCTTCAAGTAGCTTTACCTTTCACTAAGCGTCCGCTTAGTGCTAATCTGTTCCCATTGGGAGTTAGGTGCTAGAAAAACGTATGTGTCAATGTATACGATTTGTGATCAGATCTTATAAAAAAATATCGAATATTACCTCTAGACAATCTTGACTTTGAATACCTTAACAAATATTTGAAACGCTTTCGAATGCTTTTCTTAAAGCGCTTCTTACGACCAAAAATTTGCATAATATATATATATATACATATATATATATTTAGATGTGTATATCTCTTAATACATTTACAGTTGTCGCATTGCGAACTTAGCTGATTCACCGCATTTCGCGGGTTTTTTTCACACGTTTTTTTTTTTAATTGAAATTCGATTCGCGCTCCTTATGTTAATGACACAAAATGTGCACATTTGAAAGACATTTTTGAAAACTGTGTCAAGTTCATTTTGCAATTTGTTTGGACGGTGTTAAAATTCAAACAAAGTGTGAACACACATTTTTCAAATCAGAAGCAATTTTTGTATTTATTCTATTCACAGCAAGAATGTGTAGTATTTGTAGAATTCGTTTGTCTTTTTGGCACTTGTGACGAAAATAAATTTATTTGATCAGATGGTAACGCCCAAAAACCAAAAATAACATATGTGTTTAGACTTACGCACTGACAAATTGTGAATGGATGAATATTTGTTGTTTAGGGCGTGTGAATGGAAACGAATCAACAGAGCGTACGTACCTGTAAATACAATTGGAATACAAGATAAATAAATGTTAATTGATCTACAAATATTTGTTGATAAATAGAACAAAGTTTTTTTATTTATATTTATACTGATCAGAAATACAATATTTCAATTGGTTGTTTTTCCTAGACTCATAAAAGATAAAGTTGCTTCAAGCTCGTAAAATATCAGTAGCTTAGCTTTTTAATGTCACTAGCGGTTTTAACCCGGCCTTGACCGTAAGACGTATATAATAAATTTTCTCAAAAAGCTTCAACAATTATTTTGACACTGATCGGAGGGTAAACAAACAACTATCATACAAACATTGTCTGGCAATTAAACACTGTTGCGGGTGGAATTTTCAAATTCGATGAAACCGGTATTCATCGAGTTCCTATGTAGAGCTTTAAAAATAAGTTTCAAGCAAATCGGAAATAACTTAAAAACTTTACTAAAAAAAATCTTAGAAATGCAATTTTAATCGATAAAGATTTGATTTTGCCAAAAATATGAAACACGTCTTAAATGATTTTTTATGTAGATCCCTGAAAATTAATTTTAGGGCGAAACGCCACCCACCAAATAGTTGACCCCCATTTCTACTAAGGAGGAATAGATTTTCCAAAAAGTGCGAAGCACCCCTCAAGAGAATTTGAAAAAAGGTCTTTGAAAATGAGTTTAAGGCCGGTGGAATTTCCCGAAACCCCGTCTTAAAGTGGACTTACATCACATAAGGTAACTACAGTGAAAATTTCAGCTTCCTAGCTCTTACCGTATTGTGCTTTGGTCACCAATCAGTCAGTCAGGACAAACAAGCTTATATATACATTATTGCCATACTATTATTATAACTATTAGATAATATAAGATATAAGATTTCAACAAAAACTTCCGTTATGGATTTGAAAAACTAGATTAACGAACCGAAGTTTGAGGGGTGGCAAGGAAAAAGCGAGCCGTCTCAGTATACAGCTTATATATTAGTAAAGGCCATTCTTAAAGTCTATGAATAAACGAAATTCAAAGTTTATACTGACCTTTAAAATAGCTGAAGTTGACAATTGAGATATTTTTCATCTACTCGGGGGAGCACTTTTTTTTTTATAGTCAAAATTTGTCGATTAACATTTATTTGCTTACGTACGTACCGTTAACCAATCGATTTAAGCCACATTTTATAATTAATGAAGGCCGGTTAATTGTGACTTGAAAACCAATTAGGCATTTGGCACAATTGGCAGACAATTTGACAGCATTGAATTCATTTGAAAGCGGAAGCTTGGAAAATAATCAGCAACTGGGCAGCATGTGGAATCCACAGGAATTGCCGTTGCACTATTGTGGGGCAATTGAATAGGTGTTGCAGCAGTGCTGCGCGCACCTGAGCAAACGGTAAAATCAATTAAAACGTGTGCAAAAAAGGTAGTGAGACGTGGGGGGAGGACAAGTACCATGCAATTGGCAGCCGACAAACGTGAGGCAATAAGCTTACTAAAACAACAAGCGGCTGCAACACGAACCCAATGCAGAGCGAATGAAGGTACATGCAACCGGGGCTAGGAAAAGTGGAGCGCATGTCAAACGCAACACCAGAGCGACGCACATTATGCGAGCATTGGCGAAATAGCTTAAATGCCTGGTCATAGCATGTTGCACGCTGGGGCTGCTCTGCTGCCGCTTAATTTTTGTGGCAGGCAACACGTGCATCCAACTGCAGCCAACTGACCAGACATCAGGTTCAACTACAAAGAAGGCACAGCATACTTAACGGTCACAGCACTGGCAACAGCATCATAAAAAGTTGCAGCAACATTTTGCGCGCAACAGTGGCAACAGTTATTAGTGCCACATGTTGCAGCGATGCGCATTGTTGGCATAAAAGGCAAGCAGCGGGCAGCAGGCAGCCAGCAACACCAAAGTATTCCAGGCACATAAAAGAATTCACAATTAAGGTCTGCTGTTACCAGCATGAACTGCAGTCAAATACACAGAGAAAAAATAAAAGGCGATTTTTGAAATAAAATTAAAAATATGGTGTCAGACAATTACAATTAAGCAATTTATATATATTATAATTAATTATAATTCATACCTAGTATAGTTAAAAAAAATTGCGCTCAAGTGTTCATTATTAGAAAATAAGAAAAGCTTGTAATTTCGTTGATTTAAGAGCTTATTATGTTAGCAAACTATGAAAAATCCTTTAATTACCTTTCCGAGGAAGTGAAAAGAATATCTTAGGCTAAATAAGTCGATATGTTAATTATAGAACGATTAAAAAAATCATACAAAAAAAGTTGATAAAACACCTAAAATAATTTAAATGCGGGGACTAGTGCTTTAATAAAATTCACAGAACGAGTGAGGATTGGCAGACAACACACCACACACACACAAGGCATACACTCGTTCTCTAATTAAATCAACACTTTAAAAACAACCTTGCTGCGGGCTTTAACTAAAAAAATACAACAACCCCAACCGCCATGTAAATGGGGACAGGGCACGGCAAAATCTAACAAAGAAGCCGGCCCACTGTTACGCTCTACTAATTTCTGGTTTAATTATTTTCAATTTTGCACAAAGTAACCGCGACTGCGACAAACACAACACAACGACAACAAACATGCACTTGACAAGCAGAGAAGCAAATGTGCAATTCAAGTGCAGGTCAACAGCGAAAATGACGACGATGACGACATTCAAAGTGGAGAGAGAGAAAACGGAAAAGAACGGTGGCAAAAATTAAAAGCATAAAATTACAAATTACGTTTTAAATAATTACACGAATTACAAGTGTGCACGCATTGCATGTATTGGTGAGCTTTTGAAAGCTCTAATAGTTGTAAGGCCTAGCAGCGATGAGCAAAGCTCAACGAGCTGCGTACATGTGCTGTGTACATGTAAAAGCTCTATAAAACTACAAATGTTAAACGTCCAAATATTGTAAGTATTACAATTGATATCTTGTCTTATATTATTAATAATGTCAAATTTGCGAAAAATGTCATTTTCAGCACTTAATATCTTAGTCTCTAAGTATATTTTTACTAAGGAGCTTCACTTAAACTGTTTTTTATCTGAAAATATATGTCTGCTTAAACAATTTTCCCCGCCAAACATAAGTAAATACAACAGTGTATGCTTTCCATTTTCTCGGTTTTATTATAACTTTAAGGACCTGTTTATTCATTTGCTGCAAACTTACCCTAGTATATACTACAATGAATTTCTCTTACCCTGCTTCGCTTCAAGTTTATAAATCAACAACAATTCTGCTCTAGAGTTGCCAACATATTTATGGCTCCATCAACTAATGTGTAGGAAAGGGATTGTAGCATGTGGCACACACAGGTTGCAGTAACAATCCAATTCGATTTAACTACACATACAATGCATGCGACATTTACAAGAGGGTACCATCAGGTGTAACACACACAAGCACAGACATGTATGTAGATATATATATATATACATATATAAATATGGCAGACGCCATTCATGTTTGTAGCGCAATAAAAACTATTTATGTAATTGTATTTGTCTTGCAAGTTAAATTAATTAAAACCACACATGAAATAACTGTAAACAATGTGGGCCAAATATGGAAAGAGAAAAAAAAAACAGTTATAATAGTATTTGACATAAAATTGCGCTAATGGTAAAATTAATAAAACTTTTGCAAATGGGACACAGCAATCCAATTAGCTGACAATTATGAATTGGTGTTTAATTATTAATAATGTTATAATAAAAACTGATATTCTATGGGTGATAGCAAGTGAGGGAGTAACCGAAAGTGTACGGCTGAAAGATACTCTGTAGTAATATGTAGCAGTAGTTACTTAGAAAACGTATATGCTTTGATTGGTATTTATCGATTTTGGAAAGAACGAAAAGTTATTAAAAATATAACAAATTTTCGAGTGCACTTAGTGTCTAACTTATTATATCTTTGCTATCGACAGTAATAGTTTGATATTGAGTATCGAAATTGATCGGCTGTCATTAAATGCGGAGGGCAAAAATATTGAAGCCAAATGGATCTGGGTAAAGTATTTTAAATCCACCATATATATTTTTTAAAGCAGAAAGAATTCCAAATCTATATACTATATTTTTTGAGGCTTAACGAACACAACAATCGGACTTCATTTTTTCAACTGAACGTTTTTCAACAACCCTAGACAGGCCAAATGCAAACACTAAGTTGAATAACGCCCATACATTTTAATGCGACGCAATATTTCTAGTGTGGCTTTTCGCCACGCCAGCCGAGTGGCTTTTCGCTCTCCAAAAGCCAAACGACTTAGTGGGGAAGACGCTGCTTGTTGAAGCTGTAACGAGCAACGAAGTCGAGCATCGAAGAAGATGATTTTCTCTTTCTTCTTGTTTTCGAAGTACATTCAGCGAAATAGCTTCGCACAAAATACACGCTTTGACGTTTGCTGATTTGCATTTGGATAGATCATGATCAGCGCAAGAAAACTTATAAAATTAATTTCTTCGATACGAAAAACCACGGTTTTGACTTCGTTTTCGTTCTCAATTTTATGAAAATCAAGCTTCATAGTAGCATTTTGTTTATTGGCGTTACTTGTCTTATTATTTATATTGCCTTTGGACAGAGCATATCGACTTAGCTCATTATACTGATTAATAATGAATAAACTTTGTTGATGCCTTGTAAAACTTGATATACCCTTGCTTACACATTCTGAACAGCTGCAGGGTGTGAGCAAACAAACAAGCTACATGCTTATCAATGAAATGAGTGTGGGATGGACAGGTATTTGGGGCTTATCTTATCTATAGACAATTGAATACAACATGTGCAATCAATTGAAAAGCGAAAAACAGTCACAAGTGACTGGGTGACTCAGGGCAGACACATAACTCAGATGGCGTGTTAGGAGAGACGCCGACAGGAACCACTTGAAAGCCACTCGAGACAGGTGGGCGGGGCTGGGTAGAATGGCAAATCAACCCTGTGAAGACTTAAACTTAATTAAGCAAAGGCTGGCCCAGTGGCTGCAAGTGTAGCTCATAAAAAATCAGTTGTTAAAAACCCCTGAATGACACTGAATATAATGGAAATGCCAAGAAACAACAACAACAACCACAACAACAACAACAATGGTTGCAAACATGGCCAGACACGTAAGCATCATTAATCAAATGTCCAGACAAGTGTAAAGTATAAGCGAGGCACACGACAACCCCGGCCAGGAGACCATGCCAGGACCCTCGCTGGCTTCAAAAAAAAAAATGAAGTGCGCCTCACCCAAGGCGCCGTTTAAGACTTCGCCCGACTTGGGCCCCGGGCCTGGCGCCTAGGCACACCTAGCCAGCGTAAAGTGGTTCGCCCCTCTCGACAAGCACTTGAGGCGCCCCACCTTTGCCTGTTGACAATAAACATTGCGATTGCCGCGTGACGACGACAACGCACTTTGTCAACGCACAAGGAGCTGTCGCCGCAGCCGCCGCGGCCGCCAGAGGAGGTAGACAACATTCGCAGGACACCCAGCGGTCGGACCCAGTCTCCCACTCTGTTTCTCCCTTTCTCTCCGCCTGTCTCTCTCACTCTCTGTAAGCGTCTGTATAAACCGCATTGTTGACATGGATGTCAGTCATGACATTTTAGTTCCCAGGTGTGATTAATTTCGCTATTGTTGTTAAATTTCGTTTCGTTGTTGCTAGCCGCTTGCCGGAAAATGTGTAATGGAATTTGCAGAATTTTTGATCTAGTCATGGGTATTAGAAAAGGACACACACATGTGCTGGATTTACTTTCGAAATATTTTCTAAAGAGTGTTTTTAATAAAAATGACAACTAAATCTCAATGAGAAACGAGAAAGAAAGGCTATCTTCGGCTCGCCGAAGATCTAATACCCTCGCAGACCCAACCTTTTCATAATGCTCCTAGTGCTTTGCCCGTATCTAAGAAGCACAGGGAAAATAGTTAATGCTGAGTTTGGTCAAGATATCTTGATAAACAAAAAGGCTTTTAATCAAAAATCTAGTTTTCGACCGATCGGTCCTCTGGCAGATATATGATATAGTAGTCCGATCTTAATAGGATTTTGCATATATATGAGGAGCTTACTAAAACTAATAAATGCCGAGTTTGGTCAAGATATCTTGATAAACAAAATTTTTTTCATACAAGAACTAAGTTTTCGACCGATCGGTCCTCTGGCAGATATATGATATAGTAGTCCGATCTTAATAGGATTTTGCATATATATGAGGAGCTTACTAAAACTAATAAATGCCAAGTTCGGTCAAGATATCTTGATTAACAAAATTTTTTTCATACAAGAACTAAATTTTCGACCAATCGTTCCTATGGCAGCTATATGATATAGTGGTCCGATCCAGCTGGTTTTGACATATGTGCAGCGTGCAACAGAAAAGGCGACTTCTGCAAAGTTTCATTAAGATAGCTTTAAAACTGAGAGACTAGTTCGCATAGAAACAGACAGACGGACAGACGGACATGGCTATATCGACTCGGCTGTTGATGCTAATCAAGAATATATATACTTTATGGTGTCGGAGATGTCTCCTTCTATGCGTTGCACATTTCACGACAAAAACAAAAAAAAAAATTGAGATTTCAGCCCTTAAAAATTGTAAGCTTTTTGTAGGTCACAAAGTTCTCTTCTCCAAAAAACCTATTTTGACTGAACGTTAAGTATCCCGAAAATATTACATTTTATGGATTCAACTATTTTGGTGGTGTTTTTATTTGTTTTGTACCATTTTAAAAAGTTTCTATCAATTGTTGTCAGAGGCTACAATTCATCTATAATTATAAAACCATTTACCAAAACTATACAAATGTTCATATGTTATTAAAGTGGGACATATTCTTACTCCATTACTGTCCAAATACATTGAATGAAAGCCAGTGTGGCCAGAAATCGGCTTAAATTTAAATTACGCAGAAAAACATTTACCCAAATAACACTTTCAATGCATTTTTAAGACCAAAAATAAAAATGAATAACAAACTTTATTTTCCATAAAACGCAATGCTATAGTCAAGGTAAGCCATCTTATCGCATAGGCTTTTAAAGACTTTCCACATTTGAAGACTCCAAAGAAATACAAACAAGTGGTGCCCGTAAAAATAGGCCTCAACGTTAGATCAAAAAAAAACATTTGTTAACAAAAAAAAACAAATACAGTTTTAAATGAATGTGAGGAAATCAACTTGATAGATACGCGCATTCACCTATCGTGGCGCGAATAATGTCATGGTTTCTCTAAGAGAAAAAAGGATAGAGAATTGGAAGATACAAGTTTTTGCATTGAGTTCAAGCCAAAATTGATTGTGATCCAATTTTCTCAGCGCACAGTTTTGCGTTTACACTGATAAGCAAAGGCTTTACTTATCGCACGCTGCTCGTAATTAAATCAATATGAGATAAGCAACTGTATTTATCTTATTTTTCGAAATTTCCATCTCCCATTGCGTACATTTACATAACTGACAGTCGGAAAATGGTTTTACAAATATTTGTACTGATAAATCATAAATGAGCAAAGTACCTGAAAAGAAAAACACAAAATAAATGTAAATGGAAACTTTGTGAGTCAAGTCCAATTGCACCTGCTGATGCTGCTTTCTGCTCATTCATCCAGTCAAAAGCGAAAAAGTAAATTCTGTTGAAACCAGAAAAAACAAGTAAGAGGTTCTAGTCGAGAGCTCCCAACTAGGGGATACCCTGAACCCTCTTCTTCCAACACCAAATGCAGATATATATATACTATTCTAGAAGCTACATGTCAAGTTTGGTGACTCCAGCTCTTATTATTTACCAAAATTTCTAAAAAAAAAACAGGGTTTCGATATCTATTTTTATCGATTACTTGGAAACGGGGCAAGTCATCGAATATCGGAAACAAACTCGATCTGCGCAGGCACTAGGAGGACCTACAGCAAAAATTCAGTCTCTAGCTCTTATAGGTTCTGAGATCCTTGCGTTCGTACATACAGACGGACGGACGGAGAGACAGACGGACATGGCTAGATCGACTCGGCTGTTAATGCTCATCAAGAATATATATACTTGATGGCGTCGGAGATGCTTCCTTCTACCTGTTACATACATTTTCACAAATACATTATACCCCTTTTACCCAATTTTAATGGGTTCAGGGTACAAAAATAGACGATATTTCATGTAATCATGATATAAGTTGCGGAAATGCGTTTGAGTGCAAGCACATTCCATTTTTTACATCCTGCGCAATATAAAATGATTCAATAGTAAAAGAAGAAAAAAATAGCTGTAGAAATGTGATTAAAAATGAAATTCGAGTCATATTCCCTTAAATAGCAGCGAAAATGTATACGTTGCAATACCACGTTGAGCGCCATTAAAGAAATGTTTTTAACCCTTGACCATGTAAATATATAAAATATAAATCCCAAACATTTTACTTAAATTACAATCAATTTAAGAATGTTGATACATTTGTGCGCCCATGTTGGGCGCCACATATGACCACATATGGGTTCTTTAAATTGACAATTACCACACAACAACTTTACTTTTCTCAATAAAATCAAAGAGATTTAAACGTAATTTGCCTTATAGGCCAATCAAATGATTGTAAAGCACTTCCCTATGCCTTATGCTAATACTTCATGAGCAGATCCATATCCATACAACTTTCAGTCAGCCAAAAAAAAAAAAATGGGATAAGCAAATGCTGCTCATTACGCACGTCAGAATCCAATTTGTTGTCACATCTTGACGAACATAAAAAGAAAAGTCGAAAAACAAAAAATAAATAGGGAAAATGGGAGCGAAATCAAAGCGCGTTGTGGGACACGCAATTTCAAAGATTAAATCCTGCACATTACATCAAATGGCTGTGCCTATCCTTTTTATTATACTTGCGTATGAAGGCATCTTCCACTTAGTTTGGGCACTACGTTTTCTGACCAGTTCATCTTTATCACATAACACATAACAAAACAAATACACGAGCTGTCCGCGTTGTTGTCGTCGCTGGGGAGGCAAAAACTTTCGACATAATAATAAAAATTGCATGCCTACGAGAACATGGCCCAATCCCGATATCGCTGTCTAAAGGATCTGGGCGCCTAACGGGAGAGGAAGACTAGAAGTTGGTAGAATATTAAAGCTGCTTAAAATCATGATTATATTACATACTTGGATGGCAATGGCAATACGGGCAGCTCAGATGTCCCTGCGGTACAACAACATTTGAAGGAAGAGGAAGCATGTGTCAGATGATGTGCAAAATGTCGCCAAAATAACAATGAAAATTTACGATATACATAAGCTTAACATACAAGGCCGAGACTGTTATACACTAACAAATTGGAGCTGTTAAATATAACTTTCTCTGAGTTTTCTTACTTTTGAAAGATATATGTGTCTAGATTCACTAAGGAGCAATAAAGAGTCTGGTAAGACCTAGGTTGGATGGCGAAACTTCTTCATATGTGCATATTAATACCGAGAGATATAAAGCTTACGTCTGGAGGCATTTTCGCCACGACCTTCGCTTTCAGCATATCATATTAAGCATTTTATGTTTAAGCCCTTTGAGAATTATAAACGAAAAAGCCTTCTATTAGCCGTTATTAACAAGGTTAGTAATCGATCGTTAGCTTTTCTTACTACAGTCCAAATTTATTTAATTAACAATTTATTTAGTAGTCAAAAATAGTTTGTAATTAAAAAATTCAAAGGGAAGGTAAATAATGGTGTGTCAAATTGCCAAATTATATATCAGTTTTAGGTACCTAAGTTCATACATAACATATTTCGGAGTATCTAACCGTCACTTCACAAAAATAATAAGCTCGACAATGTAGTTTGTCGTCATAAATTGCAATATGTGTGGGGTTTTGTCTTAACTGAATAATCAATTACTTATTAAGGGAATATTATTATTACTTATTAAGGGAAATTACGAATAGCACATAGTAACAATTAAAAAACAAATTGATTTCGTGAATAAAACAGAACTGAAAATCTATTTCGAACTTTAAGTAAAAAATGTATTTTACTATTTTTGGATATATGAAAGAACTTGGAAGAATGTCAATATTCTAGAGCCGGGCAACTGTGGTGCTTTTCACCGTACTTTTTGCTTTTGTCCTTGGTTATTTCGAAATTAGTTTCTTGGCTGCAATGTAAAAATGAAGAAAATTAAACGACCTCATGGAGAGAAGCCTATGCCATTATTGGTTTAATATTGAAGTTTTTTTTTTTTTGGGTGCTTCTCGTATTTTAAAGACAAACATATACCGATATATATATTAAAAGGCAATGCTCTGCAGCTTGTTAGCCTAACTTTTTTATACCCTGTTATCTGCTGAAAATAAATAAAAATGGTATAGGGTTTTTTACAATTAAATGTAACAGGCAGTAAGAAGCATTTTCGCCGTCCTAGAACCTAAAATTTCGAATATATACTCTTATTTATCACACGCATGAGTTTTACTCTACTCATTTCCAAGTTTTTTATAAACATATCTATATATTAGACCTATATATACCAAAGTTGATATGTCGGTTCACATATAAATATAAATTACCTTTTGGATAACACTTTCCGGTTATGGCACACATATGTGTAAGAGGAAGTTTCGTTTGGCAGCTTGCCGCTGAGTACAGGATATCTTCTAGTGAGGCACTTGTCAATAAAGCCTTCTTGCTTGTTTTTTCGTTAGCCCTGTTATCGCATTTATTATGCCATTTCAGACAATGTTGTTTTTCTTATTTATTCGCATATGCGAAAGTTAAATTGTGTAGAAATTCAAGTCGCGTCGTCGTCTTTGGTTCCCCGTTAATCTGAAGTCGATATAGTTATTTTATGATGTGAGTGTTTGGTGCTTTTTATTTTATTATACGAAACACTCGTGACAGCTTTTTGGGCCCCTTGGGTTTAAGTGGTTAAAGCTGTGGGGCAGGGGAATTGGCGGAGGGGTTTATTAGTCTGCCTAGAGATGCCGTCGTTTTGTCTGCTGTGAATAAATTTATTTGACTTTTGCCCATAAATTACATTATTCGGTTAGACTTGTTTATTTGATTTGACCAAATTAGTAAAAGATCTTTAAAAGAAAAAAGCGCAAAAAAGAGCAAAAATTAAACTTGTTTTTCCGGCTGCATATAAAACAGTTCTTTTGCCATCCTTTAAATGATTTTGTGGTTGTTTGGCGTATTTTATTTATTTTATGGGTTTTGCAAATTAATATCAAGAATGATTTTGTGATTTTGGGATTTTTGTTAAGCTATGGCCTCCTTAGAATTGATAATAAGCTGCGAATACGCAACCCAAGCACGTTGACATGGCACATTATTTATCTTTGAGATTTCTTTGTGTAGAATATATAAATAATTCGCATGTCTGTTGTATTACATCCATACAAAGTTCGAATCTGGCACTATTACACAAATATCCAAGCCTGGCAACTAGCTCCAAACGTGCTTTAAGACTTTTTTAAACAAATGGCAGATATTTATCCAAGTCACAGAACATGAAGGAATACTTGCTTTTATTGTTAGTTTATTTTAATTAGTCCACAAAATTCCGCAACACATGCAGGCTTAATTAGCAACAATTGGCTTGAGCTTCAGATGTGCATGTAATAAGCATGACAAGCAAATCACACGTTTCCTGCACCGGCGTGAGGCCCTTACTTATGAAACCTTCACCCAACCCCCGATTGCCGATGATGGACTAATCAAAGAGACAAACGATTAGATAAAGTATACTTCAGTTCAAAATTCGCACACGCACACCCTGTCAACTGTCTGATAGAGTCCAAGTAGTGGCAAATTGTGCGTCGCCCTCTTCTTTTTGGCACGCAAAATCCTTAATTACATCCGGTCGGAGTTGGCGCGTGTATCCGGCGCGTAGCCGCTAGGAAAAACCCGGTGGGAAACCGCAGTGAACAACACGTGGATAAGTGAACCGCCAGTTGGCATCCAGTCACGTTGCCTGCCTGCCAGCTAGAGAGATCTACCCTCTTCTATGCCGGCCCATTCCCCTGAAAGAACAACAATTGCTTGTCACCAGCTGTCCACAGTTTTTCACAGTTTTCTTCTGTCGCATTTTTCGCACGTATTTTCCGGACTTTGAGTGGTTGCTTTCGTCTCCGAATAGAGTAGAGAATCAAATCCACCCCCGCACTGCTAACCCCGCTGCACAATAGCCTATGCGCATTTGTGTCACCTTCTACTCATTGCTGGTCAGCGTTTTGTAGTTCGAGGGCAGTTTGGGAAATGGGATATTGGAAAAACTAGTTATGAGGCTGCTGCACTCGACCTGCAGATATTAATTACCAACAGGGAGCTATATATAGATTATACTGCTCCCAACTGACTTCCTATTAAATTGTTTAATTAGAGTGCACCCGAATAGGAGGAAATAAATTTCCAAGGGCTCGACAAACAGCTGATAATACTCATGCCCGTCAGCTTTTGGCTACTTTCACTCATTTTATTCCATTCTTATCAAAATCAATAGTTAATTGAATTTTCTGATATCTAAATGGCGTTTTAATGTATTTTTTGGGTTGGACCTCTAACGACTATTGATGCAAACGGCAGAGAGCCTAACACATAGAGCCTTAGGATATATGTACGCGAATGTTCTTTCTAATTTTTCAATCTGCCATAGCTTTAAGCTAACTAAACTGGATTCAAAATCGATAAAAAAAAAAACTTGAAATAAGTAACTTCTAAATGTTTCCCCAAAGAAATGTACTTCCAAATTTACCGTTCCTAAAGCAAACTGAACTATTATTATTATTATTGGGTCGTCATTTAAACTTTAGTTTAATTTTGATTCTAAGTTCATTTAAGTAATGCGATTAATTTATTGTTTAAATTTTTGAGCTTTATATATTTTGTTTGTTGCGGGCTTCTTTTATTTTTAACACAAAATACACATGTTGTCGTCAAATAAAAGTGCTCAAAAATTAATTAGCACAATAATGCGAAATGCGTTAAATAGGCATTTATTATTAATTGTTCCTAGAATAAATCCACATTGTTCGCCACACAAATGCAACCAAATTAACAAATGTTGAACCATATACACACTTGTTTGCAAAAATCTGTTCAGTAAAACAATAAAAAAAAAGAACTTATAATTAAATATGCAAATCGAAACAAATGCTGAAACACATCCATTTTTATATACAATTTTTGCATAAACATAGAAGCATAACTACAAAGAACTAGAATATAAAAAATAAAGAGAATTAAAAACGAGAAAGAAGAGCTATCTTCGACACGCCGAAGACATAATACCCTTGCAGACCGAACCGTTCTATAATGCTTTGCCCGTATCTAAGAAACACAGGGAAAATGGTTAATATTCATACAAGAACCATATTTTCGAACGATTGTTCCAATTTCAGCTATATGATATAGTGGTCCGATCCACCCGGTTCCGACATATGTAATACGTGCAACAGAGAAGGGGACTTCTGGTAAGTTACATGAAATAGCTTTAAAACTGAGAGACTATTTTGCATAGAAACAGACAGACGGATATGGCAATATCGGCACGGCTGTTTTTACTGATCAAGAACATATATGGGCTCGGAGATGTCTCCTGCTATGAATTATAAAACCATCTGCAAGGGTATAAAAAACTAGTGTTAGAGTTGAAATTGGCAGTTTATTAATTAATTTAGAGCAGAAGCAAAACTTTTGCAGCAAACAAACAAGCCGAGGGAAAATAAAAAAAAATAAAAACAAACAAAAAACTATACCGAAAGCCACATAAATTAAGCAACGACCCGCAATGAACCCACTAAGCGAACCCAAGCGACCCCTTTGATGTGATCTAGAGGCGTGACCCAGGCTGACAAGTCTGGCTGACCCAACCCCAACCCCAACCCCAGCCCCAACCACTGAAACTCAGCTCTGGGAAATGGAGGTGGGGGCTGCTGGGTTGCTGGGTTGCTAGGTCTGCCGTCGGCTGTTGATGTTTTCATAAAACCTAATAAAGATTTCATTAAAATTGTTGTGCCCAACTTTATTTGGACTTGTGCATATTAATAATGCGCCAAGGAAATGTGCCAGACAGCCAGATACCCGCTAGCACAATGCTGATTATAATTATCTGACTAATCATGTAGTTGATAATGATGCTCAAGTCAAAAGGCGAAAACAGGAAACGCATTCACATTATAAACTTTTGTCTGTTTGTTTTTATTCCCCCAGCTATCTGGCCTTCATACTATCCACAAATCGTTAGCCAGAGTTGCCAACATACATGGCTTTCAATGTTCATTCCATTCGCTAATTTCACATCATTGTCAGCAGCTGCTTTGACGTGCCTGTTAATTGCAAATGTCAAGTGCAATATTTTCCACACAATTCATTTTAATGAGCAACAGTCGAATTTGCATTGCAAATTATTTGTGGAGATTCTCAATAGTTGTTAGTTACAGTCCCGTTTAGATTTGTGGGCCAATATTGAACAGGGTTTAAGCCAAGCGGACAGGTTAATTTTATTTTATGGCACCGTCATTTCCAGTGCCATTTGATGGGGGAAAGTGCAAGGCTCGAATCAAACTTGTTTTACGGACTGTAAACACTTTTTAATACCGGTTCACAAAGTCGGATGAGTATATTGCTTCTCTGCAATGTCCCTATTGCTGTATTTGGAATATATAATCGTGAATTCGCGTCAAATACTTTTTGAAGATTATATGGCTACGAGCGCTGGGGGCGTGGCAAGTCGAAATAATAATTATAATAATAACTGATGAGCTCTTATTAAGAACAGGTTGTACTTGACTGCAACGTTCTTTATATCTGATTTTTCACATTGTCTGCAGCTTCTTTCTGTAGGAGACCAATTGCAAGCTTTGAAATTTTATTGAGTCACAAAATGTAAGCGTTTTTAAAATATATTTGTATAAGATAACCCAAAGCCATTAACCTTTAAATGCTTTTTGTATTTCAAATTATTTATAAAAAATATATATACATATGGTTCGTTTCGGGTTGAGGTTCGGTATTTTCCTTGGCAACTGGTTCAATTTACTTTTCGGTTAAGCCAAGGATTAAAACAATTCAATTCAAATTAAATTCTATATCCAGAATTTTATTTTTCCAAATGTATATTTAACGATTACAACGATTCTAAGATGCACATATAAATGTACATATGTAAGATCCAATAATATACTATATCATATTCGTACCGTGGGTACAAATGATATTTTTTACTAGGATAACACAAACCTTAACTCTTTTAAAAATGTCCATCATTATTTTTTCTATTTATTCTGTTGACATCAAGTATTTTTCCACTGCTTAAAAATGTTGTCGTTAGCTCAAGTTTCTTGCTAAGCTTCTTTATCTGCCGAATTTATCAGTGTTGACCTTCTCCTTGACAAATGATTAGCCGCAGAGCACAAATTATGACAGCCACTAAGCAAGTATAATTACAAAATTACATGGTTTGAAAACAGGTATTTTTGGGCCGCATTAAATTGTTTTTCAGCATGCTTTTTCTACATAATATAAAAGCTATATACTATCTGGGCTGTGGTTACTT
Organism: Drosophila littoralis; assembly: GCA_018903485.1. NCBI lineage: Eukaryota > Metazoa > Arthropoda > Insecta > Diptera > Drosophilidae > Drosophila > Drosophila littoralis. The sequence continues at coordinate 8,729,716 of JAEIGF010000592.1, forward strand.
AGCATTCATGTGCTAATTACTACTGTCCGATCTCTGAAGTGAGCTGCCGGTCAATGTTGACGTCTACAGATTGCATTATATACGAACCCAAAAGTTCAATGGCTTCTCCCTTATTTACGAGACCGTTTGGTGTCTTGACAGTGCACAAGAAATAAAAAATCAAGCTGTTGTTAAATTTGACACGTATTCGAGCGTGTATGAGTGTATTATATATGAACGTCTTTTGATATATTTTCTTTTTCATAAAAACACATTTCAACATGTTAATGACTCCGTGAGCTGTGGATGCTGATGCTGTTGATTAAGTATATGATGATTATGCAGTTTCTTTCTGTTGCAGTTTCTTTTGAAGCTTTCAGGCAAACAAATCACATATAAAGGCATAAAGGAAGTTCCAGAGGGTTTTGTGCGTGTGTCCGCCACACAACATCTTAAACCAAGTAGAACAAATATCATTTACAGCTTTTGACCCACTTTTATTTTGAGTTACAAGCTTTTCATGAGCCACATTTCCACAGCCAGCGGCGATTTCGCGACATGTACCGTTTTATACCCTGTACCCACTATAAATGGGCGAAAGAGGAGATTGCCTAGATTGCCTGTCTCAAACACGACACTTATCTAGCTCGTATGATTCCCGATGTCAAAAACTATAAGAGCTGTAGACAGCAAGTTTTGTAAGTTGCGCAGATCCGAAAATCTGTTCCGTGTATGTTTACAGGGTATCTACCAGTCAAGAAACCTCGAAAAGAGCACTCTTTCTTTGATATTTTTTGTGCCTATAAATATAATAGTAAAAATGAATGAGTTTTTCTTCGTCCTGCGCTCACAAGGCTCTTTCTGACGTTGCAACTTGTGAAAACTGCGGCCGCTGTCGTCGCGGCTATTAAATTTCAATTATTGTTACATTTTTCACACACTCTGCAGCTGGAGCAGCAGCCGCCGTGCAGGCGACAACAAACATGTGAAATGGCAATGGGAAACGGAAAATGGGGGAAATGTAAAATAGAAAATGGAGCAAGTGCCGCTTTAGTTAGCAAACGCCATAAAGTTTACATTGATGTACATTTTTTCTTCCATGTGCAACATGAATTTGACATTTGCATGTTGTTGTTGCATTCACATTTGCTGCGGTGCGCGGTCCAGTTAGTTGCACACTTAGTTGCAATAGTTCCATTTTTTTAGCGTGTGCTGCAAATAATTTGGCTTACATGCAACTCAAGAAAGCGTCACGAATTTTTGTGTGATTCGTTGTAAAGCAATTATCGATAAAGCGCAAACAATCGTTTATCGTGCAATTGTCAATGTTCGCTCAAAATACGAATAGCTCAAGAGAGTTATCAATACGTTGGCTTGCAAATTCATTTATTTGCATGCATGTTTAACTACAATTTTTAAACAGTAACAATTTCTACAAATAATCTAGTAAAAATAATGTGCGCGCTGTTGTTAAACAACAGATTCAAAAACCTACAGAAAACTTGCTTCAAAATCTGGAAAACGTTTTTAGGCAGCAGATAATCTTGCGTTTAATTGTAATAATACTAAACCTTGGGGAATTTATGTTTTATGTGGATGTCTTAAAAGTTTAAATCCGTTTTAGACAAATTGTTGCTTGCAAATTAGAATGTGCCTTAATTGCAAGAACCTAAATATAATATATATATTTATATTTCAATAAATACTTAAAATTAAAAGTAGTTTAAAGCACAGACTTTCTAATGCTATTTGATGCATATGAGAGAAGAGGCAAAGCCAAAACCCAAATGCTGTTGGGCAACTTTTAGGCTTTAGCGGGCGCACATATTAGAAACATGGCCGAGACGAGTGCCTCATTAAAGCCAACGAAAATCAGCATAAGCTGCAAGAGCAACAACAACAACAACAACAACATGGACAACACCTCAATGGCATTTTAATTGCAAAACTTTAACGACGACAATAGCAAATACAACAACAGCAACAAATACTTGAGCAATTTCCATTCACTGGCCAACCGCCTGTTTCCGCTTTAAGTCAAGTTTTTCTTCCCCTTGAAATTGATTTGCTGTGTAAAGATAAGACAACATTTTATTGTTTTATTGGCAGCATTCGAGTACAAAAAGCTGCGTTTGTTTCACATTTATTGTTTCGCTACCCGAACGACTTCTCAGTTTGCTATAGTTCTCTAGTTTTTTTTTTTTTTTTATTGTAAACCGATCGAGCGTAAAAAGGTGAAGTCAGCCAAAGCCAAAGCAGTTAACCTATAAAATGTCTACTGCTATCTACACACACAGAGAAACACACACATACACAAATGCCCATATCTATATCTTGTAGATACGTATACGGCTTAGCCATAGTCGTAAAAAACAAAAAGAGAGGCATCGACAGAAGCCCCAAAGACTGAAAACTTGCTGACATTTTGGTTTATCCAGTTGACGTCGATGCAGTTGCCCGTTTGGTTGTTTCCCCTCATTCTTGGATCGACTTAAGAACCAATGCATTGGCAAATTTTTCTGTCGATTTTATTGTATTTTTGTCTAGTTGATTAAAAACCAGCATCTGATTGGACTATAAAGCAAGCAGGTTTTTACGTTTTAATACATTAGAGTAGAAAAATTGAAAACAAATTTTTATTAAGCCTCAACACAGCATCTTTGATAGATAAAAAATAACTAAAAACCGCAGATTGAAAATTTTAATTATTCCAATTCCAATTACTCTTAAAGATTTTTAATCAATTTTGTATATTTTTTAACAAGTGTTCATTTACTTTTCTCAAATTTCTTTCAGTGTATTTTGTTATTTTAAATCTATAAACTAGTACACAATAACTGAACTAAATTCATTAAAAACGCTTACATAAAGCATGAAAAAATGTCTTTCCAATTGAATAAGTTTTCATTAACTAATCCAAAAGAAACATTGCCAAAGAATTACAGTTAGCATCTGATACAATAATTGCCAACAAGGCACAGCATTTATTTACCGTAATGACTTTCAATGCCATTTTCCGTAAAAACTTTGCTCAACATAGCTCAGGTCCATTATCATTATCATCCAGTATGCTGCAAACTCGTAATGTATATCTCGATTTCAACCAAAACGATGCTTAAACATTGAAGCTTGGGTCAAAAAGGGAGATAAAGAGCCACAACCCAACAATTTTGCTGTAAGAGCCCTTGAAAACTTCTTAGAAATGCAAATATTTACCAGGTTATTTACAGCAGTAAAAAGGGAGTTGTGTTGTAGCTGTCCAAAGGAAAAACTGTTTGCTCACCTGCAAAGAAACCCGAAAATGAAAGAAAAACGATTTTAATGCAAGTCGTATAATTTAATAATGCAATGGGACCTGAAGCGCAGGCAAAAACTGGTTGCCTAATTACGTACGCCAGAAAATCTGCGCGAAGATTTTCTTGGAAATCCGCAAAAATAAATTGAGAAAAAAATATACAAAAATAACACACTCAACTAATTAGTTTAAACAGACGAGCTGAGTGATGCAGTTGGAGTCAGATCAGATTGGGATTGAAAGGGGATCGGCTGGCAATTGAGTTCTGCCGTGTGGATGCGTCTGAGCGGAGCTTATCCCGAACATGTAATTTAACTAAATATGGATGCATGAATAAATTCAATGGCATAATGAAGATAAACGCACTAAGCCAAGACGTTGCAAGACGTTGCCAAACGCAGTCAGTAACAAAAGCCAATGCTTAAGAAACTGTGTATTAGTTGGAGCAATACCCTGTATTGGGTAGAGAAATGCTAGACAAAAAAAAACAATAGTAAAAAGAGATGTATGGATTACAAACAGTTTGTACAGTTTTCGATATAATTTACACACGCTCTTAACACGATATCCCACCAAAAAACTTTAGCTTAGTTTTTAGGTAAGCAATTACGTGCTTTGAAACCCTTCCGTACTTATAGCACCCAGCATGCGAAGAACAAGGCGAATGAAATGTTGTTAGCTTAATAAGATTAAGCCAACTTAACGAGAGCTTTTAAAATCTTTAACTACGTACTAACAGACTATTTTTCAAACAATCAGATTGTTATGGTAATGTAGTAAATCAAGCTGATGGCGTTGTGTGTGCTTTCAATTTGGGTGAGTGTTAAGTTAAACCATTTCGAGCTTATTCTTGAATGAAAATGTTATATTTAAAGCGGCCTGAGCAGTGAGTATACCCAGCTTTTTTTTAGGTGCTGCATGGTATATGAATAACAATAACAACAACAAGAAACTGGCATGCGGCAGATTATCGTGGAACGCAGACGCTGGGCAAACTGGCGGCGGCAACTTTTGGCCACGACAAGCTCATTTGAACTGAAAAGCCAAACAAAGGCATATTTAAATGTTTGGCAACATTTTGCAAGGCAGAAGGACAACACGCAACAACAGGAGTTGAAGCAGCAACAACAACAGCAACTTGAGGGTGTTCGGTTGTGTGTTGTTGCTACAAACTCCTTTTCGCTGTTAATTTGCCAAACAATTGGCAGATAGCCAAGGCAAGCAAGCCGACCCCAAAAACAACAAAAACAACTACAACAATATCAACAAAAGCAATGCAACTAACAAGTCAACCAAAACGCAGCTAGACGGAATGACGACGCGCCCCAAGGCGCTGCCCATTGTTGAAATTGTTGCTGCTGTTGGTGCTGCTGCTTTTGCGGTTCTTGTTGCAGTTGCATATTTTGGCGTGCACGTTTTGCTTGTTGACTGTTTGTGTTATGGTTGTTGCTGTTGTTGTTGTTGTTGTTGTTGTTGTTGTTGTTGTTGTTGGCCAACAAATATGCCAAGCAGCCAGCGCAGAGCGAACCTCTGAGCAACTCTTAAGACCAAAAAACGAGTTGCGCCACGTCCCGCAGAATAACAAACATCGCAGAGCGCCAACAACTCCAAAAACTGCAAACTTGATTTACAAAAACAAGTCAGCTCGCGCGAAAGACAACTATGCAACAAGCAAGTCGAAGTTATAATGCTCTCACCACAAATACCAAAAAGTCGTGGTTAATAATCTTCATTAAAAGTTTATACTTTGTTCGAAGGGGGCTCAAGAAACTTATTTGCAGCATTCTGAATGTTAACAAGTTTTCGTGTTGTTCTTAAACTTTTGTAAAATGTAAAAGTGCATTTTTTCTAGAAACTATGCGAAAGAAACAAAAGTTATGATTTGTGAATAATTATTTATAACTATTCTATCATCAATCTAACATCCATTCTCTGTCTCTGTCTCTCTCTTTCTCTCTTTCTCTATCTCTTCTCTCTCTCTCTCTCTCTCTCTCTCTCTCTCTCTAGATCATTTTATGCCTTTATTTAATTGAATATCAACTTATTCTGTCTCTTCCTGCCTTGCTCTTCTCATCTCTATATCTTTCGACTTACCTACTGTCTCTCTGTCTCCTTGAACTTTCAGCTCATCCTTCTTGTCTTTTTTTCTTTTCCCTTTCTCGCTCTTTCTCTCGCTCGGTCTCTCTCTATATCTTTATGACTTTCTTTTATTAGCTCTCTCCTTTTTCTGTCTTTTCCAGCCTTTAAGCATAACTATCCTTCTGACTCTCTCATTCTGTCTCAGAAGATCTTTCCAATATAACTTTCTCCTCTGCTCTCTCTCCATCTCATCCTCTCTCCCTCTCAATCCTTCTGTTTCTCTTAATACTTCTATATCCTCATCTCTATATCCTTCTGTAACTATTTCTCAGCTTAACTAACTCCCACAGCTCTATAGCCTCTATACTATAGTCTTAATGTTTAATATTAGAAACAATTGGGAAACATGAAGGAACTTCCTGTTGATTTTTATTTTAACCTTATATACAATGCCTACTATACCCATTTGCTAAGGGTATAATAACAAACGAAGGTACTTCAATGCCGGCGCTCCGAAGAAGAAAAAAATAAACTGGTTCCCTTTGGCTTAATCTGGCATTCTTTTTGGCCAGCTCGTGATTAACTGTGGACAGTTGAAAGGAAGGCGCGCGGCGGAGGAGCAGGAAGGAATTGGAGTTGAATACGATTCTGCGATCGTCAGAGATTTGCAGCATGTAACTCAATCGCTGGCGCTGATCATTAGGCTTTTATGTTGGCCAGGCAAAGCTAACTGCCCGAATGACTGGCCTGGCCTGTTTAAAAGTCGATTTCAAGTTCAGACAATGGCAGCGCTGATTGATGCGGCTCATCAGAGAGAGGCAGAGAGAATCGGGGACAAAACCAGGCACAGAAATGTGGCGCTATTGCATTTTAAACAATGCCAATCCGCTGGCTCCTAACTTGGCTAAGTAGTTGGGTACGTGATCATGAACTTTAGGCAATATATATATATATATATATATATATAAATATGTATATATAGATTCCAATTTGTGGCTTTTTGTCTGGGTGCTTGTTTTTTTCTGTTTCGTGCCAAAACTAATGACTACAATTTTTGGGGCGTTTGCCTTCTGATGGGGATTGATTTTTGGTTGGTTTTTGGCGTTTGTGCCCGGCGCCGCTCTCATATTATATAAGGACGACGATGAATGGGAAAGCTAATTTGATTATTTACTTGCCACAAAAATCAATTTGCCGGGGTTTGCCGACGTAAAGTCAATTTTTGAGTTTTTACGTGACTTTTGGTTAACAAAGGGGATAGAGGTTGAGTTGTGGTAAACACAAGACCATCCCATTATGTGGTGATGCTGCTCGGTAAGTGTGAGGATGTTGCCAATTTTAGTTTTTAATCAGGAAACTTTAGACTGCCATTAAAAGTGTGGGAAATCGGAATGGCAGTGGCAGATAGAGAGAAATAGGAACAGTTATTCTCACAAATATACTAGAAGAAAACCATAAACAACATGTTAACTAAGCCTATTGATAGGCTTTTCAGTTCATTCATAAATTATTTTGTGACATCTATCGATAAGCTACTACGGACACGAATAACCATGATGAGATATTGATTTTATTTTTCCATATTTTGCATTTATTTAATTTGCGGTTATCTTTACATTTATGTATAAAGTTTCACTTAATTAAAACATATATCTGTATAAAAGTTCATAAAGAATATATGTATCATGTAGCAGATAATGCTGCGACTTATACAACGATAAGATAATAGAGAGTGGAATTTAACTTTAGTATTAACATTTGCTCAATTCAGTTCAAATCGAATTTTGGGCAAACTCTTGCCAAACTAATGCTTAAGGCTTACACAAAGAGAAAGACAAACAACACCAGCTATACCACAGATCCAAAACTAAGTAAATGAAGAAAATTAAACTAACTATGACAAGCCACAGGAAGTTCAACAAACTCCAGTGAAAAGCGAGCTTACAAAAAGTTTAACTAAATTGAGTTTACATAGAACTGACCAAAGAGCAAACCATAAAAGAACAACAAAAAATTAATGAAAATAATGCACATGAGAAGATATCGTAATGGAGGTTGCTTTAACATTTTTTTTTTTTTTTTTGTGGTGTATATTCAAATAGCACGTGGAAATTGTGTTTACTAGAGGGCATAAAAAGCCAGTCCCTGCTTAAAAAAAAAAAAAAGGTATGTAAATCACTCACGCGCAACCGGCAACAAATTTTAACACAAGAGGCACCCGAAAAACATATACGAACTAATAAAAAAAAAACAACAAAAACAATGGGAATGTGAGTAAGTGGGGTCAACAGAGCGGGTCACGGCTTGCAGCCGAGCTGAAACATTTCCCGGATTAAGAGGATGCTACGCAATTCTACAAAAAAATTAACCCAAACTCTTTCGGAATCAACAAAATGACTTATGACTTATTCATAATTATGTGCAATTATGTTGATGCACACAAATTAATGACACTTCAATTAGGCGGCAGCGGGCACATGCAACAAAAACTACCGCAAAACGCAATTTTATAAAGCAACATGATCTACTTTAATTAAATGCTGCAGCACAAGAGTGCAACAATAATAAGTAATAAGAAGCCTAGTTTAGGTCGAAGTTTGAATGCCCTCACAGAAGTTTCATTCCAGAGCTGACATTTTTTTAGAGATTGACAAAATATATCCCAGGCAAATAGTTTAACTTTAAATAAACATAAGAACATATAAAGCCCTTGTGATTACTTAGTTAGAAAAAAATACGTTCATATAAGAGTAAGTATTTCTAAATTGTTTTTGGATTCATTGCTTAAATAACAATAAGTAAAAACATAAAATCTTCAACGCTTCAATAAAAGCATATGAATTTCAGTAATTTATCCAAAATGTATCTTTCATACTCTTAATTTCAAATCTCTTTCGATAAACTATAAGACATTTGCTTAGGAAAAATATCACACCTAAATTGAATCTCCTTGAACTACATTTAATGCATTCCTCAATTTTGCGTACACCTCAACAAGCTGACCAAATTAAGTAGCTATCTGAATTTTCAATAGGGCATTAAAATACCACAAGCACACAAAAGCCGACAAAGTGTCAAAAGGCATGTCAACTTGCAGAGCCCAAGCCCAGAGCGGCAGTAACAGCAAAGAGGCTGAACCGAAAACGTGGACAGCTTGGCTGCTAGAGATGAGCGCGTGTCGTGCCTCAAGCCTGAAAGCAACACGTGGAGTTAGTATAAATAAATACCAAATCAAATACCAATCGTGTATATTTATTCCAAGCAAAAAAGTTTCACATTCGCGAAATATTTTGTTAATGTTAGAATAAAGTCGTATTCGTAACTTAAATGTTTTATTCAATATTTATAACTCTCTCTCTCCACTCCACTTCTCAATAAGCGCAACAGCCGACTTCTGAACATTGCAGTACTCTGTTCTCACAGTTTTCCAAATTTTTCCCAATATTTATTATTACTTATTCTTATTCTAAAGAGTTTTTTCTTTTTAAAGCAGACGTTGGCTAATAAAAAATGTTGGCTTAAACTTTGCAGCAACCGCAATTTTCGCAAAAGGCTCATTATAAAGTAGTTGCGTTTACCAAGGGCATACTGTAGTTAGTCAATAAAAACGATCAAATTGATAAGCATATAATTAGCTAATTGTAGCTCAATAAGTTGCAATTTCTACTTCGTGTCGTGTTTAACACGCTCTCCACCTTCATAAGTTTTTAAAAAGTTCAACATTGGGTGCTGAAAACTCTGTTCCAGCTGTAAGTGGAAGAGAACGGGTGACAATGACATGAAAACTGCAATATATATGTGTACATACATATGTACATATATATATATACACTGACAGACACACACTTTTCTTGATCGTCGCGCTCCTGATGATGGTGAAAGCAACAACAAAACGAAACTGCATTCTTTTGCAACTTTCGTGTTTTCTATGATTTTTGCATTAAATGCAAGTCAACTGTTGTGGCGCTCCTCTTTCGCATTTTCCACTTATACTTTAACTGCGACTTCGGCTTTATCATTGCAGCACATTATCGTTTATTACTATCGAAAAGCTTAAAGTTTGCCACAGCCATGCCGCATTACTGTCGCTCGCTTTTTATGGTGCTCTATCAATGACTGAACTAAATTGCCATTATAAATGCATAAATTGCTTTAGGAACATAACGGATCATTAATTTTAGACATATAGGGTTTGACGTAAGTTAAAATAGAACAGTTTTGTAGGAGCCACCAAATATTCCCTTTCCCTTCGTACAAAACAAAAAAGATAAGCCAGCCATGATGAGGCCTTCCTAGTTAAGTTAATTCTTGAAATTAAGAGATCGTTAATATTCTTCAGACATACATTAAACTCCTATTCAACAGGGCCTGTAACATCAGGCGACAATCTTAAACAAATGTTTACTTTCATACTAGCAATACTTACAGCAACTTCTTTTGGCTATAAGTTTTAGGTAACGAGCACAGCAGGTTTAAGTACAGGTGACTAGAAGAAGAATTTGTGTTTCTGTACTTTTCCTGCCACAAAACAGTTGCGCCCAAATTTTACAAAATAAGTAATCAATTAATGACAATTAATGCTTCCGACAAGCGTTTCAAGATGGAATAATTAACTAAATCGCGAGCTTAGTAAACAAAAAACAGCTGCCTTGACTCAGTTTTAAGCTAATTAAAAGTATATACTTCTAGCACTTAATAGACTCATTGATTGGAGGGTTTTTTCGGTTCGGTTGTTAAGTGCAAAACTTGGAAAACATTTCAAATATATTTCCGAATGAGCCATATTTCAACTATTTTTAACCGACTGACACATGCGGTGAGAACAATTTGTCTTAGTCATCAACGCACATGCGCTTTTGGCCCATCGTTAGCCTACATACGTGTAGGGAGAAAAAACTCAGTGAAATCTTTTTTAACACAGGAGAATCGAAGCGGGAAACCGCGCAACCGCCCAACCGCCCAACTTCCCCTCTCTCTAAGAATGCCTTAAAATGGGCATTTTTCAAGTTTATTACTTGAACATTTATCATTGCATAGACCAAACAAAATGAAACTAAATAAATTGAAATGCACTCCAGTATCCAGGAACCAAATAAAATATATTTGAAAGCTATTCGGTTTATATTGATGAAGATTAAATACCCTGCCAGACAAACATATCAATTGAGCCTATTTCACCTGAAATATACAGTTAATCTTGAACGGAATCTGACATTAGGCACAAGGAAAATTGTACTTGGGATATACTTGAAGGCTTTTATGTCAATGAAAACTATTTAAAGCTACACATGAGCACAGTTACTCATAAAAAATGCATGCACATATTTAAAAGTTGTAAAAACATCGAGAATTGTTGAAAACAAAACAGACTACTCTAAAAAAACAACTCAATTTTCGATTGATGCGTTCTATAAAAGCAATATGATATATTAGTGCAATTATGATCATAATTATAGGCGAGTTTGGGAGTAGATACCAAGTAAATACTTTTCAATTTATTATACAAAAAGAAGTTTGTTATCAACTAAATCCAGTCAGAGTCTGCTGAACAACGAATCATATATACCGTAACAGAAGAAGAATAAGTTCTGAGAGACATATACATATACATATATATAGTTAAACAAAAACATGAGCAATACCTAGTTGAGCCTTTTGGCAAATTCTATACAACTTTATAATACCCAACTGGCGGGGTATACAAATATATATAAACCGCAAAACGTAGCACCACAAACAGAGTAGAAAGCAAAGTTTAACAAGAGCTGCAAAATCAAGTGGATTTTATATATATGTATTTTTTTCTTTTTTCAATAATATTGCGAATGCTTTGCTCTGTCTGAGGGGAGAACCTAGGCGGGGCCTCTGATTGTGTATAGCAACAAAATCAATGTAAACAAATCGCGTGCACACACAATAGCAACTGAGGTGTGTGTGTGTGTGTGTGTGTGTGTGTGTGTGTGTGTGGTGGGCAAGGGTAAGCGAAGGGTAAAGGTTGGGGACGAAAGGAGGGCGTTGGTTTTGTTGTTCTATACACGATATGTAAGTGAAAACTAAGAACAATGTCATGCAATCAACTTTAGGCCAAGTGCAGTCAACCAACCAGCAAAAAAAAAACAGCAACAATTCGGAAAACTAAAAACAAAAATTGTAAAAATGATAGCGTAGGAGGCGGGGGAGGCAGGGGGCCTTTGGAGCAAAATCAAGCTAAAAAGCATAATGAAAAATGTTCGTTGAGTGCTTTTATATTTCGTACGTCATAAGGTGCACAATTTATTGTTGCCAGTTGCCATTTTTCAACATTTTGAGATATAAATGCGAACATGTTTCTTCTTCTTCTACTTCTTTTTTTGTCACATAATTTAAGTCTTGATTTTAATACATATTATGTGAGTATTTTCTGTGTATTCACGCTACGCATTGCCATATCCCGATTGCAGATTGTTTCATAGTTGCGACTTATCCAGCTGTCGCTTTCCGCAGAGGCACAGTTGAAGCATGAGGCCAGATTCGTGGCAAGTTGTTTAAGTAATGCAAAGATAAGTTAGCGATACGTAAAAGTTGAAATTGAGTAGCGATGACTTTTATGTTATATCGAAACATAGTTATCGATTGAACATGTTTAAGTCATAAATTTTAATTGCGTCCACTTGAGTGCTTACGTAACACGCTAAAATAAAAACATTTAAAACTCATTCATACTTTTTATCTCCCAAAACTATCGATGGATTCTATCAAAAATCACGAGAACTCGTTTGTTCATTTATAAAATGTATTACCATTGATAATTTATAAGGCACCCGTCCCCAACTTCATTATCCACAGAGTTTAAGGAGCAGCCTCTAAAACTAAACTTAGTCCAACCCCAAAGGAATCCATCTAACGCATGATGCCAGCAATTAATGCATAGTTAACATGCGGTAATTAGTATCAATTAAATACATTAAATAATGATTGATTAAATGTATCAATAAGTTTTAAAAATAATGTTGGAGGCAACTTCCTTCCGAATTATTAATTTTGGCCCTGCATCTATACAAGCATTAAATGCTAAGATATTTGTTCTATATGGCAAGTAGATTACAAATAAATATAAAATTACCTATATAAATATAATACGAATTTTCCCTTAAGCTATCAATTTCGCGAGATCCATCGTCTGCATATATTAGTTTTGGAATCAATTAGAATATATTTCTTGAAAAACTAGTTAATGTTGAATTTACGAATAAACACAAGTTTAAAATGAACTCGAAAAGCTCTCGATATCATTGCCTATCGGCTTATACATCTCAACTTTAATCCACATATTAAAGTGCATTGAAGCTGCACTTGAAGTAAAAGAAATTCGATAACATCTGTCTGGCCAGAAGGCCACATGATTAATTACATGGGATAAGTAAAGTGCAGCACGAGAGAGTTTGTGTGTGTGTGTGTGTCTATGTAGAAAAAAGCGGCTTTACAAACGTATCTACTAGATACAATTTCGATGTTCTGCATTTTGCTTCACGTACTTCGTTTTAGGCTTGTTTTATTTTCTCCTCTGATGTCAATCAATACTGCAACTGTATTTCGCAGTTTTTTAAATACCCCTTACTCACAGAAATTGTGTAGAACAGGAAGTAGACTCTATTAATCAAGATTGGTATACCCACGATCCGTATGTCTATCTGATCTGATCGATCTCAGAGATCACATGTAACACATACAGCCAATTGATAAATGTATATGTATTCCAAGATTCTGTAGACGCTGGGTATCTTCTGTTCGAGCACTCTGTCACGGATCACTTTCATTTGGGTACTCGCACAGATTGTCTACAAAAAAATTGTGTATTTTTTAGATTTTTGTTTTAGTTTTTGTAGCCGTGGACTGGCCGTCATCTAATTTAAGGTATGAGCACTCAGTTGTGTGTAGCTTTTGTGGTTTATTGGTTATGGATTTGGCACACAAACACACACACACACACACACACAACCGCACACACACAGATGACTTCAACGTTGTTGCTATAAATGCGCCGCAATGCAATTTTATATACATGCATGTATATATTTTTCTTTTTAATTTTTTTGCTCTTTGTTCAGCAAGTGAATTGACTAACGGGTCAAGGTTGACAGAGCGCGCAATGCTTTTATTTATGAAACCATATGACGCACGCACACACGCACACACACACACACACACACATAAGCACACACACATATCTATATACATATATGTCTGTATGAGGCACGTTCTTTTGTGGAAGCTCTGTGAACTTACATGGCATTTTAAGCCAGTTGCCAAAAAGTAGGAAACAGCAAATATTAACTATGACATTTATGACACACTTTCCTTACTTGGCTGCAAAATTACATAGAACTTGCAAGCAAGTAAAAGAAGAAGAGAAACGGAGAGAGAGGGAGAAAGAAGAATAACAACAGCAACAACAAGTGGAACAACTCAACAGAGTGCAAACAACAACAATTTATTGTCACGTGCCAAAAAGTACACATAGCATATAAAGCAGTGTATAACTTAGCCAAACAAGCAAAGTGAGTGCAAAACAAGAGAATGAAGCGAACTGCATTTGAGCGCAGCATATCCGATAGCTTAGATACTCTAAACAAGCCAAAACTTAATAACATTCAACTTCTAAGCTGATTCGTAGGAGAAGAGATATATTTGGAAGAAATTTTCCGGCTGTCTACAACACACAGATTCGATAACATTGTCGATAACTCTTCAAATACATCGATAAGAAATCGATCGTTTCAATATGTTATTGTAAATTATAAAAGGGCGAGAAATATTGATTTTAACACAATTGGCGATCGATTAGCCATCGATAGTTCCTCAACGATAGTTTTCTATATATGTATCAACATTTTGCAAATCTGTGGTGTACAAAATACAACATAAGTTCTATTAAATTACAGACAAAACGTAAAAACTGCATTGTTGAGCATAATTCTATTGGCTCATTATTTACATGTTGGCACTTACTTAAGCTCCGCAGCTTGCATTTCGCATAAATTTATAAAAAAAATATTGATATACTTTGTTAGAAAGAGTATTATCGTAAATACAACGACAACTTCTTGGCATTGCTTACCAAAGTTGCTCATCAATATAAAAAAAAAAAAAAACAAACACACACACACAAGCAGGGCGAAGACGTCACAGCAAATGCCATAAATTTTGCGATTTCACATAAATATCTTCCCTCCTCCCTCACACGAAACCCCATCCTCCATCCTTTAAGTTTGCATTGTTCATATTTGCATATCAAATCAAGTGTTAAAATGCAGAAGTTCGAGTATTTCTTTGAGAAGGAACTGACTTCTCTGACGAGGGGAGGGTAGTTTAGTTGAAGGGCGCGTGTCAGTGGAGCTTTGTGCGAACAAATAAAAAGAAATGTTTGCAATATATTTTCAAGTGAAATTTTAGCACTCTTTTTTACATCGTTTAGTTTATTTTATCTATTGATTTTTAAATTGTTTGCATACATTTTTTTCTTCTTCCTTCTTCCTTTTTTGTTTTCTTTTCTGCTTGACAGCTGCCATACATGTTTGTAGATAAAAGATACTTTTGCATGTTGTGTGTAATGCACTTTTGAAATTATTTTCATGGACAGTTTGTCAACATGTAAAGGGCGTGTCTGTCATGCAGGGAAATATGTAATACTGCTCTAAAAGAGTAAACAACTCATGATTCAGGCCATCAAACAAAAATGAACACTGCTGAACTGTTGGGATCAAAATCAAGATTATATGAGAATAAAACATTTTATTATATGGTGTATACTGCACTGGATGGAAATATTTTATCAGTAGGCAACTTTCGAAAACAACATTTTCATTGATCATCCATGTTAATTATGTCTAAGCAGGCTGCTCGAGTTGAAGGCGGCCACCCACTGGCCTTCTGGGCCTTAGTGACTCCTTGTTTTATCACAAAATATATTGCTTTTCACATTTCGGTTATGTGTATGAGGTTCTGCCAGCCCAGTCAAATTTTCGGTAGGTTGTAGTCTCAGCATGATGAAAAGTATGATGAAGTTCAAAGAAAAATTTGATGAAAATTGCCAAAGCGCACAATTGAACCGAAAGAAGCGCAAAATCTGCAATATCCGGTAATTTGTATGAACAGTTCTCTTTTATTCTTTATCTTTTTCTTTCGTTTTCCCAAAGTTTTTCACTGAAGAAGAAAGACAAAAGAAATTGCTGCGTCAGCGCGCAGACAGTTGAAATTGTCTCGCGAGAAGCGAGAAACTAGACTGCAGCTAACTAAATACATATGAGTATGAGTGTGTGTGTGTGTGTATGGGTGTGTGTGTGTGTGTGTGTGTGTGTGTGTGTGTGTGTGTGTGTGTGTGTGTGTGTGTGTGTGTGTGTGTGTGTGTGTGTGTGTGTGTGTGTGTGTGTGTGTGTGTGTGTGTGTGTGTGTGTGTGTGTGTGTGTGTGTGTGTGTGTGTGTGTGTGTGTGTGTGTGTGTGTGTGTGTGTGTGTGTGTGTGTGTGTGTGTGTGTGTGTGTGTGTGTGTGTGTGTGTGTGTGTGTGTGTGTGTGTGTGTGTGTGTGTGTGTGTGTGTGTGTGTGTGTGTGTGTGTGTGTGTGTGTGTGTGTGTGTGTGTGTGTGTGTGTGTGTGTGTGTGTGTGTGTGTGTGTGTGTGTGTGTGTGTGTGTGTGTGTGTGTGTGTGTGTGTGTGTGTGTGTGTGTGTGTGTGTGTGTGTGTGTGTGTGTGTGTGTGTGTATGTGTATGGGTGTGTGTGTGTGTGTGTGTGGAGTGCATGCTGGTTCCGTTTTTGGGAACTGCCAAAGACAAACAATGGCAATGTCAGACAGTTTTCCGGCTTCTCCCTCGCTTTGCCATGCACCGCACGTTGAGGGCAGCTCAAAAGAAAAAGCCGACGAGATGCTGAGAACCTGCGATGGGCGGGTAACTTGAGGGGTGGGTAAATTGGAAAAAAAAAATTTATTTTTTTCTGTAATTTGCCGTCTGGCTGGGCTGACAAGAGGACGTGAAAATACGCTGAGCTGTTGTTGTTTGTCAATGTCGCGTGCGTGTCGCACATTCCAGCGAAATAGGCAGAAACTAGGGAAAACCCGAAAGACGTTCGGCCAAAAGAATTGGCCTTAGTTTAAAAAACAAAACAAATAAATGGAAACTAAATGGAACAGCGTCTGCTTTGCATTTGGAATATACATATATTAAGGCAGATCTGTAGATATTGGCCAACATTTCATTAGCCATTTTCGGTTTTCGTCGCACATGTAACAATTGCTTATTTACATTTGCTTTATTCGCTTCCTCTTTGCTGCTTCAATTCTATTTACTTGGACACGCGCCAAAAACTGTGCGCCTCGAGGCACACCCACTTCCCATTTCCCATTTCCCACCTCCACTGCAATAGCAGCTAAAGCTAAAGTCACGCCCCAAAGCCGGCGGCAGTCGTTCAGTTAAAAGCAAACAGCAGAAGGCTAATGCTGTGGCACAGCCCCTCATTTCACATTTTCCTCTTTTTTATTTTGGTCAAATCAACAACGGCATGGCCAAAGTTGTTGCAGCTTCTAAGACCTTTGCTCTAGGCAGAACGTTCAAATGCTACTTGCTGGAGAGTATGGCAAGTTTATTAAAAGTGGCAAGGCTAAGCTACATCTACTGGCGTGCAATGTTTGAAAAGTTCGCGCCAATTTCAATTTCGTAGCAAAACGCTTACGAATGCGACACAAAAAGGAATTTGAGATGATAACCTACAGCGTATAAATCAGTAAAACCTTAAAGAATGTATTGCAAATAAGAACCAACAAATAGGACTCTACAAAAAGCAAAAGTGATAGAACAAATAAAGTATAGTATAGCATACAACGATCACGGTTGCGACGATAAAGAAGACAAGAGAAGTGCGATTTTGCAGAGCGCGAGAGCGAGAGAGTATCAATAAAACAAACTGTTGTACAAAGAGTAGAAATATAATGTTTACGCATACAACAAAGACAAAGAAACGTTGAAAAGTCGCCTCAAAAGTTACAAAGTCTACGATTGACTATATGAAAAAATTTAATAGTTAACAATTACTAATCGATTTTTAAGTACAATTATAAAACAACACACAATGCTAAACAATTTCGTTGTGTATAGTGCTATTATATAGTGTAATTATTTTTACAACAAGAAAATGTGGACACTTAATTAATAAATTAATTGATTCTCAACCTTTTGCCAATTTAATTCAATTACAATTGTGTCAATATACATATATGGCGGCATATGTATATATGAAGACATATTGTAATATCTCTATATATAAAACAGTTTGTCCTGACTGACTGCTAGGAAGCAGAAATTTTCACTGTAGTTACCTAATATGATGAAGGTGCACGTTAAGACGGGGCTTCAGGAAATTCCACCCGCAAGTGTGACAAAATCGCGAAAAACGTTTGTATGAAAATTTTTTGTTTACCATTAGATCGGCCTCATACTCGTTTTTAAAGATCTTTGCTTAAATTCATTTGAGGGATGTTTCACACATTTCGGAAAATCCATTCCGCCTTGGTGGAAATGGGGGTCAAAGATTTGGTGGGTGACGCTTCGCGGTGAAATTCATTTTCAAATATCTTTACGAACAATCATTTAAGACATGTTACCCACTTTTCGCAGAATCCAAACTTCTTCGGTAGAAGTGCGATTCAAAGATTTTATGGGCGAAGTTTTAAGATGTGTACGATTTGCTTCAAACTTATTTTCAAAGCTCTACATAAAAACTTAATGAATACGTGCTTCAGCGGTTTGGAGAATTCCACCCGCAACAGTGGTAAATCGGCGGAAAGCGGTTGTATGAAAGTTTTTTGTTTACCATTTGATTGGCTACAAAAACATTTTCAAAGATCTTTGTCAAAATTCATCTGATGGTTATTTCGCACTTTTTGGAAAATCCATCGCTCGTTGGTGGAAATAAGGGGTCAACGATTTTTTAAGGGGCGTTTCACCCCATGGATCTGCATAAAAAATCATTTGAGACGTGTTCCACATTTTTGGGAAAATCAAAGCTTTCTCGGTAGAAAGTGCAATTCAAGTTTTAAGTTTTGTTCGATTTGCTTCAAACTTATTTTCAAAGCTCTTCATAAAAACTAAATGAATGCCGGTTTCAGCGATTTGGGAAATTCCACCCGCAACAGTGGTAAATTGGCGGAAAACGTTTGTATGGTTTCGTTGTTTGTTTACCGTCCGATCAGCGTCAAAATCGTTTTTAAAACTCGAAAAAAAAGCTTGAGAAAACTCGTTTCGTACGTACCACGGGCAAGGCCGGGCTATACCCGCTAGTATGGCATATGTATATATGAAGATATATTGTAAAAATCTCTGCCCCAACGAACGCAAAGTCCACAATTCACGTGGCCTGATAATTATGGGTGTTGAAAAAAAGCACAGCTGAGCAATAAGATGCAATATCTAATACGCTTTTAAGCAGTCAGAAAAGATTTTTAATTATATTAATTGTAGAATTCAAAAGGCACGTCAGGTGAATTGTCAATATTTTTGCTCGCTGCATAGCAAAAAGCATGTACATATATAACTACATTTATTAATGAGTGAGATATTAATGTGAAACCGAAAAGCAAACTAAAGAAAAACTTAGATTAACATAAAAAAATCAAATGCAAATAAAATAAACAGAAATTCGAAAGCAGAAATTCTTTAGCAAATTTCCAGCACGAAAGCGTGCGAAATAAATGTTTGGATTTTTTATACATTGTGAAGGAGTGTGAAATATTTGTTGAACTATTCTCTGCTTAGAGCTTAGATATATATTTAGATAGCTTTTTTTTTCTTCTTTTCAACACACAGGTTAAACAGAATTCGTGGATTGCTCTATTGTATTTAGCAAATTTGTTTGCCTTCACTCTGGTTGTATATGCGTATATCTAAATTTACTTTTTTTAATAGCTCGTTTTTCTAGGGTTTATTTTCGGCCTCCGCTCGCTAATTGTTTGGCGAGCTAACAAGTTAACCTGCATATTCCACAAGATCCCAAGATATTTATTTATTTATTTTATTTATTTTTTTATTTATTTTATTTTTTTCTATTTATTTTTTTTTTTTTTTTTTTGCGACCTTTCCATATTTAAGAATATTCTGTTGGCCGGACCTCGAGCCAGCCAACAAATATTCTTAATTTTTCTTTATTTTTGTTATAGAGTTTGATTGAATTTGCGCCAAATAATTTAAAAAACTTTGAAAATGTATGAATATAATGAGAATATTCTACGTTTTATGATTTTTTAGATCTATTTCATGCATTTTTAAAAGAACAATTCCCAGAAGTGTCCGATATCAGAGAAAAATAATCAAATGATCTATCCACAATAATTATTTTAACAGATTCTTAGTCTGGAGTACTTAGATCGCTTTCTATTAATTGAATTATTTTTCGCCTCTTACTTTTCGCACTCACACATTTTTCTGTCTATTTTTGGCTATTTTGTGTACGAATTCTGCTTTTCGTTGAAGCACAATGTGTTTAATATGCTTATAATTGGACATGATTTATGTACTCAAGCTACGTGGAGGGCCCCTTCCTTTCCACGGCCCTCGGGGGCCTTAGAGACCTTCGGTTGCGGTCTGCCGACGTCAAAGTATTCAATGCAAAAGTAGAATAAATTCTGTTATGTTTTCATTTATTGCGCATTTTGTGTGTGGGCGTGTATGTGTGTGTGTGTGTGTGTGTGTGTGTGTGTGTGTGTGTGTGTGTGTGTGTCCCATCGAACCTCATCCCGCCCTCAACAAAACAACGCCTTTAGGCCAACAGAGTTTTGGCCATCTTAATTATACACACATACATTCATTTATTCCCCGCCTTGGCAAACAACTAAATCGAGCTCTTCTTAATGCCACAAAGTCATGTGCATTACTATTTGAAAAGGCTTTTCCCCCAATTCCAGTCTATAATTTACTAACCAATTTTTTTAAATCAATTTATAATTGCTACAACATGTTCTTGAACCTAATATACTGACTAGAAAGCAGTGCAAGAGACACCGACGATCTGCCCAACCGAGTACCTAGTTAGACATAACACCTATCTAGGGATTTGGGAACTTGAAAGACTGAAAACAAAACGAACTGCAAGTCTTAATCATTAATGTTGGACATTATGTTTATTATATAGCTAGTTTCAAATGCAAATTGGCCAAATTAGCAAAAAATATATATATCGGCCTGATCGGGTTTTGTTATATTTTAAAATCCCTTCTATGATATATTATAATTATAAGAGCCGATGTATATTGTTTTGGTCGTCATTAGTGTATAGAAGATCGCAATTACTGAGTGTGTTTGGAATATCTTTAAAATAGGAACTCAATTTTAGAGCGAACATTTGTATCGCAGGTACATACATATATACATATACTAGCGGGCATTGAGTAATAAAGAGTACTCAATGACTAGCGGGTATAGCCCGGCCTTGCCCGTGGCACGTATGTTATAAAATCAATGTTCTCAAAAAGCTTTGAAAATGATATTGAAACTTAGCGGACGGTAAACAAACTACTTTCATATAAAAGTTTTCCGAACTTTTACCATTGTTGCAAGTGGAATTTCCCAAATCGCTGAAACACGTATTCATCATATTATTATGTAGATCTTTGAAAATAAGTTTGATGCGAATCGGGCAAAACTTAAATTCACCTAAAAAATCTTTGAAATGATCTGTCCACCGAAGGAGTTTATATTTACGAAATATGTGAAATACGTCTCAAACGATTTCTTATGTAGATCCTTGGAAATAAATTTGAGGACGAAACGTCAACCATCAAATCTGTGACCCCTATTTCCACCAAGGAGGAATACATTTTTGGAAAAGTGAATTAATTTGAGCAAAGATCATTGAAATTGAGTTTGAGGCCGATCGGATGGTAAACAAAAAAAAACGGGTGGAATTTCCCGAAACCCCGTCTTAACGCGCACCTTCATCACATAAGGTAAATACAGTGAAAATTCCAGCTTCCTTGATCACCAATCAGCCAGTCAGTCAGTCAGTCAGTCAGTCAGTTAGTCAGTCAGTCAGTCAGGACAAACAGTTTTATATATAGTGATAATACCAGGTATTCCACAGCCTTGCCCGTTTTTTGCTTTGCATTTCAGATATTTTGTTCACCCATTTTCCGATTGTGGAAAGTTGAAGGACTATCTTAAGTTATATTTAATAATGAGAATAATTGTGGATCCGCATCTTTCATGCGAGAATGGAGAAGGAAGTTTGCGAAAAGTGTGAAATACGTTTTAGAAGAATTTCAAGAAAGTTCTTTGAAAATGAGTTTGAAGCCCGAGCGAGTTTTTCCCCGCTTTTTCCACAGTTGCGGGTAAAATTTCCCAAAAGTCGTCTTCGCTTAGACCTCGATCACATAACTTCAGTAAAAATGTCGCCTTCTTAGTTCTTACTAAGTTTTGAGATGTAAAATAGCTTGCATCGAAAGTATGTATATGTATACATACATACATATATATGTATACTTTATGGGTTTCGAAATGTCGCCTTTAATGATTTTTCCCAATTCGTGACTACTTTAAAAAACCAGCTGCAAAAGTACATACATATAAGATTTGGTCATTTCAGGAATTGCTCAATAAAGTATAAGAACAATCATTATTTTAATTATAAAGGAAATACATACATGTATACATTCGTATACGTTCGTTTGTCCATATATTCAAACACATACGAAATTTTATTGGAATTTTTACTAGTCGAAAAATTGTTCACAACTGACGTCAAAAGAAATGCCCAACGTACCAAGTGAAAACAAAGAAGAAGAAAACCCAAACAACGGAAAAATTTATATTCCCCGGTGTTTCTTAAAGCGTTTCAATGATCTGTGCTAGCAAATTGCAGAGCCTAAAAGAGAGCGGAATAAATCACACGAGGGAAGCAAACGCAAATGCATAAAATTGGCAAAATTCGAAAAGTTAAACAGATCTGGCAAAAAGCTTTAAAAATCCATTAACAGAGTTTAACAGCCTTGGCAACAAGAATAAATAAACAAAAAAAAAACATTTTAAAATATATAAAATTAGGAATAAACAACAAAACAGAAAACAGGAGAAGCGAAAGATTTATAAATTCTCGAAGCATAAATAAAAATGAACTTTGAATAGGCGCAGGCAAACGAAAGGCGGATAGACAGAAAATCAGAAATCAGATTAATAATTGCTGAGAGCAAATAAAACATAATTAAGACAAAGCAAACAGAAAAAAAACAACAACAACAGCATACACGCACAGAAGCGCAGAAAGAAATCTAAAAGTAAACTATGAGCACCAGCACAACTACCTGTGTAGCAGCAATAACAAAATTGAGAGTAGAAGAGCGCGTGTTTCGGCTGAGTGCTTAGGTAGGAGCGGCAGGGAGAAGAAGCGTAGCAGTGGGAGAGCAAAACCGGTATCAAAAACAAACAAAGCAAAAGAAGACAGCACCAAATAACACAGGCATGCATGTGCACATGTGTGCATGGCTGTGTGCGTATAAGATAATGATGAAGCTTCGCATAAAAAAAAAAAGGAAAACAAAAACAGCCGCAAAAATGCAACAATGGGAAGAGAGACAAACGCAATGGCTAAAGAAAATGTGCACAGTGACAGGTTCAAAAGCAAAATGGGAGACATAAATGAAATGAAAACTGAATTGGGAGCTGAATTTCCGACACCAAAGCCGTCGCCGTCGGCGAACGTTGCATGCAACAAGCTGCAGCAGCGTATTTTTACACATTAGCGCAAATATTTGAATCATTTTTGTCTCGGCGACGACCGCATTTCTGGTTATTTAGCAAAAGTAAAGGCAAAATCAAAACAAAAACAAATGCGCGCGCTCTTTTACACCCACACACACAGACACACACGTGAAGACAGCACGCATAAAACGGTATTTTCTTCATTTGTGATTTCTCAACATATTTGTTTGTATTACTCACCTTTCAATTGTAAATGGCGGCGACTTTTTAGTAGTTGTGTGCACTTTGCAATTATTTAATTTGTTTTTATGCTGAAAAATTTGACTTGATTGCGGAATGGGCTAAGTAACAAAAACATATGAAATCACAAACACATGTTCGCGCACACACACCAATGCACACGCACGCCTACACCAGCGGTTATAGCAACACTTGTGTGCACTTTGTGCTTCTTTTTTTTTTGACTCGGAATGGCGCTTAGATTTCAGATTTCAGTGTATGCGAGCACTGATGTCGTTGGTGTTAAACAAAAGCAAATTGTTGTTATTGCGAAGCAATCAAAATATAACGCTTTATATTTTCAATATGTATGCTATTTCATACATAGGCTTAACGGTTAATTGCTTTAATAGCTCATCATCATCATAATTTTTTGTTGATTATTTAAAATTATTTGACACTTTATTATATTTTACGAACACACAACGTAGCGAAACACCAGCGGCGAACGGAGCGGCACAGTGGCGCGACAACACGCACGGACAAGAGAAATATTACTGGCGGAAAACACTGTTAACGTTTCTTATAAGAGTGAACCAATAACAGCGTAGAGATGAACGCGTGTGCCGACATGACACGATGTTGTCGCAAACACTAGCAATATATTAAAATAAAATCATTACAGGGGTCTTGAAAGTGTATCAATTGTTTTTAATTTCTATCTCTGTAAGGTAGACTATAGTCTTACCTTAGTTTTGTAATAGTTAATGATTTAAAAAATATACGGATTGCGCACATTTTCGTGTCGTGCGCTGAATTCAAGCACGCGCGCATCACACAAGCTGCGTCTGTTAAAACCTAATTCAGTAATTTTAGTTAACAGAACAGTTCCAACTAGAGATGCGCTCTTTCAAAAATTTGAATCCAATGTTCAACTTGGAGCTCTCTGTGTCTAGTTTGAGTAAAGTAACTATATGATAGGCAAAAATTTGCAGATCAACATTATACATATATATTGTTTTTCAAAACATAAATTTGTGTTTATATTGCCGGAAATTAATACGCGTTTTGCCTTAACCTACATCAACTCGCATAAGTTTCCAGCAAACATTCTATTAAAAGAAGCTGTAGCTTAGTTTGGCATGTTGAGCAGCAGTGTGGGCGGCACAGTTCGACTGTTAAGACAACATGCAACTAACATTGTTGAGCTACAGAACGCAGAGAGCAACAGTTGCGCTCCCAGCCTGTTAATTGAACAGTGAGCACAAACTCAACAATTATCGCCAATTTAGCCGTTTGCAGCAAGATCAAAAATGTAGCTGCTTTTAATTAAAAATAAGAGTTTCAATAGTTCGGTGTCTGGCATTATTTATATAACATTTTAGATTGGTTGACGTCTAGTATATGAATAAATCTGCATTTTCATCAACAGTTTCTCTTCGCGCGTCGCAAAGGCATGCTCAACCGCCTCCATTGTTAGCGCAATGCACTGACTCCGGGTCAGACCAAAGGTTTCCGTTGCCAAAAAGAACTCGTCCGTGAGGGTCGTATCAAATACGCCGCTGTCATCCGTACACAGCACCTTGGGCGCGTCTGCCTCCATCAGCTGCTTGAGATGATGAACTCCAATGTTTGCCACAGTGCCGGATTTGATGTTGCTCGTGAGACAACACTCAATGGGTATATTTAGCTCCTTCATGTGCTCATACCCGGATTCAGTGAGATATGTTCCGTGTCCACAGCGCGACATGCCGAACTTGATCATCTCTCTAATTTCCAGGGGATTATCAACTTCTGCGCAGTGCATGGCAAGCTTCAGATCGTTTTTTTTAGCCTCACTCAGGACTGGCATAAAATCCTTAAATTTGCCCTGATTCGGGTTACCACTGAAGTCAATCCCAACTATAATATCTGGCTCCATTGAGGCAAACTCGACAGCCAAAGCGACAATTTGCTCGGCCACTTCTACCGGCTCGCCACGATTAATGGAAGGCAATAGCTTTACCCTAATCTCATAGAGATCACGCGCGTTTTTGATAGCACCCAGCACGGTCTGCAGATAAGTACGTCTGGACATATGTTCATTTGCCTTGGGCGTGGTGCGCAGTTCCACGTATATGACATTGTCCTTGGCAAAATCACGTATGACCAGTTCGGTGGCATATTCCAGGCCCTGTTTCGTAGCCGTGAGCTTGTGCACAAATCCAAACTTTTCGAAACACTCGTCCAATTTGGCGCCCTTCTCGAATTTTACAAACTGATCGCACAATGTCGAAAACTCCGCCGTCTGCGCGCCATAAACCTTCTCGGCCAGTTCTCGGATGCTGTCGGTATTCAAGCTGCCATTTAGATGGGCGTGCAGCTCTACCTTGGGCAAACCTCGCAGGAACTTCAGCATTTTGTCAAAACTGTTTTATTGTTTTATTTCGTTTTTAAATGTAGTTTGACTTTTGTTTTGCTTAGCATGTTTTCAGTTTATTCAGCAGCCCTGGCAGTGTCAGCTGTTATTTAACAGCAACCATAACTTAGCATAAGTCTGTTATTAACAGACCGCACACTTAATAGTATGCCATCAACATATTTAAATATTGTGGTTTAGCAGGATTTGAAGTAAAATAAATACAATGAGCGAATATCATTTTCTAGTTTTATTTACCACACAAATATAACATTGCCCATAGACTATTGTTCAGCTGAACGCATTGGTTCATTTCAGGAACAGCTGATAAGACGTCGAGAAGTACGCAATCGATAACTACTCAAATAGTGGAAAGAAGAAAGAATAAACTATACATAAATATAGTTGATTTTGCTAGACCAACAAATCAATAATTTGGCGTTTATTGCCATGTCGGAAGCCCATTTGGAAGCACCGCCCTCGGTGCGCCTGACCAACGATGATTTTCGCAAGCTCCTGGCCACGCCGCGTGGGCCGCCACCTGGCTCGACGAGCAGCAGTGCGGGCAGCGGATACCTGGCCACGGCCCAGTTTGCAACGCCCGCCGCGGTTGGTGAAAAGAAGAAGAGCCAAAGCAGCAGCGAACGAAACGATCTGCGGCGCAAGAAGAAAAATTTCTATGCAGCCCTCAAGAAGCAGGAGGATGTCAAGCTGCAGGAGCTCTCGGAAAAGTACAGGGATCGAGCGCGAGAGCGTCGCGACGGCGCCAATCCGGACTACCAAAACGCCAGCACGCCCGGTCATGGCAGCAGCACAAATGCCTATCGCGCCGTGGCGCCTGATATGAAATCCGGCGTGGATGCGGCGGAGCGTAGGCGTCGCATAATCCAGGAGTCCAAGTTCTTGGGTGGTGACATGAAGCACACTCATTTGGTGAAGGGTCTCGATTATGCGCTGCTCCAAAAGGTGCGCTCCGAGCTGCACTCCAAGGAGGCGGAGGAGGAGGAGCTGGCCGCCGCATTGGCGCGCGAGAAGCTGGCCGAAGCGGCGGCCGCTGCCGAGCAGCTGGAGGCGGAGCGTCGCGAGGCGGAGGACATAAATGCGATAAATGGGTCCATGGCACGCAATATATATAATCTGATACAGGCACGCCGTTCCAAAGAGGTGCCGCGCAATGAGCTGTTCGCGCCCGGTCGCATGGCCTATGTAATTGACATGGAGGATGAGATGGACATGGACATACCCACAACATTGAAGCGCTCCAAATATGAGGTGCCTGTGGCACGCGAGGACATTGCCACGCTGACCACCAATGATATTGTTATTAATAAGCTATCGCAGATCTTGAGCTACCTACGCGCCGGTGGGCGCAACAAGAAGAACAAGAAACGCGACAAGGACAAGCCCTTGTTCTACGAGAAGGAAGTGGAGCATGTGCGCGGCCAACCGCATGGCAGCAGCAGCGCTGGCAGCGGCGCCAATCCGAGCAGCAGCAGCGGCAGCAAATCCTCGAAAGCTCTAGGCGACAACATCTATGATGATGTCGGCGACTATCAGCCCACGACCACGCGCAATGAGCGTCATCAGCCAAAACCTGCGGCGGCAGCTCAATCGTACTTTGGTGATGCCCCCGCCGAGCCCGAGCCACTGATAACAAATATACCGCCGCCCCCAAAGATATCCAAGGCGATGGCTTCGCGTTTCGCCAACGAACCGGAGGGCTATGCCGAATGCTATCCGGGGCTGGAGGAGATGAACGATGCCATTGATGACTCGGATGATGAGGTGGACTACACCAAAATGGATTTGGGCAACAAGAAGGGCCCGATCGGTCGCTGGGACTTTGACACGCAGGAGGAGTACTCGGACTATATGAGCACCAAGGAAGCGCTTCCAAAAGCCGCCTTTCAGTACGGCGTCAAGATGCAGGATGGCCGCAAGACCCGCAAAAACAAAACCGAAAAGAACGAGAAGGCCGAACTCGATCGCGAGTGGCAAAAGATTCAGGTGGGACTTAGTCTACATAGAATAACCGCTAATCAGAAGCCAACTAAGTTCTTGTTCATCTCTTTTCCACAGGGTATCATACAGAAACGCAAACTGCCCAAGGATGGTGGCGGTGGCGGCGGCGGCGGCGATGAACCTGACTACAAATCGGCTAAATATTAATATTCGGAACGGGAGACCTTTAGAAATCGGCTCCAAAATGGGCATTACTTTAAGGATTCATATGGCTCTGGACGATTCTGCTCACATATTGGGAATTGCGATTGTGGAGTTTATGCAAATAATAAATTTTAAAATATTTATAGTTTTTCTCAAATGCAATTTTGAACTAAACTGCAATTATCCCCAAATAAGGATCGATACAAGGTTGTTTGTAGCCGTCGTACATTCAGACACAAATCATTCAAATTTGAATGAATCAAGGAATGTCATCTTAAAATGAATCAAGGCTATTTCAATGCTATTAAGTATACAAATTGGAACTAATTTTTATAGAATTGCAACTGAAATCGGCCGAGGACACAATTAAAATCAGAATAAAAGCAAGTCTTTTAATATATTTTTAACATTATGCTCTATTTATTATAATTTTGTTGTAAAACATTAAATATACGTATGTATGTAGGTGTACATGGATTATTCTTAATTGCTCAGACAAATACATATATATGTATGTATATACTACAGATTTTAGCCACGTTATCACTATGCTTATGTATATATCATTTTGAATTCCTATTATGCCCGATAAATATGTGCCTGATCTTTGAGCTGCTACTTGAGGGAAGTTAGCGCAGGGGGAAGGCTGAGGAAACATGGTATGCCGGTTGGGCAGACTTGTCAGGCGTATGCACTATGTCAATCTAAAAGTCCACTGCAGATGGTAGTGAGACGAGTTTTTCCTAAGCTAAGGTTACTTCCTGCTCTGCAGATATGCTTAGTGCGTGTGCTCTCTTTAAGATCGGCATCCTTAAAATGTGCTTAGATACAAAGTATGTATATACGTATATGACACATCGATTCCGATTTGGAATAGAATAAACAGTTAAACACACACACATGCTCCATGCTCGGGAATGCTAATATATATATATAATATGTATCTAATGCTGGTGTATGTACTCGTATTTACCTCAACCTATCACTACATATTGTAATAAATATGTGCAACGACAAAAATAAACTTAAACATAGATATCTACGTTATCTGGATTTCATATGTATACTCGGCCGAGCCGTAATTTGAATACCCTTCGCATTGGAGCTTGAAATACCCTACACATTATTGCACGTATATCATATTTGTCAAATTTCTTTGAAAACAATGTGTTATATTAGCTGGAAAACTTCGTCTGATCAGTCGTTTGTAAAGTTTCCGAGTCAAAGATCCGATTTATAAAATTGACGCTGTTCGATTACAAATCAAGTAAATGAAGCAAACTCTATTTTATACGTTTCGCAACCGGAGTTTTAATTTCTTTTTTGTATTTAAAACAGTTTCAAATCGGAAACTTTTTGATGATCCACGTATTGCAATGCCTTTTAAACTGCGTTAAATACAGGTCCATTAAATACTGTGATACAGACAATACATAATAAAAAAAACATATATTAACACTCGAGGATCTTAAAATGTTTATGCGATGTGGCTGAAAGCTTAGAAACCTGCTTTTTACAACATGAGAGCCTTTGCCTTTTTTAACCGAAGTATCTTTAGAATGCAGCAAACGTTCCTGAAACTAAATTCGGCACAAATTCATAATTTCACGATGTCGTTCTCAACTGTTATCCGATCACTTCAATAGGTTTAATAGTCCCGATATAGGTGTATAGTTTAACGGACAGAGAGACATACTGATTCGACTGTTTATACAGATTATGAATGCATACACATATATTCCTAGGGCCGATTATCTCATCTTATAAAATATCTTCTGCAAGGGTATACAAATCGTTTTCCACCCACAGCCGCGCAGTTTTTACTGTATGACATACATTATTCGTGCACTTAATGCGAAGGGAGTTTTCATTTTACTGCTGGATTTTTCGTACTATAAACAAAATTCTTTGGTGTTCTATTTTTCCTTTCTTAACGGGCTATTGCTCTATATGTGATATAATCTGGCGGATTCGGGTAGGGTGTTTCTTGTGTGCTGACAATAAATAAAGTTCCATGGCGCCACCTGCGAATGGGAGGCGTTAGCGTAAGTCGGAACATGCGTAAGCATTTACAAATAAAAATAAGTTTTCGTGCGTGTGCGACATAAAACCTAAAACGAGTTGCCCGTAGCCTGTCCTACAGTGTATCCACCGATTGCTCCGGATTCAGCCAGTGAATGTCCACAAGGGCCGCTGACGGTGCCGCGGTCGGTGCTTTCGTCACCTGGTCGGTGTTCAGTCGTGCCAGTTATTGCTTAATGAAAGCCTGCGGCGTTCCACTAATTTGATGTCCTTGACGCACAGATCATGCTTGGAATTGCTGGCAAAGCGTATCACCGATTGGGTGCTCACCTGCGGCACATGCCGCAAATCCAGCCAGATGAGGCTCTCGCACTTGGACAGATGCTCCAGCGAGTTCTCAGAGACCAGGCGACAGGCGCTCAAATTGAGCTCCGCTAGGCGCGCAATTGCCGTTGGCGAAGTGCCAATTTGTGCCACGCCCGCATCCGTAATGCGCTGGCACGAGGAGAGATCCAAATGTTTGAGTTGCGGCAACGATTGCATTATATAGCGCACAGCCACATCCGAGATGTCCGTGCCGGCGAGCTTCAGTATTTTGAGATCACGCAGACGTGTCTTCGAATCGCTAAGTCCGGGACGAGAATCCTTTGGCGGCGACAAGATATCCCGTATGGCCGCATCATTCAAGCCCCGCACAAAACTCAAATCGAGTATCTGCAGCGGCGGGCAGAGACAGGTGTGCAGCGCCAGCACCGCCTGTATGGGGCAATTCTGCAGCGAGAGATTCTTGAGGGCGGGTAGACGAGCCAACAGCCAGGCCAATTGCCGTTTGGCCAGCTGCGTCCAGTCCAAAATTAAATGCTCCGGCTGCCGACGCACAATGGCCGTCAATAGAGAGGCGGATATTTTAAGCTCGGCGCAATTCATGCGCTTCCAGAGATCAGGGTCCACCGCTGCATTGGACCAAGCCTTGCACACGGAACAGCACGTAACGAGCGTCTCGGGCGGCAGATAACGAAATATTATCTTCAATACGGTGGCATCCAATGCCAAGTTATGTGCGCTGTTGTGGTTGCTGCTGCCGTGGCTGTGGCTGTGGCCGTGGCTGTGGCTATTGCCACCACCGTGATGCATATGATGGCTATGCCCATTGGCGCCATTGCTGGCCATATTGCTCATGGCGCCAGCAGCTCCTCCTCCACCGGCACCAACAGCAACCAAACACGCCGACGCACTTGTGCCACCACCATTGTTGACGCCGTTGCTGGTGCCATTGCTGAGTCCAGATCCGCCCAGTGAGGAGCTGGATGCGGGCGCTGGCCGCACCACATACTGTGGCTTCTTCATCACACGTGTCGAGGAGTTAAGCATCTGCTGCGCCAGCTGTGAGCGTATGGAGTTCTTCTTTCGTGACCCGCTGCCACCGCCACCGCCTCCACCGCCGCCTCCTCCGTGCCCAGTGGATGCGGCACCTGTACCGCCCGCTCCTGCAGCGCCACAATCCATAGAGCTGGAGCAGGGAGCATCGTTGCTCTCGTGCATGCTGCTGCTGACGCTGATGCCGTCGTCACTCTTGCGCCGCTTTATCTTGTCGCTTAGCAGATGCGTCGCATTAGGCGATATTCCCGGCGAGGGCGTTTCGCAGCTGTTATTGCGCTCCGTCTTCACTTCCAGCTGATGGTGGCGCTTGAGGCCGTGCTTCCAGTGCGTGGTATGCATGCCGCTACCGCTAGACTCCATTTCCGATTCGCTGGTAAACACAAAGTCATTATATTGGCCAACGGGTGGCGGGAACAGGCTACCGGCGCCAGCGCCTCCTCCTGCTCCGCCTCCCTCATGACTCTCACCAGCATTGTTGCCATGCGAAACTGAAACGCGTCGCACCTCCGATGACTTTTGGCGTGCGCGAAAATGGCGCGGCTGCAATTGAAGAGTGGACAACAATTGATTAATAAGAACGTCTCAAATTCGCTCTAGGAAAATTTCTATTAAAAATTCCAAAACCACTGCTAGCTTGGTTACTGTTAAGCAGCTCAAATAACATTTGTGTGTTATGTTACGCAGTTGAGTGAAACATTGATGTATTTCGATAAAGAGTAACTGTTAGTAGCCTACGTTTGTCAAGCAATGGAGTAGCTCACAGGTTCTGCTAATAACATTTGGCCCGTTTAATAAAATTGAAATGGGCTATGCGGCTTTCTGAGCTCGTGCCAATAGTTCTCTAAGTAACATTTGCGTGTTATGCTAAGCTTGAGTAATGTTACGAGCATAACTATGTTAAGAACGAAAGCAAAATGTGAACGCTCTGTTATGTTAAATAAATGTTAAAGAATTTTTAAATGATATTGGAATGCTGTTAAATCTCGCAAATTATGATTGAAAATGTGGTAAATTATTTTTAATTTCACTACTCAAGCAGCTACTTACTTTGTAATCGTAATTCTTGCCGGAACGACAGCAGCTGGGACACTCCCAGCTATTGGGCAGATCCTCGTTGACAATGCCCTTGGCATCGGCAGCATCCTCGGTGCCATCGAGCTGCGAGAGCGCACAGTCTGGATGGGCGATCTCATAGCAAACGGAGCACTCCATCAGCGCAGAGGGACCCTCCAGCGAGGCCAATTGCTTGGTCTGCGGCGACACTGGCGTCTG
Organism: Drosophila littoralis; assembly: GCA_018903485.1. Classification (NCBI taxonomy): domain Eukaryota; kingdom Metazoa; phylum Arthropoda; class Insecta; order Diptera; family Drosophilidae; genus Drosophila; species Drosophila littoralis. Next base: position 8,762,241 of record JAEIGF010000592.1, read on the forward strand.
CCGCCAGCCATCCAAGTGACAGTAGACGCACTGAGCGGTTACTGGCAGCATGGGCGACAAGCACTGTCGCATCATGCACGTCTGTTTGGCACGCCCGGGCCCGCCGAACTTCACCATATCCATGCAGAATGGGCAGGTGCCGCAATCGGAGCGCTGACAGGCGGCACAGTTCTTGCAGCGCGTGCGCCGTCGCCTTGGCTGACCGGTGCCCGTCAAATGTGGCGACAACTTGGCACCCGCCTCACCCGGCGACGGGCAGTTGTCCAGCGGAGCAGATATCCCGCCAGTGCCATCAACATAACTGGAGCAGGTGGCAATCACGCTGACAGCGTTGTTGTTGCCCACATTCGTGGGACTATTGCTGTGGCTACTATTGCTTGTGTTATTGTTGCTGCTGGTGGCGGCAGCGGCTACAGCATTGGCCAGGTGCATCTTCTTGGGCGGACGGTACTTGAGTGTGTCCGTGGGCAGCACAAAGGTAGCTTCTAGTAATGATAGAGTTCAGAATGAGATTAGACCTAATAGAAATCTTAACTAAAGCTAAATTTAAATATTACATTTTAAAAGCTATTTATTGTTTTAATACAATTCCTTGAGCTTTAATCTCAGAGCTGAAAGCTTTAAGCCAGGGCTGATAAAGCTGTCAGATCAATTTACTCAATTTAGGCAAATAATTCTTCTTATTATTTATTATTTGCATATGTAAATACTTCTTGATCGAAAGCAAGTCTTTGATTAAATTTATGTCTACTATTAGCAATATTTATGAAATAACGGAAAGCTTAAAGCTCAGAAGAATATGCATATTCGATCAATTTACGCCCAGAAATGTCTGAACCTAAGCAAAAAATGTGATCCGAATTCATTTTTAGACACTTGCAAGATCCATATTTCTCTTGCGGGCAGAATCATGTCTAGAAGCGGTCAAAAATGTCCTTTTCGTATGAAAAACTTATATTTATTGAAGATATCTTAAACACACGCGGCATTTACAGGTTCCACCTCGTTGCTTACATAAGAGCCAAGTCTTAACATCATCTACCTAATACTATTCGCGCTTCACAATGACTCTCGCATATCTGCAGATGTTTAGAAGAGTATTTATTCTATTCTATTCTTCTAATATGGCAAATCAGTGCTACACGGCACTGATTATATAATTACAAGCACGGGCAGTTATAATTTGGAAGAGTTCGAAAGAACAATTCTCCTTGGAAGTCATTAATTTGATTTATATATATTTCGACTTTTTTCCTTTTTGTACCTTTCCAGAGGGTATTATAATTTTGTCGTGAAATTTGTAACGGATAGAAGGAGACATTTCCGACCCCATAGAGTATATATATTCTTGATCAGTATCAACAGCCGAGTCGATATAGCCATGTCCGTCTGTCCGTCTGTCTGTTTCTATGCGAACTAGTCTCTCAGTTTTAAAGCTATCTTTATGAAACTTTGCAGAAGTCCCTCTTTCTGCTGCACGCAGCACATATGTGAAAACCAGCTGGATCGGATCACTATATCAGATTCAAGATACCTTGACCAAACTCGGCATTAACCATTTTCTCGGCATTAAAAGGTTGGGTCTGCAAGGGTATTAGATCTTCAGCGTGCCGAAGATAGCCTTTCTTTCTCATTTCATTTATAGTAAACATTCGCGCAATAGCACAAGATACACACCTGGCTGCGCTCCATGTCCACTGGACGTGCCATTCTCCAGCTGCTCCTTCTTCAGCACCCCGTTGCTGTACTCTACGCCCTGGCTGCTGTAGCTGTTGTTGTTATTGATGCCGCTGGAGTTGATGCTGTTGTTGCATCCATTGCTGCCGCTGTTGTGGCTGCCCTGGCCAGCCTCTGACTCGGCCTCCCTGGCCGCCTCTAGCTGCTGCTGTTCGCGTATGACCTCTGCATTTTTGCGCGCGATCTCCTGTTTGATCTCCTGCTTGACCCGCGTGCGATCGTAGAGTTGAAAGAGCGGCTGATGCTCGGCGGCGGGTCGCAGTACGGACATGCCCGTCACGGCCATATCTTGTTGATCCTTGCAGTGGCGCTCAACTAGCGTGCGCACATCCTTGATCAGAGCCACCGGGTCCAAAACTAGACTGGGCACATTCTTCTTCTGCGGCGGCAGATCGTACAGATACATGACAATTTCCTTGAGCCCAAAGAGCTCATAGTGCGTGAGATGTGTGTGGGGACGGGCGGCCATCTCGGCCTCGCTGGCCGATGGTTCGCCCTCCAGATGCGAGTGTCCCAGCAGCGTGTAGACATAGCGTGCGAGGACATACCACAGCATTTCGGTGAAAAAAGGATACCGAAACTTTTGCGGCACTTTCGTATTATCCTCAACGCTGGCCGTCTTCAGCTGCTTGACAATGCCAAAGGAGTGCAAAAAATTGCCCCCAAAGACCAGAGATTGGGTGGGCGTATAGACGGCATGTATCCAGCCGGTGGGTATGAAGAAGGTGTTGCCAGCTGTGAGGTAGACACGTGCACACTTCTCGACCGTATCGCCAAAGAAGATATCCGCCTGTTTGCCGGAGAGCACCCACTTTTCGTACAGCTGCAAATTGCGATCGGTGGGTGGGATTAGCCAAAAGACTTTGCTGCCCTTAAGTATGTGATACCAGACGGAGGTGCCTCCAAAATCAATATGGAAATCTGTATAGCAGTTCTTCACGGACATGAGACAATACTTTTGAACTTTGGGATACATCATGCCACCCAACAAATTGGTGCCCTCCTTTTGGGCATCCTTCAGCTGCTTGGGCCACACCACATCCACCCAATCGATCTGACGCACAATCTCCGGACTCTGCACAAAATGATCGAGCCGCGTGTGCGAGAATTCCAGGGATATAACATTCAGCAGTCGATCCTTTTGCGGATTATCGTAGTACTGTTGCCACTCCTTCATCGTCATCTGCAGATTCTTCTGCGTATTAACATCCATCACGTCCAGCAAACGACGAGATCCGACACACAGTCGTACATCGTTCACTGTGAACTCCTGTGCATCGGGCATGCGAAGCCCCAAGCCGTTCTTCTCCCTAAACAGCAAGGGTATATTGAAGCCATGCTGCTGCAGAAACCTGAAGGAAGGATTGATAAAATAATATTAAAAGATTAGACACTTGTCGAGCAAACTAATCAGAAGTTGTTGTGCTTGTTAGCGACCTTTCTATTGCAAGAAACCACGTTAAACTCAATTTTGAAGTGTAATAAAAAATGTATTTTGAGATTTCAAATCATGAAAACTTAGTAGGACTTTCTGAAGGATTATTCTCTAATAAATAATGAAAATTGGTAAAACAAAAAATGTGACTGTTATGACTGTTAAACATTTATAACAAGAGGTTCCAGTCAGGAGCTCCTGACTAGGGGATACCCTGAACCCTCTTCTTCCAACACCAAATGCGGATATATATACTATTCTAGAAGCTACATGCCATGTTTGGTGACTTTAGCTCTTATAATTTACCAAAATTGCTCAAAAAACAGGATTTCGATATCGATTTTTATCGATTGCTTGGCAACGGAGTAAGTTATCGATTATTGGAAACAAACTCGATCTGCGTAGGCACTAGGAGGACCTACAGCTAAGTCTCTAGCTCTTATAGGTTCTGAGATGCTTGCGTTCATACATACGGACAGACGGACGGGCATGGCTAGATCGACTTGGCTATTGATGCTGATCAAGAATATATATATACTTTATGGGGTTGGAGATGCTTCCTTCTGCCTGTTACATACATTTACATTTTGCACAAAAGCATTATACCCCTTTTATCCATTTTTAATGGGTTCAGGGTATAAAAGGCATTCACAAAAATCTTGTTATTTTGCAATTTATTTTACACAATAAAAAAAATTTTAGGCTTTCAGACTTAAAAAAAATAACATAGTTGGCCAAAAATATTGTTGAAGATTGGCTAAATTAAATTCAAATCTGGCAAGCAGATAGAAAAGGCATTCGGCTCACGAAATAGTTAAAAGCATAGCAAATAGCGTGGAAGCTTTACTTATCAGTTTTAGAAACTTACGCGACTGTTAGATCGCAGCCACGCATCTCCCGTACCATGCCGGCTTGCGCAAACTTGGAGGACTCAAGCTTTTCGGCAACGCTGAAACCGCGCGCGCCTTCCGCATCATCGTCGCCGAGTGACCATTCCTCAAGGTAAAGTTTGCGCTGTTTGCGTTCGCGCTGTAAGAGAGTGGAAGAGAAAAAAAGAACGGAACATATTAATATATGGCTAGCCGGGAGTCGGAACGTCGGATAAATGCCTAAAAATATACACAGAGGGCGGCGTCAACGCTGCTGCCTATTCCGCAGCTGACGTCGCTGTCGCTGTCACTGCTGCTTTGGCTGATGCCATCAAATGAATCACAGTTGCTCTGTGCACCACATCAGCGGCCATTCGCTCTATTCACCACAGCAGATGGCGCTCTTTTTTGCTCTCTCTATCTTTCACTCGCGCGCACCTTTGGCCGACGTTTGGGGCTCGCCCCACTCGTTTAAAGTCCGCCGTTTATGTCATTTCATTTTCATTCGCTTGCTCGCCTTTGATGGCGACGCACTGAGCAAGTTGTTGGGTCGCTGCGCTGTTTCAATCTCATGGTCGTATTTTTCTGGCAGTTTCGGCGGCAAAGCAAAACCCACCACCATTACCAGGTTGCAATCGTTGATGATGAGGGCGCCTTTAGGGCAGCAGTTTTTGCATGCACTTTGTAAAGGGCAATGGAAATCGTGTTGTCGACGGCAGCAATGGCAGAGTCAGCTCCTGTTGCTGTCTCCTTTCTGTGCGCATGCACCGGCCTTGCACTTTGAATAATATTGCATATGTGTATGTTTGTGTACGTATTTATGGTACATACTGCATCGCCGGCTGGCGGGTGGTGGCAAAAGCGACTGTTGCGTTTTCTGCCAGCTCCATCATCTGTATTAACGAGAACCACAGCACATACATCCAAGCACATACACACAGACACACAGACTCACACACACACACACACACACACAAGCACTAGTGTGCATGTTTGTCTGCGGCTTTGAGTTATTTTTGCATTTCTAGCAGTGCTGTAAATCTCAGCTGTGGTGGGCTTGCATCGAAAAAATCTATAAACGTTGTGATTTTCTTCTTTTTTGGTGGGGCCGTCCTCATTTGGCTGGTGTGTATATTATATCCTTTTTAAGCAACTTGCTGCCCACCCGCCCGACTGCCCCTGCGATCGCCCGCTCCACAAATGCAGAAACTTGTTTGGCGTGTTCTAAACGATTGTTGTTGTTGTTCTGCTTGTTGTTGTTGTTGTTTATTGTTGTCGGGCAGAAAAAGCTTGTTTTGGCTGCCAAATGTCTGGCAACGCCAGTGGACAATCGACAGGTAGAAAATAAATACAACACAGCATAAAAGTGCGTGTCTCTTTTATGCATGTGTGTGTGTGTGTGAGAATAAAACGCCAGTCAAGTGGTTCAAGCTGTTGTGCTGTGAGTGTGGCGTCATCAAACGTAACGCTAACCGGCTGCCTGCCAGATTGGCTTTTGGTTAAGCTTAATGTATTCTATTAAGGTGCTAATTGGGAACGGCCGCCACTGTCACATGCGGCAGCGCAACGAAATTTCTGTTGGCTATCTACACACTCAAATACTCAAGCGCCCACCAACACTTGCCAATTGCGATAAATGTGCGTTTGAAGCATGTGCTCTCTGGGATTGGGTTAGTCACTTTTGTTATAAATTTTTCATAAGCCACAAAAGCTGAAACTAACACACGGTTAGAGATGGGAGAGTTTCGTGCATGTGCATGTTATCACTATCGAGGTGAATATTGTAATAGGAAAGGGGTAAAACTGCCAAGGGATTTCGAGGTGAATGTTGCGTTTAAACTCTTTATCTAAATTGTATGATGAAATATGAATTATTCAAAACAAAATACTTTTACGATTTGATATATTTGATAGAAGTAAATAAAAACCATAATGCAAAAATTCGAAAACCAACCTATATATTTTATTTAAAATTATTCTTTTCGTACGTTAGACAGTTGTAAATAAATTAAAAATCACACTGTAATTAAGCACAAAATATATATTTATTTAATAGCTGAAGAAATTAAAAACAAAAAATGATCATTGATACGAAATTTATTAGGGGAAATTCGAGGATAGTATTTTAAACTCATCTCTATAAAAAAAAAAGCGCGATTCCTGCCTTAAAAAAATCCACGCAACCGCGCAGCGTAGATATATGTATGTATGTGTATATGTATTTATGTATGTGCAAGTAGATGTGTTATGCGCGCACTAAAATATTCATGAATTTAGATGACATTGCCAAAGGCAGAACAGAACACAAATGATGGGAAGGTAGAAGGTTGCTGTTATTGACGGCTTGGCCAACGAGCGGCAGCAACAGCTGCTGTTCCAATTCGGTGCTAATCAAATGCACAAGCAAGTGAATGAGGGGATATAACAAAAAGAGAGTGGGATAGAGACCAACTCGTACAAAGAAATGCTCAAATAATCTCTTGAAACGTAGTGTGACTGTGCTTACACACACGCATATAAATATGTAAATATGCTACGGCTGTTATCTACAACGATACCAGCGCGCACACACTGCCATGTACGTTTCAAAAAAACCAAATTATAAACGAAATACGAACAGCAGCAAACAAACAAAATGGCAAAGAAACTGCTTTTGGTCATGCGGCGGCATCAGTTGAGCTTCAGTGCTCAACGGGCGCAGTGCCGCTGCACGGCTAACCTTCTCTCGCTGTCTCTCTGTGTGTGAGCTGTTGTGTGTGTATGTGCGGAATATAGAACTTGAGCTTGAGAGAGCAAATGAGTGAGTGAATGAGCTTGCATTTATTTTTATAGATTGCTAATGATGATTTACGCTTGCCAATCACAATGACAACGCCATCGGGCGACAGTTAACGGCATAAGCCGCCCCGCATCTCCCTCACACTTTACTGAGGGCTTATCAAAGAAATGTAAGTTTTTGTTGTTGTTGTTGGTAATTTTAGTTCAAATACTCACCAATTGTCGGCGCTGCACACCTTTCGGATTCGCATTGCCGCCTGCAGCGACGCTGTTGCTATTGTTGTTGCTTTTGCCAGGCGACGACCCCGTTTCGGCGGTGGACATCGCCACAAAATCTGTTGGATTTATTTGCACTTGTACTTTTAACACTTGGCACGCCTGCTTCTCTTCGTTTGCGGGCGCTCTAATCAGCGCTTCCTGCGGTTTGTTTGTTGTTGTTCTTCTTTTTCACTTTGCCACTTTTCACTTTTAATTATTTTCTGTAATCGAGAGAGAGAGAGAGAGAGAGAGAGAGAGAGAGAGAAATATAGATAGAAACAAACTTAAAGATGCATGAAAACCAGCAGTCAGTGCACTTGTTTGTTATTGTTTTTTTCGTTTTCTCGTTAACACAACGCGCACAGAAATACTAATTGCAGACAGCGTTTATTACTTCATACCAATTGAGCAGGCAGTGAAAAATGAACATATACACACGCACGCAAAGTTACGGGCGCTCATGGGCGCTATGCGTAGCACGCGTTTGCTTGTATACTCCCACACACGAAGAAGACGACTAAACCAGACTAGAGCCTCAGAGCAGAATATTATGCCGTGCAGCCAAGGCAAGCCGAGTGGAACTCAACATGGTGGACTTTTATTATGTTATGTTTTGAATTCACCACGCTTCTCGACTGACTGCCAGCCAGCCTGCCTGCCTACTTCTTTGCTACGTCAGGGGCTCGACTTTCATTTCGTTAGGGGATTCGGCAAGCACCCACGTGTGCGCGTAGCTACGCCACTGTTTCGTTGCTGCTGCTATTATTTCACAGGTCAACGAAAAGAAAAAAACCTGTGGTGTATTCAGTCGCATCGTAGCGTTTGGACCTGGTACCTGCCTGCGTGTCGCTTGCATAAAATTATGTACATGTGGGTTGCATCTATTTCGCGTATTTTATCATACGACAGCGACAGCGGCCGCAACAAAAAAGCTCACTTATCACATCGCCCCTCCAGACTCGAAAAACATTCATTCGCATTCACACGCCCACACTGCGTATTTGTCATTTCATATTGCTTTCCCATGAACTTGTAATAAATATTCTAATTTTGCACTTGAGAAATTTGTACTGATTGCTCACGTTTGCTCTATGTTAGCTGGTGTTATCCGTTTTGCCTAATAGCTGCGGTTGTGTATTTCGTATTGTTGTTAGTGGTGATTATTTTCGTGCTGTGTAAGCGTCACCACGCGACTCAGAATCTAGTTAACGACGAAGCCGACACAGTCGTTTTGGTTAGGCCCTTTTTTGCGTTTCCAAATTACACTCATTTAAATTATAATTAATATGTATGTACAGTTAAATTATTCACATTTGTATGTATGTATATATGTATAGATAGATAGATAGCTATATATATACAACGACCCGGCCGTACATACAAACATATGCCTCGCACTGTTCACTTCACACACATATGCCAGTAAATACCTACATGTACTATACACATGTATGCATGTATGTATGTACATATGTGGCTCCTAATTAATTTAATCTGTAAACAGCTCCACTCAATTCGTTTTGTTGTTTGTTATCTGCAGCTTCAAATTCAGTTAACATACTTTGCACATTTCGTTGAAATGATAGGTTTTATATATTTTTACCCATTTTTAGCAGCTATCGAAGTTTTTAATACGTCGTCACAACACGTCCGCAGAACACACCCGCACTTGATGAAAAACGAACTGCGACTGACTAGTGTGACCGTAAGCAGCCAACTGCAAAAATGGCTACATTTATATTTGTTATGTTAAATCTTAACAGATGCTATAAATATTAGCATCGAGGAGATGCACGCCTACATTAACATTACGATCTCATTTCCAATGAACAGCACTTTATAACAGAAAAGTGAATTATAACATACCATTATTTCCTAGGTCAAATTTTTGCCGAGCCAAAGGTGACATCAGTAACTCTTGGAAATTAATAAGTTATATACTTAAATATAATCACTGTACTGGGTTCTCACAGGCGCCAGTCAGTGTTAACTGTTATTGCTCCTGTTAATTTACAACTGTAACAGAGTAGTAAGGGTTGCCAGGCTGCTTTAAATAAAACAAGAAACAATATTGACTTATTATTTTTAATGTTAATTAAATGAAAGGAAAACACTTAAGTATGAATACATATGATTATTTTTGTAAAATTAATCAAATTATAAACAGACATGCTGCTAACTCTACTTTTTGCTTATGGACACTATAAACATATCAACCCTCCACTTACAGCTACAGATCTTCATCCATTTGCTCGTCAGACTTATTTAAATTCACATTACATGTATTGTTATTCTCAAAGAACTCCAGCTCATCATCATAATCATCGAGGTGCACTACTCCAGCCGCTGCTTCCTCTGCGGCTGTACGCTGCGCTCGCACCCTCGTCTGCTCCTTGGGCTGCGGTAGCTGCAGTGGCGACGGTTGCCAGGGCACCAGAGCGGTACACGGCCTTGGAATTGATTTGAGCAGCCATTCCGGTGGTATGACGCCCGTAGCTGAGATCGGACTAACGCCCTGCTTGAGCTCATCGCAGATGACAATCCGATTGGCATTGCGCAGTTTCTGTTCCAATTCCATGGCTGCCATTTGATAGGCCGGATTCGGGTGATGTGTTTTGCCCGTACTAGTTGAGGGTATATCATCGGTAGCCAAGCCGCCATTCACATTTGGCACACTGTTGTTGTTGCCGGCATTGCGAACGGATCCAACGCCGTTTGCGTCTCCAGAGATTTGCAGTCCACTAAAATGCGCCGTAATTCGCTCCTCGGTGATCAATTGTTTGGGCGGGCTGCGTATTATGATATATTATTAAATAACATAGCAATAAAATGTATGTATATATATATATAGATTAAATGCTTACAGCCCGGACGCCAGTTGCTCCAGAGATTTTCGCTTCTGCTGCCACTTGCCGCATTGTGTGTCAGTCTCAATATTATAGTTGGCATTCGAGCCGAATTGCATGACGCCGCCCGGCTGAGGTGCGTTTGTTGTGGCTAGCATCCAGGGCATCCCATCCAGCAGCCAAGGATGAGTAGCTGGATGCGCAAATACCGCCCGCTGCTCCGATTTATGCAAGTGGTTCTGGTCGGGACCACCGTAAGACCTGCAAGCATTAAATTTACGCTAATCCAACTGAGTTAAGTACGTGTAATCGCAATATACTTACTGCATTTTATGTCAATCCACGCCTTGGTCTAAATTGCACAAATGTATTTCTTTTCGCAGTTTTTGAGTATTTGTTTTTTTTTGTCTTATTTTTTGCGTTTTGCTAGCGTTGCCACTAATGTGCATTGTAAGGTATCGATACTATTGGATGAGCGGTATCGCTGACGGAGAATGTACTAGAAAATACCAGATCAGGCATTATAAAAAGCGCGCTGTCGAAACGATTTTTAAATATTTTACAATTAAAGCGCAAGTGATCAAGTGTTTAACTAACTGTTCAAACTCAAACATATTCAAAAAATACAAATTTATATAAAGTGTAATTAAATAATTTATTCAAGATGCGTTTCACAAGGTTAGTTAATCAATTCTGTAATATACTTTTATATTTTGCATAAATATTTTTGAACGCTTTTTAGACATAAGTCATAAATTAAATTTAATTATACATATATATTCAAATATTTTCGCGTATTTTGCAAAGTGCAAGCAAATTGGAGTTAAGTGCTGCTCAAAATATGTTAATATACATTTATTTGTACACATTTTATAAAACAATTCTTATCAGTTATGCTCAAACTCAGCTATTGTAATATAAAGAAGTAATACAAATAAGATTCAACGAAGGTAGTTTACGCACGCGCTCACGTCACAAGCACCGATACATTTTGCTCCCATTCCAATCTTATTTCATTTAAAAAGCTCATGTTAGCTTTGTTTCACATGTGGAACTGATTGACATTGTTTCCATAAATGTTCCACTCACACTTTCCTTTTCTTATCAGACAATTATTCGAAAATAACATGTTATTTTCAACTCAACAACAGTCGCAGCATCACTTCTCAGTGACGCTTACCATAATAGGCTGTTGTTTTCTCCTACCTTAGGAAATGTCAGTCAGTTACTAGGCGTTCCACGGCACTATATATAGTGGATGGGGTGCACTGTATGGCTTATCAGCACAAGACAACCGACCAATCGATCCCCCTGGGCTTTTATTGACGTCACAGTCGAGACTGCCTTGCGATGCAATTAGTAATCACGCTTTACAATTTCGTCATGTGCTGGAAAAACACTCGTGCAAAAATAAAAACAAAATATTTTCTAAATCAAAAAACCAAAGTGTATGAACAATCAAGTTTGCTTGGCAGTTAACTTTTTGTAGCACATATAAAAGCTTTACTGCCCAAAACTTTAAGTCGCGCTCTCTCGCTCTAATCGATATCTCTCTTGCTCTCATTGGATAAAAGCTCGAGAGCTCGGCGTCCAATAAACAACACATGTGTGAGCTGATCTTTACCGTTGCAGCAGTAGTTCATTAAGAATAGTGAAACAGCTCGGTTTATACATATCTTCCAGTTTGGGCGTGGAAAATCAGTGCAGAAGTTAAAGTCACAAATCAGGTAATGTGAATATACAAAAATTGTGTTCATATAAAAGAAAAGTCAGGACCTGTTTGCCAGACAGTTTACATGATTTGTTTTGCATCGCTAAATATTCATCAAAAAACAAACGAAAAGCTGCAACTGATAACGCCAACTGTCACCCCCGTACAGCAGCGCAGGCGGCGCTGTCTGCTAAAAATAGTTGAAGGGGTCAATAAGCAATGCTCGTGCTATTTATTGGTAGGATTAAAAAAATGTCAATGCAATTTTTTTTTGCCCCAAGTTACCCTGCAAATACTAACGCCTACTCAGTTTTGTGTGTGTGTGTGTGCGTATACATAAATGTGTACGTGCGTGTGAGCATGAAAATCATTCAGTTTTTATCGGTAACCTGCTTTTTCGGATTTGCTTTCTGTGTTTCCCTGTTTTTGCAATCACAAAGTTCACAAAGTCCAAAATTAAAGTTGTATAATATAGTGTAAGTTTAGTTTATGAACAACACATTTAATGCGGTGTTAACAAGCGGACGGTGAAAATTTGTTTATTATAGGCAATTTTCAAAGCTTTAGCTGCGCAAAATGTGGAAATGCTTAGTCAGTACACTTGTTGTGCCAGTTCGTAGACAAACTACACATTGCATGCCCTTAATACTGCAGATGCACACAATATCATGGGAGTTGTATGCGAAAAAACTTGTACTGTCAAAACAAGATGTGTAAGTTTGAATAATGTATAGCATAAGATGATTGTAGATTCACAGCTCTGCCCGAATACACATACGGAAGCAAACTTCTTTTAAATCTTTTTTGTATAATTCCCAAGACAAAACTTTGGCACGTGTGTTTATAATGAACAGCTGTTGCCAATAGAGCGTTGCCACATACAAACACATCGAAAAATCTGGCAGCACACATTCAAGTTGAATTAGATATTTCAAATCGGGTTTTTTAATAGTTTTCTCGTGGTGAAAAATGCATGCCTTTATAAATGGTTAACTTTTTTTTTAATGCGGTTGCTATTAAAGCTTTATTCAAAGAGCTTAAACCTGTTATCGGCAGCGTCGTTTATTATTTGTCGTGAAGGTGATTACTTGTTTTCGTTCACTCATTCCAATACGTGCAGTGGAGAGTTAACGTACGACGAGCCGGGCGTGTTTGTGTAAAAAGCAAATCTATACCTATGTTTATAGTGCATACATACATACGTAAAGATTGATTCGCTGTTGTGTAAACAATTTGTTCGCACTGACAATTCTACGAACAACGCAGTCGCTGCTGCTGCAAATAAAATCACACAGCGATCCGAATAAACCCATGAGTCACTCTGACGTGGCTGCGCAGCAGGCTGATAAATACATATTATTGCCAGTCGGGCAACATCGGGGAAGTACCTATAACGAACAATAGCTTTACTCGCCACGAACTGCGAAACGATCGTCTCATTGTCGTTTTGGATGAGCAGCGAAACGGTCGATAAATCGTGCGCACAACTGCGACAGAAGCGCAGAAGCGAAACACAACGAACCGGAGCGAACGGAGAGAGAGAGAGGGAGAGAGCAACACGCACTCACGTGGTTATTAAAAGCCACAACAACAATGAATCAACAGCAATACTTTGATATGGATCAGGGCAAGAACGTATCCTATGCCAATGATTGTTCCAGCACGAGCGGATACAGCAGCGGAAATTCGCCTGCACATTCGCCGGAGACGTTCGCCTTGCAAAATGACTTTGCCAACCTCAATTTGCCCGCAATATCGAATTCACCTTCACCACAGCTACAGCAATTACGCGGTTCACCTTACCACCACACACAGCAGCAGACAGCGAATCAGCTGCTTACAAATGGCAACCTCTGCATGGAAATTGACGGCAGCAACAATTTATTAAATGGCAACACAAACTTTGGCAGCATGTACATGCCCATGGATCATTTTTATGCCACGCCGCAAATGGCCGGATTTACGCCAATCGACGCAGGAATTAAAAATGAATATACCGCTGTGCTGCACATTGCCGAGCAGCCGGTGGAGAAATTTCGTTTTCGCTACAAAAGTGAAATGCATGGCACACACGGATCACTAAACGGTATCAACTCAAAACGCACACCCAAAACATTTCCGGAGGTAATGTTGAGCAATTATAAGGGACCAGCGGTCATACGTTGCAGTCTGTTCCAAACTAACTTGGACAGCCCACACTCGCATCAGCTGGTGGTGCGCAAGGATGAGCGCGATGTATGCGATCCGCATGATTTGCATGTCTCACAGGAGCGCGGCTATGTCGCCCAGTTTATCAACATGGGCATCATACACACGGCCAAGAAGTATATATTCGATGAGCTGTTCAAGAAGAAAAAGGACCGTCTGGTCTTTCAAATGGGCCGCCGTGAGCTGTCGACCAAGCAGGTGCAGGAGCTGCATCAGGAGACAGAACGCGAGGCTAAGGATATGAATCTAAATCAGGTGAGTAGCGCTATTAATATTATCTTTGCCCTATGCTCAATAATGGCTGCATTCCAGGTGCGACTCTGCTTTGAGGCCTTCAAGATTGAAGATAATCACAGCTGGACACCCATTGCGGCGCCTGTCTATAGCAATCCGATTAATAATCGCAAATCGGCACAAACTGGCGAATTGCGCATTACGCGCTTGAGTAAACCCACGGGCAGCGTCATGGGCAACGATGAACTAATTCTGCTCGTGGAGAAGGTCAGCAAGAAGAACATCAAGGTGCGCTTCTTTGAGGAAAACGATGATGGCGAAACGGTTTGGGAGGCATATGCCAAATTCCGTGAGTCGGATGTACATCATCAGTATGCGATTGTGTGTCAGACACCCACCTATAAGGACAAAGAGGTGGATCGCGAGGTAGCCGTGTCCATTGAGCTGATACGTCCCTCAGATGATGAGCGCTCGTTCCCGCCATTGCCTTTTCGGTATAAGCCACGCGATGCAATTGTCTCGCGCAAACGCCGACGCACCTGCTCCACACTCACCAGCAGCAGCAGTAGCAGTGGGGGCAGTTTACACAACTCGATGGAACTGCCCAAGACAGTGCCGCAGCAGGGCGGGGTCAATGTCTCCCAACATGATCAGACTATAAGTCAGGAATTTGGACGTGAATTTCATTTGGATCAGCTAATAACCCCGGATTCGTTTCGCAAGCTGATCGAGCAAGACTCCACGGAGCTGGCTAAGCTATGTGTGCCCGATATGGGCGTTCTAGAGACAGATGGTCATGGGCGTGCGGAAAGCGCCAATAACTTAAGCATAGCACCAGCCACAGGGCAGAATCGCAACCTGACCACCATCTATCTCGGCGAGATCTTCAAAATGTTCGATGCTATGCGACGCGCTGGCGATCAACCCGAACTCTTTGATAGCTCCTGTAAAAAGGTGACTAAACTGTTCACCGACCATGCGCAAAAGAACGAGAACAATGATACGCTGCTGCACGAGGTGATTAGCCAGAGTAAGGATAACCTCAAGCTGGCCATCAAAACGTTCGAAGTGATTAAATACTTTAAGCTGCAGGAGCTCGCGCACAGTAGCCTGAATGCGGATGGTGACAGTGGCTTGCATGTGGCCTGCCAGCATAATAGGGCGCATTATATACGCCCATTGCTGGCCTTGGGCTGCAATCCCAATCAGCGGAATTATATGGGCAATACGGCGTTGCATTTAGCAGTCAAGGAGGAGCGCAGCAATTGCATTGAGATCTTCCTTAATGGACCCGGTGTCAAGTTGGATTTGTCGCTAAAGAATGATGATGGCTTGACGCCGCTGCACATGGCCATCAGGCAGAATAGATATGATGTAGCCAAGAAGCTAATTAATCATGATCGCAGCTCCATAAATGTCTCCAATACGACGGACGGCAATAATGCCCTGCATATGGCTGTACTGGAACAAAATGTGGAGTTGCTCGTTCTGATACTGGATGCACAGAATCTTACAGATATATTGTTGGCCAGGAATTCGGCAGGCTATACGCCTTTGGAGCTGGCGCGTGACAAGGCCAATGAGCGATGTGTGCGCCTGCTGGAGGAGGTGTATCCGGATAAGGGAGAGTCAGCCATGACCTGGATACCCCTTAATGTCAAAGAGGAAATTGACTCTTCATCCGCCGAGGATGACGAAGAGAGCAACCCGGAAATACCGTCGCATGCAATCAAAACCGAGGAGATTGAAATGATGTTTAAAGCAGAGCAGGAGGAGGACGGCACGAAAGCTGCAAGCGATGCCAAAGCTCAATTGGAGCACTTGCTCAATAACAAGTCCACGTTTGACAAACTGGTGACTCTGCTCAATGAGCCAACCGCACACAATCCCCATTTGCCTAAATGGAAAGAACTCGCCGAGAAATCGGCGCTGAGCCAACTCGTATTTCTCTGGTCCAGCTCAGAGGGCATGCTCAACTATATACACCACAAGTCAAGTGTCATCGAGTACAAATCTTTTGCGCATGCTCTGCAGGAACTGGATATGCTGAGTGCTTGCGACTAGTTATATATATACATATATACATTTTTTAAGCGAAACTTTACATACACATACATATATATTAATTATACATTTATTAAGGTTAACAGCAATTCATTTTGCATTACATAATAATATAATTTTCAATAAATTTTTACTTTTATCTCTGTACATGGGGAATTACAAAATGTGTGTGTACAGTGCAAAAAAAGTGAATCACCGCGTAAGTTCTGGATATGTTTGTGTGTATGGGGAATTACCGCACAATCTTTGGGTGTACTTCCCCCCAAAGTGGTTCTGGGTTATCAGTTTCATAATAAAAATTGGATGATGGTGTGCATAATTTAGTGAACCGGAATGCATTTTAAGCCCTAATTATGGCCAGCTCTGAATGATGTACAACTAGGATGAAAATGGGAGTAGAAAAAACAATGCACGCATACAAATTATTGTTTTTATTATTAGCTTCCTTTCACTTATAATTAACACTCCCGTTTTAACCAACGTCCTTCTGCTTTCAGTAACATGGCTCAAATAATTAATGGCAGTGACATGGCCCAGGACATACGCAAGAATTTGCGCAATGAAGTGGTGCAATTTGTTGCAGCTGGACATCGTGAGCCACACCTGACAGCTATCATTGTGGGCGAGGATCCGGCTAGCAAGACATATGTGCAGAAGAAAATAATCGCCTGCAAGGAGATTGGCATAAGTAGCAAAACAATTGTGTTGCCCAAGTCAACCACACAGGAGGAGCTGCTGCGGCTGATCGAGGAGGAGAACAAGAATGAGAATGTGAATGGTTTACTGGTGCAACTGCCGGTACCGGAGCACATTGATGAGCGCACCATATGCAATGCCATAAGTGCTGACAAGGACGTAGATGGCTTTAATGAGATCAACATTGGCCGCCTGGCGTTGGACATGCACTGCATTGTACCGGCGACGCCATTGGGTGTGAAGACCATGCTGCAACGCAGCAATATACCGATCTTTGGACGCAATGCTGTGGTCGTTGGGCGCTCCAAGAACGTCAGCCTGCCCTTGGCCATCATCTTACATTCGGATGGCAAGCATGCGGCCAAAGGTTTGGACGCCACTGTTACCATCTGCCATCGCAATACGCCGGCCAAGGAGCTAGCCAAGCATTGCCGCCAAGCGGATATTCTTGTTGTGGCCGTGGGGAAACCGGGCCTGATAACCAAGGACATGGTCAAGCCGGGCGCTTGTGTCATCGATGTGGGCATCTCTAGAATCCAGGATGAGGCGGGCAATTTCAAGCTAGTCGGCGACGTTGATTTCGATGGTAAGTACATGATACACACTCTTATCTCTAATACCCTAATACTAATTGACCGTAATATCATTTGCAGAGGTTCGACAGGTGGCTGGACACATTACGCCAGTGCCTGGAGGCGTTGGCCCCATGACAGTTGCCATGCTCATGCAAAATACTATCCTGGCGGCCAAGAAGCAGGCCTCAAATCGAACCGATTAAAATCGGCAGCTGCCAGAATCTGTTCCGAATTTACATTTTTATTTCTGCTGCCTAACCCAGCGGGCCATAGTATTTTGTTATTTAAACCACTAACCATTAGAAGAAAATAAAAGACTAAGTAACAAGCCGCACAAATAACGACCATATGCTATAGTATCAGATAAATAAACTACATTCAAATGTAATAAATATATAAAACGAAAACACTTTCATTCCGCGACGTTCTTCAGGGAGCTCAACAGCGTTGCCATATCGCAAAATGCAAGCAAAATCGGTTTTGTATTCGGAATATTATAAGAGCGGAGCAGGCAGCAAAATGATCAAATTTATGAGGTATATTTATGAAATTTTAAAAATATAAGCTAGTCGAATTACGGCGACAAAGGCGTTTTTTTTTTTATCAAATTTATTGATAGACCTGATATATGTTGTATTTCGACACCGGCAATTCTTTCGAAGATGTATTACCAAGCCTGGCATTTTCTAGCATTGCATTGATTTTCCATTCAACTTTCCATGATGGTTCTCTTTTAAATTCAAATAATTAAAATAACTAAATTTACCCCCCACACGGCAGCCATGCTATGCTATTGAGCAAATGGGACTAGCTGGCAACTCTGTTAGTCGGTCGGTTATGGTGTTTTCATATAAATCAGATTTAGTTCTCAAAGTAAATATAATATTAATTGTGCTCGCAATATCCTCAAACGTTACTGGATATAAAAACTCTTCACTCACAATGGAACAAATATATTGGTGCAAATTTGAGGTATTTGGAATAGTGCAAGGTAGTTCTGCGATCGAAAGTCACATTTGCAAATTTCTAATTTGTTGCACATTTTCTTTATTCTGTTTCTTTTCTATTTTCTTTTTTGCAGGCGTCTTCTTTCGCAAGGTAAGTCTAGTATGGATTGAAACGAGGGCGCTGTGGAATGTGCAACAAAGCTTTTTCGGTTTATTATATAGTACACGGAGAAGCAGGCCTGCATACTGGGAGTGCGCGGTTGGTGCAAGAATACGAAAGAGGGCACTGTAAAGGGTGAATTGGAGGGACCGCTGGGACCGCTAAACGAAATGTAATGCAAGTTGGGCTTAAACTTAATGGTCTGTGTCCTGACTTGTCAAATAATGACTGCTTGCAGGAAACACTGGCTGCAGACCGAAGGTAGTCCCCGCTCAAAGATTGAAAAGGTCATATTTTCTCAAAACTTGGAAATCGACACCTACCGCTTCAATGGGTTCGTTATAAGAGATTAGACGGGGCCAGCGTACTGAAAATAAGCGAAAACTATGTGGAAATTGTTGCAACGTCCTAATTTACAAGCCCAAAAACCACAACGCGGGCCAAATGATTCTTTTCATTTGTTTTATGAATTAGTAGCTTACAAATAACAAAATGTTGGCAAGAAATTAAAGCTTCCTAGGTTTATCAAAATAACTAGGTCCTCAGGTCTAGTCTACATACATATATAAATTCTGATCCGCAAGTTAACTATAATTAAAAATTATCTTATCCATCAGAATTCATTTGTTAAAATAGTTCTTCTTAAATAGTTCAATCAACAGCTAAAACTATTTAAAATGCGACCAATTACACATGTTTAATTACTATCTGCTATCATTTATTCGTAATTTCCAATATCCGTAAAGTTTATGTATTCCCACAAAAACAATAACAACAAAACAAAAAATATAATGCTAATTTGTATTCAGAGTTGCATTTTGTGTAGTAACGCTTTGTCACGTTTAGGTGTTGCCATTTGTGACTGAGTAACGATTTAAAGTAACTACTTGTAACGACATCTCACTTACACGCATTGCAACACTGATGCGGAATTGCCCATGTAACGGCATGTGTAGGAGCGAGACAAGCGTATTGTCAGCATGCGTACTTTGGTCTGGCAGCACAGAAACGAGTACAGCTCCGAATACACGTCGTTTTGCCAAAAGCGTAGCAGGCAGCAAATGAAAAATATATAAATGAGGAAAAAATTTCGTGAAACAAGAACGACAAATATACCAAACGCGAGCCACGCCGCTGTAGTAAAAATCGACAGATTTAATAATTGCGTGCGTTGTGCAAGCGTCTGAAATTGTGCGTATAAAACAATATTACTTTTTAAGCAATTACAAATTCTTGCTTGCTTCTGCTTCTGTATGTCGATGTTTGTACTCGTGTGCGTGTATGTGTAGTTCACAGTTTGGTTACTTTCGCGCTGAAAACGTTTTCTACTACTTTTTCGTTGAAACGAAAAACACAAATATATGTATGTGTGTATGTACGCAGAGTTTGCGATAAAAGCGAAACTGTTTAAATATATTCACTAATTTTGAGGCGTATTAGTATATGCCCCTGAAGCGGTGTGAGCAAAAAAATAATGAAATTGTGTAAATAACTGAAAATAGTGCTAGACATATGCATGTGTGTATGTATGTACATAACACACAGCTATACAAGCAGTAACCTCATGCATGGGTACAGACCCATATGTATGCGTGTGTGAGTGCCTGTGTTTTATTTGTTTGTGTGCTGTGTGCGCACACATATTGTAAAGGCGCGAGCTACTTAATTGCCAACGATGAAAAATTCAATAAAGAAATTACATAAAAAAACATGGAAACTAAACGACCACGCATCACAATTTAGCACAGCACTAAAATGCTCACGATGCATGTACTTATACTGCACACATGCGTGATGAAATAATTTGAATATTTAAGCGCGCAGACAGAGATTTCATCAGTAGTTTTTCCATTTGCATTTGTTAAAACATTGCTGGGCGAACCGCAGTATTCTAAAGTTTTTTTTATTGCGCATCATTGTGAATGAGCAATAGCGCGCGCTCTCTGCTCTGCTCTCACGTTCCACTCACATAGGTGCTCGCGTGTGTGTGTGTGTTGAGTGTTACACATACGCACGCGGCGCCGGAAAAAGACTTCCTATAGGCGGCGTAAATGAAGACAGAAGAAGAAAGAGGCAAATAAAACAACGGACTTTTGTTATTTATCGTTAGTTTGTGTAATTATAATTATTAAGTAGCCATACTTGCAGATGTCTGGCAACTTTAAGCCAAGCGACTTTTATTATCGCCGTTAATTTGTGTAACTTTTGTTATCGATTATGCAAATCTGTGGCAACTTTAAAGCATCCAACCATTGCCCAAATAGTAGGCGAATTGAAACGTGTTGAGCCTTACGTGTTTCTGTGTGCCAGAGCGGAAAAACAAAGTGTGCTTCAGTTCGGTGTCAGTTTTTCAAAATAAATTATTAAATTGAAAAAATTGTTTCTCCTCTCTTTTGAAGCGACCAACAGCAGACCCTCCCCCCAGAGCAGCAAAGTGCATACAGAAACCAACCGGTAGCGTTTCCGTAGTTTACCGTGGCCAAGTTTTGTTTAGCCCGAGCCTGTAATGCAGCTGACCTGGCAATAGCGCCGCAGAAGTATGGCACCAGCTCTGACAGCCGAGCCACTGAGCCCCAAGGAGAAGCTAACAAGCAACGCCGCGCCCGCCACCGGTACGCGACAGTCTGTGCGAAAACTGGACTCGCCCAACGGTGGTGTCGGCGGCGATACGGCTAAGAAGCCATTAACTCTAACAGCCACAACGCGTGTGACACGCTCCAAGGACGCGGCACAGCGGACCGGCTCGCCTATTGTGCAGATCGTCAACAACAATAATAACAACAACAACAACAACAAACGTAAATCCAACAACCATAGCAACATAAGCTGCAGCAGCACCTCCACCAGCGAAGTCAAATCCGTTGAAAATCAAATGGGCATCAGCGCTGCAGCCACACACACGAGCAGCGACGGCAGTGCAGCCTCCTCCTCCTCCTCCAGCAGCAGCAGCATCAGCGACGCGTCAGCTGCAGCAGCAAGGTCGCCAGCCGCGAGCGCCACCGCCGAGCACAACAACAATTGCAAGGACAACTCAACGGCCGAGCTGCTGGCTAATCTGACAAGTGACTTCGAGGAGGCCATCACAGCTGAGATTTGTCTGCGCAAAACCCTGCCTGAGTTAAGCCACAGCAAGGAACAGCCAGCCGAAGCCGAGGCAGCAGCCGCAGCTATAGCACATACCGTGCAATTGTTAGAGCCCGCGTTTATGGCAGAAGCCGAAGCTCAGTCACAGTCGACAAGTGCAGCAGCAGCAGCAGCAGCAGCAGCAGCGGTAGCGACAGCGGCAGCAGCAGCAGCAACAACTCCGGCAGCAACAGCAACACCACTCACAGAGTCCTCCCTACAGCGGTTGGCGGGGCAGGAACTACTTCCGCCCAGCGCGGAGAGCGCAGTACAGGTGGCTGCTACTACCGAAATGCCAGATAATATCGAAGGTAAGCCTAGACCTATTTCAACTCCAACGTTTTGCACAGATTTCACGGTCCGCGTGCCCCAAAACCTTTTCGAACAATTTTGGGGGTTAATTCTTGGTGCGAACCACGTTCCATTACCCAGTAAAGCGGCTTCTTTTGTTTTTCTTGAAAATTGCTTGTGTTTTGTTTGACATGTTTGTTCTGTTCGGTTGGGAAATTTAGGGTAGGCAATTTTCATTTATTCCAAAGATCCAAGCGAAACTAGACGGATTTGTTGTTTTTTTCTTTTTCCTAGATGTATTAAAACATCAGCTTAACAGTTTGCTGTGAACTTCAGTTTTTGATTTATGTAAAACAAATGTTATTCATGTGAAATATATTTTATTTCTAATACAATAATATATTTATTGCAAGATAGTTTCTGTAGCAAAAAACTTACCTCTTAACTGAGGCAGCTTGTCACCATTTATTCGAAGGGTATTTGTATATTATAGATAAAAATGTTTGGAAATACAATTGTATTTAATAAAATAAAAACTCTGGAACGTATTATGAATAAATGTTAAAAAGTTGTCACCTATATAATTAGTAGCTATTTATACAAACTATTAGCTAATTAATAGGTATATTAAATCGTTTACATTAACTAAATGCTGTTAGACACAATTAAAAGCGTAACATATATTTACTGGGCTGTTAACAGTCGTTTAAAATAACATACAAATGTTAGCGCAGTGTATGTTATTTAACATCGTTAATATGAGTTCTATATCATATTCATAGATCAAATAGATGATCTATAGATAGCACATGTCATTGCACAGCACAAATTGACTTTATCTGCAGTTTTAATTCTGATACTATGACTATTTTAATTAAAATTTATAATTTTTCCTATTCACAGAACGCCTTAGTCAACTGGATGGCAACCCCAGCGTTGTATTGCCGCCCATTGTGGACATAAGCGCGGCGACGCTAGAATCAAGCGTTGCGCTGCCAACGACGCCCACCAGGCATCAACAGCAGCAACAGCTGCTGCTCCATCAACATCAACAACAACAACAGCAGCCGTTGCAATTGCAGCAGCCGCAGCAGCCGCAGCAGCAGCTGCAGCACCAGCAACAGCCGGAGATACTCGCCTCACCACAGCATTCAACAGTTGCGCGTCAGTCAGGCGCGTTACTCACGCCACAGAGCACGGCCAGCTCGATAAATTTTCTAAAGGATGGCACTACTGGCGCCGTCCTCGAGGATCAGGATTTTGAGGAGGTTTTAAAAGCGCTCAAGACACTTGACGGCGGTCACGTGAATCCGGATACAATCTGTGATTTCAATTTCTTCAACGAGGTGTGTTTTCCCTATAATGAGGAGGATGCAGCCGCTGCAGCAGCAACAGTCGCAGCTGGAACAACTGCATCAGCAGCAGCAGCAGCCGCTGCAGCAGATGTTGGCCACAGCGGCAGCCACGAGCAGGAGTCAAAGGCCAATTGCAGTACAGCAGCCGCGCCGCGTCCCTGGCAGGAGAGCCATGCGGAGTTGGAGCAGCAACAGCATGAGCTGGTGCGCAAGGTCGACGTTATGATGTGGCGAATGCGTAAATTTCAGGCACGGCAGATGTGCCGTCATGCCAGTGACGAGGTTGGCGGCATACTCGAATGGTCGGCGCGCAGCTCACATAAAGCGGCGCCCGCGGCGCCGGTGCGCAGCACCAAGCTTACTGAACAGGAGGACACGGTGCTCTCCATTGTCTCCGGCCGGCCGGGAAGCAGTTTCTGGGATGAGCAGACCAAGCAACCACTGCCTGCCAGCCAAATGAGCAATGTGCTGCGGCACATAGAGACGGCGGCGCGCAAGCAGCAAATCTGCCATACAATTGGCGGCGGTTCCGCATCACTGGCATCCTCTTCCTCCTGGTATAGCAGCGCCGCACAGCCGGGCAAACGCTCGCGCAAAACGCAACCCATAGATACCAGCATAAACAGTACGGCAGGCGCAGCAGATGGCATTCTGACCCCGCGAGCCGATGAGATTGTACCTAATTTTGACAACTATGTGACCAGCGAGTTGACGCATGTTTCGGGAATGTTGCACACGGAAATGCGTGAAGTACAGACTGCCATCGACTCAGACGCCACAGAGTCTAGCTCTGGCGGCGAATCAGCCGATGAGATGGTTAACTACAACAATTCCCAGCAGTCTTCATTGTCAATGTAAGTGAGCATGTTAATCTTTAGGCTAATCTATTTAATCCTGATCCCGGACCTGGTCCTGACGTGCCCAAAAGTGCGTGGTACAACTGCTTTGTGTCGCGTTTATGTTATTTATAAACGAAAACACATCTGAATGTTATCATAAGCGACCGATATACTAATAGACATTTTCCACAACATGTTTTTTTAAGTAACCGCACGCCATATTTAATGTAGATCAGACAAAAGTAAAAATCAAATAAATTGAATAGAAATAGAATACAGCGCAGCGCTAGTCTATTGTTGTTTAATATTACATAGTTGATCGTAATATTCAGGCAGGGTAAACAATAATATTTAACTGTATTCCTTTCCAGCAGAAGCAATTGACATTCCATTTTGTGCTTAATCATGACTTTAGTAATCAACGCATTGGTCTAATAACTTATCCTTCCCTTGAGTTTAAGCCTTTAATTAGTGATTACTAACGCAATCAACCCCATGACGTCATTGCCCTCAAATTATCAAATACTATTACTTAATTTGCGTACAAATGGTAGTAGCTGTTGGCCAGTTTAGCCATTCCCCAATTAACCTATTTCCCAAATAGTTGTTTTGCTACATAACCAACAATATCCCCTTAATATTGACAGGGCAGGTTCCTGGTTGAAAATACATTTTGCATACATTTAAGGCAATGCAGTAATAAAAGGATCAAACAGGAGTTGTTAAGATGGAACCTAGTTTTAGTTATAAGAACATCGTCCTGCCCGCAACTCAATATAAATTGAATACTCTTTTTGTGTTTCGTAGAACCCGTCGTGCCGTGTGGCGCTATTCGCGAGATCGTGCTGTTATTGCACTGCGCTGGTCCTGGCTGTGCGCCCAGGTGGCCGATCTGGACATGAAAATCCGCCAGCACAACGATGTGTACAACGATCTGTGTCGCACCAAGGGCGATGTAATGCTAGAACCGACGCCAGCTCCAAAGAATGGCTACAAGGAGCAACTGCAGCCACAGACAGCGGTACAGCTGGATCCCGAACAGGCGTCCGCCGATTGGCTATGCAGTCGGGCCCGTCCCCTGGTGCTGTCCGAGTTTCGCAAACGTAAACTCTTCCAAACCACGAATATGCACACAATATCGAAAAAGGCGGCCAGGCCGAGCAACATTAAATGTGGCTGCCAGTGGCCCCAGGTGCCATGCACACTGTGCACCGGCCGGCCGGATCCGACGGCGCCACGAGATTTACCTGAAACACTGATGCCACAGAATCGTGTAGCGCTGCTCGATCCCGGCTATCATCCGGTGCTGAGCTTCTCTGACGGTAAGTCTTGAACGAGTTTATCAATCGGGCAACTTATTCATTAGAATATGGATTCATTTGTCTTGCAGATGTTTGTCAGTCGGTGCACTTGGAGGCGATTACCCGTCAGCCGGATTGGCAATATCGCGTTATGCGCAGCCAGGCCAAGGCAATTGTCAAAAGCGTCTGGAAGGCTGAGCGCGAGGCAGTCGCGCTAAGTGGTGGCGGCGGCGGCGGCGCTGGTGGTGCTGGCGGTGCCGGTCGTCGTCCCGGCGAGACAGCCAAGCGCCGGTATGTGCGCCGCAAAGAGCGCAACAACAATAATCAAAACAGAAGCAGCACTAGCAACAACAACAACAACAATAACAACAACAATAACAACAATAATAACAACAATAATAATAATAATAAAGAAAGCACACAAAATAACAACAACAGCAACAATAATAGCAGCAGCAGCAGTGGGGTCGCCAACGTGGGATTGGATAGTGGAAACGGTACTGGTACTGCTACTACTTCTTCTTCTTCTACGCCTACTACAACGCCACTTGTGGCCAACAGTAAATTATTGTAAACATGACAAATTCGATAATTGATTATTAACATAAAACAACAACAATTTGCATCTTCTTCTTTTTCTTTCTTTTCTTTTTTCTTTACGCATTTCTTTTATGTTACACGGAACATCGCAACACACACGCACAACCCAACCCCACACACACACATACACACACACGCGCCAACACAACCATCACTGTGCAATAACAACGTACAACAAACGAACAACATTTGTTTTATTTTGCAATTTGTTTTCGTTTCCTCTCTCTTCAAATCTCTTTTGTGCCTGCCAATCCTGATTTCTGTTGGACGCCGCAGTGAGCAAAAGGCAGCGTCAGTTGGCCACGAGCACAACCGCGGTGTTTCCGATGCCTGATTCACGCCAGATGCACCAAAAATCGCAACAACTAAATAACCACTCACTGATCTCCGGCAAAGGCAACGGCGCCAAAAAGCCACGCAAATCCGCCTCCAATACACAACAAACACAATCAACACACAACAACAGCAGATCCAGCAATCAACAGCCCAGCGCTGGGGACAACATCAACAGTCGATTTGCCGGAGATTCGCAGTGGGAGCAACATCAGCAACACAGTCGCCGCAATTCCTCCGAAACGCATGGACAGCGCAATGAACGGTAAGTAGAGCATGTGAGATGACATATTCCTAGAGGGGGGGTTCTAAGTAAGTTAAGTAAGCTTCTAAAAGGAGCCATGAGGGGGGCGTAAACATGATATTATAATAAGCAAAGGCGCCAATTTCTGAGTGTCGTTTTGGCAAGCTACTAGCTACCTGGTTGGAAGAATGACAGGGCTACTGAGAAAAGTAGCTGTAGAGGTTGTGCCTGGTCATTTATCAATGAGCACTACAAATTTGTATTCAATTATTTATTAAAACTGGTCCGATATTCATTCGTCTTCAGTCTGTCTGCTGTTGAGTTTTATTAAATTGGTTTAAAAAAGTCTTTTAAGGATTGCATTTAATATTTAACGAAATTCATATTGTGTATGAGAAATCCGTATTTTAAAGTTGTATGTAAAGCCCGATTCGCACCGCTGCTTTGCCAATATTATATCAAAATAATCGTATTATAAACTGCACTCAACAGCACATCAGATCGTCGCAGTCGACTTATTTACGACATTGACAACATCGTAATACCCTACAGCATGGCCGCTCAGACGCGTGTCGAAATTTTGCCCTACAAGGAGATACCTACACCAAAGTAAGTCAACATGGAAATTATAAATAAAAGTGAGATAATCATGTTTAATATCTAACCAACACAGGTGGCGAATTGTGGACAGTGACAATGAGAAGAAACAACAATCAGCGAATGAATTAAAAACCCCTGAAAAGCTGAGCAATGGCTGCGCGGATACAAAGGCGGAGCAAGAAATGCCAGAAGCAGCAGGAACAGCAACTACACCCGCAACCGTAGCAGCAACTGCACCCGCAACCGTAGCAGCAACTGCACCTGCAGCCGAAGCAGCAACTGCACCTGCAGCCGAAGCAGCAACTGCACCTGCAGCCGAAGCAGCAACTGCACCCGCAGCCGAAGCAGCAACTGCACCCGCAACTGTAGCAGAAACTCCACCTGCAACCGCAGCAGCAACAGCACCCGCAGCTGAAGCAACAACTGCAAAAGTGCCTCAGCTAAAAAACAACACTCAAAAGGAGGCGCCGATCAAGCCCACGCCTAAGCTAAATGGCATCAAGCGGTCGAGCAAGAAGAAGAAGCAACCGCCAGAGTCCGTCAAGCGGCAGGCAAAGCAAGCGATTAGTAATGGGCAGATCAATGGCAAAGAAGAGCAGGCGCCGGTTGGGTTAAAGGAGCAGCAGCAGCTGCCGGCGAAGCAGCTGCCTGTCAATGGCAAAACCAAAAAGCACAACAACAAAATCCCTGTGAATAATGTAAATAAAGCAAGCAAGCCTGCTGCCAAGGGTGCTGCCCCGCCTGCACCTGTTGCTGGTAGGGCCGAAGCAGCTCCAGCTACTAGTAAGGATGCAGCAGTTCCAGCTGCTGGCAAGGATGCAACCGCTGCTGTTGAAAAAGACAAACCCGATGTGGAAGCTGTGGAGCCGCCTAACAAGCGGCCAAAGCTGCAGCTAGCGCAAACATCCCCCGAAAAGTCGCAGGACAAGCCAAAGCAGGCTGCACCAGCGGCCCGCGTCGCCGACGTTGTGGATGTGGAAGAGGAGGAGGACATCTCAGATGAGGCGTACATAGCGCGGCATCAGCGTGCGCTCATCGAGGAGCGGCGTCGTTTCGAAACATTCTTAAAGTTCCCTTGGAGCACACGTTCGCGCGCCAATCGTCGTGTCGACAGTCGCGCCGAGTCAAGTGGCGCCAATACGCCCGATCCGACATCGCCAGCAGCTTCACAGCTGGCAGGGCCTACAGCTGATAACGAGAGCATACCCTCACCCTTGGCACAAACCATGCAGCAGCACCCACTGGATGCCCTCTCAGGCGATGGTGAGATTACGAAGCGCCGACGCACCACATCCAGTAAGCTAAAGGATCACGATCGTCGTAGCAACACGCCAGATACCAGAGACGTAAGTGTATGTGTATCATGTCAGAGCCTTGTTTTAACTTTGAATCTTTTTCAGCAAACGCAAGATCCGCCACCATTTGAGCCGCTTCAGTTTCCGCTCTCTGAGGAGGTCTATCAGCGACTGCTGGCCGAGATGTATGCCGAGCCCAAAGAGCCGACGATACCAGCGGCACCAGCCAAGCGTACCAAAAGCAAATCGGTTTCCTCCAATGGAGATGGCTCAACGACAACCGCTGGGCGCCGACGCAGCAGCAAGGCCAAAGCCACAACTGGCAGCAAGTTGGCGCAGTCCGCAGCACCACTAAATGGTGGCAAGAATGCCAAGAAACCTGCGGCAAATCACATTAATGGCGCCCAGGATGATGGCTATGACGATGGTATTGACTATGAGCCCGACGAGGATGAGAACGAACTACTGCTGGAGGAAGACGATGATTACCATTACCTGGCGGCACCAGATGATCAGTTGCCATCGGGCACGAATAATGCTAATGCGTACAATGCGAGCATCGATGCCTATCTGGGCGAGCATGAGGCACTCGACGATGAGGAGCTGGCCGACGATCCATTTATGGACGACGATCCCAATGATCCCGAATGGAAGCGCAGCATTGGCGTGCGCCACGAGCGCATGCGCAAGCGTGTGTAAACAGCAACTGGCCAGAAGCCAGAAGCGAGAGCCAGCGCGTAACGAGCAGCGAATAGCTAGCAACTAATGACGACAAGGCAGTGAGGCAGAGAGAGGAGCACCAAGTAGCCCGCAGCGAAGTTAGAGTAGCTAGCAACGATTATTACGCTGCAAGTGGTTAGCAGAGTGTGGCAAGCAGCGAGTAGCGAGTATAAGCCAGAAAACTAATCCAAAGCTATTAAGACCATGTGAAGTAAATTTCAATTTTAAATAATTCGTCAAATTTGAAAGCCATCAGCGAGACGCTTTTTAACTTGTTTTCAATCACATTGTTTTCTTCTGTTGTTGTTTGTACTCAGGCAACAGTTTCACTTAAAAAAGAAAATCAAAAACTCAACTCGGAGCGTAACATTTTCATTGCAGCCTAATTCTAAGCGATTTCTTAGTTATTTAGTTCTAAAAGAAAATAGTAATACAAATACGAAACACGCCACACACCCCCCACACACCCACACATCCACACACAAGAACTCGTGAAATATTCAATGTAAATAGAAGGAAAACGAGCTAATCATTAAGAGATAGTAAGAGATATAAATATATATAGATGAAACTAATGGATAAAGCTAATGATAAAGATAAAGATAATTATACTAGCCTAGTTTAACAGAAACACACGATCGTTTAAAGCTAAAGTTTAGGCAACAAAAAGAAATCACTTGCGGCTTCAAGCCAAAGGTGCGCTACCTTTAAATTAAACACATATATTAATCTAGTTATATAGATCGTATGATCGCAACAATAATAAACACGTTAATGTTGATGTAAAAAATGTATTTCCGCACCACAGAAAAAAAAAAAAACTGTACATTTTTGCCAATTTTAAAAAGTAATTCCTTTTGATTATTTTTGCCACAATTAAGTAATTATTAAAGAATTAAAACAGGCGAAACTATGAATATCTAAAAGAAATATATGTATACATAAAGATTTCTATATATTAAGTGCGCCCCGCCCCGTAAAATGGATTCATGTATTTAGTTTTTTAGGCGCTTTAATTTCTACTTCTACTTTTAAACAAAATTAGTTGTTAACTGTCGACATTTCAATTAAAAGATAAACTTAACTTTGAAAACACAAACAAACAAACAAACAAACAAACACAACACATGCATACGTCGTGGGCAAGTTTGTGTAATCCTCACGAAATATTATATTTATATACCACATATATATCTATTTTTTCATTTTCTATATAAATATGTATATTGCTTTTTCCGTTTGGACTCACAAACTTCATGTAAAAGCCGTTAATTATTGAAAAGTGAAATGTGTATATGCAAAACTGAGGACATTAAAAAGCAAACAAATACATAAAAAACTATATTCGTAAAAACAATTAAAAATCATAAAAAAAAAAAAAAATACCAAAAAACATAAATCACAAGCTGTTCTTTTTTTCTCTTTTTTTGCGTTCCATAATTTGCAACACATGTTGCGATTGGTCTAATAATTGTCGAGTTTTCTGTTCAACATGTGCTTCATTCCATGCCAGGCTTTGAAAGGGCAACAAGATGCGGGTAAAACGCGCAATAAATCGTCAAATGACAAACGACTTAAGCTATATTCCGTTCGATCTCTCCATTATAGCTACCCACGGGCTTTCTACTCGCACTAATTGCAACCTTACAGATTCAGCAGGTTCCAGCGGCAGGAACAGGAAACTCAAAGAGCTTAATGTCCACTTGCCAGGGCGTGGATCACCAACTGGCGCTGATCAGGCGCACACAGGAGAAGCAACAGCGCATGATGTTAAATGTGGAATTTAAACTAAATCGAGCGCTCAGCAAGTTGATTTCCTTCACTCATACAAGGCGTCTTGGTTTTATGGAGGAGGCTTCTCGAAACTTGAGTAAAGCACTGGAACGTTGGGAGACCAAGGGCAATGAAATTTGGCAAAGTGCAAACAAATTCCAGCAGAAGTTCCAGTGGAACGATGAACGAGCCAGAAGCCTGGAAGAAATTCACTCGATGCTAGCGCTGTTGGTGGCAAGCAATCAAAGTACTCGGGAAAGTAATGGGCCCAAGGAGGAAGATGACGCATGGGGATTGCCAAAGGAGCAACTCTCAGAGGTTGAGGCAACAAGTAAAAGCAAGTTAATTGAAAAATCGAAAGTTGGTAAGTGTACGCATTAAATAAAAAGAACATCGTCATTTACTTACCTGCCCAAATACTCAGAGTACGTGCAGCCCGCAAAAGCGGATTGCTATGAACTAGATGAACGGCAGCGTGTGGATGGTGTTTACAAATTTCTGGAGCCGGAGCTGAATGAAAGGCATCGCGATTTAAATGAACGGCATTGTGCTTTTGCCACAGACGGTGCCGCCTGGACGGTAATACAGCAACGCAATGAGGGGAACAATCTGCAGGCGGAGAACTTTAATCGTAGCTGGGATGAGTATCGCGCCGGTTTTGGCAGCTTGAAAAGGGACTTTTGGTTTGGCAACGAGTTTATACACCGAATAGTCTATCGCGACGATTATGTGCTGCGTATCGAACTGGAGGATCAGAGTGCTTTGCCCGTCTGGGCCGAATACGAGCTGTTTCGGCTGGACAGCGAAAGCTACAACTATCAATTGGTGATTGGTAAACTGAATGGCAATAGCACTACGTCCGACGCCCTCATCTACCACAATCGCATGGATTTCAGGGCCTACGACCGAAATGAAGACTGTGCCGGCTGGTGGTTTGATCGTTGCCAGGAAGCTCAATCCAATTTAAATGGTCAGCGTATTATATGGGGCAACTGGCACAACGAATATTCGGTGAAAGCTTGCCGTATGTTAATACGTCCGCGAAACTTAGATTCGGTAGATACCCACGATATTTATGACGAGGACTCCACATATAATTTGTAGTTTTAAATATTACGAGCGATAAATCAAAAAACATTTGTATTTCTAGTACGTACTGGAATATTGCTACAAATAAACGTTACCGCCGAGTTGTTACTATTAGTATCGTTGCTGAACGCATCCAGAACAGCATAGTATTGATGATTTTCAGTAGATTTCGATATATGGTCACACTGCACTTGAATATTTAGTTGGGCTTTAAGGCATATTTAAACAAGAAATATCAATAACTGACCAGAAAACGTCATTTGCTGAAAGAAAGATAATCAAATGAAGAAAAGCCAACAAAGTGGCAATCCCCAAGTTCCCCCTTATATATAAAATTTATTTTTCAACATCTGGTATATATAGTTTTAGAAATCTCTCTGTTATTTTCACTAAATGTATATCTATACACCAAATACACGGCTTAAGTGCGCTTAAATTCATAATCAAATTTAAATTTTAATAATCAATTTTAGTCTGTTATCAATGATAGTATTTTGTCCAGTTTATATGGCGTTTTGGCTCTTGCAGCGGACGGTCACACAGTCACTCGTTCGTATGCGTGTGAGTGTGACAGCAGTACGGCCGAGTGCAGCGCGACTTGCAGTAAAGTAGAGAAATTTAAAGTTGTTAATTGTAGAGCTTCCACTGCAGTAAGAGAATACATCAAATTAATAAAATTTAGTGTGCCAAACCAAAGAAAAAATGGCTCGAAGGAATGGTTAAGAGCCAACGACTAGTATTTGCGGCACAGGCAAATTAACAACAACAACAAGAGCCAGAACAAGACGCTGCCGCGGCCACTCCTTTTGTGCCCGTTGTCTCGCTCCAGAAAAATGTGTGTGTGCGTGCGTGCGTGCGTGCGTTCGTGAGTGTGCAGTTGAAAAAAAATAAATAAATTTGTGCCCACTGCATTAAATTAAAAAGTTGTTGCATTAATTAAGGCAATAAAAAGTGAGAATTCTACAAAGCAGCGTACAAAAATGGCAAAGTGGGTTTTTTTTTACTGTTGCTGTCTGCAAAAGCTCAAGCAAACTTAACTAGAGATAAGCGAGCGACGTACATTAAAACATAGACACGCACACAGATACACACATACACACATCATACATACATACATAAGCAGCAGACACACGAATATACAGAGCACGGCGTGTCCGTATGTGTGTGTGCTTGTTTATGACTCACGGCTGGCCCTCTGAGTGAGTGTGTGAGTGCGAGTGAGAAAGCGCTAGAGCGCTACCTACGGCAACAAAACAACAAAACACGCTTCAACAGAATTTCCCAAGCATTTATACAATTTTCAACGTTGCGGAAAACAAAGAATCTGTTCTGAGTGAAAAATAAGTGAAAAGTAGGAAAACAACACAAACATGAGTTTCGCCAAGTGGTTCAAGAAGAAGGAGCAAATCTCCGAGATTGGCGCCCCAACAAATTTTCAACGGCATTTTCATGTCTCACGCAATCAGGAGACGGGCGATCTGGAGGGCTTGCCCACGCCCTGGGTGCGCCTGATGAACACACAAATCACACGCGATGAGCAGGACAAAAATCCAGATGCAGCCTATCATGCGGTCAAATATTACAATTACTCCATTAAGAAAAAGGAGCAGGAGGTGTTCAAGCCCTTCATTACGGAGGATGTCATACACGAGGAGTCCAAAGAGATTGATAACTATGTCAACTACAAGAACAAACACAAATCGCAGGACATTGACAAATCGGATGACGATGGCAGCGGCAGCTCAACAGCAACAGAGAGCAGCAGCAGCGGTTGCGGCAGCTCCGCGGCGAACAGCAACAGCAGCAGCCTCAATGATAGCAGCCAACAGTCTGTCATACCGCTCGATGCCCTGAACGATGTCATCAAGGAGCTGGAATCGACGTTGGGCCGTGAAACGCTCAAGCCGGTTAAGCCGTGCGGTTTGGAGCCGCCGCCTGTGCCGCCCAAGAAATCGCCACATCAACTGCCGCCCAAGCCACAAATCAAACCAAAACCCTCGAGCGTCATCCAGCAAAAGTTCTCACGTGATCTGCGTAGCCTAGATGGGGAACCACACAAGATTAATACAGATACGATTATCATAAAGCCCAACAACCTGGGCAGCGCCAGCCAGGAGGGCGGCAACGATGCCGATGCGCCTGAGGAGACCATACTGCGTCGCTCCAAGGAGAAGCGTGCACAGAAAACGGATGCGGAGATCTATGATGAGCTGCGCGCCATTTGCAATCCCGAGGATCCGCGTGAGCGTTACAAGACCAGCCAAGAAGTGGGCAAGGGTGCATCGGGCATTGTATTCATAGCCGGCGACAAGCAAACGGAAACCCAGGTGGCAGTCAAAACAATTGAAATGAAAAATCAATCCTCCAAGGATCTCATACTGACCGAGATACGTGTGCTCAAGGATTTCAATCATAAGAATCTGGTCAATTTTCTGGATGCATATCTGCTCGAGCCGGAGGATCAGCTCTGGGTGGTCATGGAGTACATGGATGGCGGTCCACTCACCGACGTCGTCACCGAGACAGTCATGAAGGAGCGTCAAATCGCATGCGTTTGCCGCGAGGTCCTCTACGCGATTAGCTTTCTGCATGCCAAGGGCATTATACATCGGGACATCAAGTCCGACAACGTGCTGCTCGGCATGGATGGCTGTGTGAAGGTCACGGACTTTGGTTTCTGTGCCAATATCGAGGGCGACGAGAAGCGCCAGACCATGGTGGGCACACCGTACTGGATGGCGCCGGAAGTGGTCACACGCAAAAAGTATGGCAAGAAAGTGGACATCTGGTCCATCGGGATAATGGCAATCGAAATGATTGACGGACAGCCTCCCTATCTGTATGAGACGCCACTGCGTGCGCTCTACCTAATCGCCGCCAACGGACGACCTGATATTAAGAGCTGGGACAAGCTGAGTCCCAGCTTGCAGGACTTTCTCGATCGTTGTCTCCAGGTCGATGTGGATCGTCGTGCCACAGCCGATGAGCTCCTCAAGCATCCGTTTCTTGATGATTGCAGCGAGGTGAAGGCTCTGGTGCCCAATATCAAGGCTGCCAAGAAGGTTCTCAGACGCAACGTATAGTTAAGGTGTCAACAACATCATCGAGCTGCCAAATTGCTCTATGCGTGATGTGACCAAGCGACTCACCCTGTATATCCTGTCTAAGCCCCCCATTTCGTAGACGGTCTTCTAATGTGTATAAATTCGAAATCTGGAACAAAATGCTGATTAGTCTTTCATGAAAGCGTAGTCACAACAACAACAATACAACAACATAAAACGTAACAAGTCACGAAACACATACATATGTATGTATGTGTGTATGTGTGTCCCTCCGTCTGTCGTCCGTGCAGCTGACGCACGCATTGCACATCGCTGGCCGATAACAACGTTAAGTGGTAAGTCCAAAAAATATGATATACATATATAACATAAACAAAATTAAGAAATGCGAAATGAAGTATGCATACTTATGCATGCACACATACATAAATCTGTGAATCAATCAGACTGATTGACGATCGATGTACAGCAGAAACTGTCAGGACTAGGAAACTCTAGTTACTTTCTATTATGTGGAAAATATGTTAAAAACGATTGTGTGAAATTCTTCGTTTGTCAACAAATCGTCTAGAAACTCCGAGAAATTGTATATTAATCATCTAAATAGAAATTCTTGAAGTAAATATCGCTTCGTAAGTGTCCGAAGCATTTATTGTATGATATTAGCTGTGCATTCGTCCCAATCTCTGCCTTATCAATTAGGCCATCGCAAAACGACAAAACAGGTTTCCAATTTAATAGACCAATCCAATTTTTTGCAGCAGTGACAACAAAATGTTTGAAGTGAAGGGGAGTTGTTTCGAAGAGCCTGTACAAAATTTAATGAATTGCCCTAATCAGTGGCTGTTAAAACCTGTGCGAGACAGATTAAATTCGATCAAGGTCTCGTTCAAGCCTAAGCAATACTTGTGTGTGTGTGTGTGTGTGTGTGTGTGTGCATACTATTTGTTGCATATATGACAAAACACATGCCTTTTTATCACAACAGTTGCGCTTGCATTTGAATAATCAGCTTTAAGTATGTCAGCTCTTTAGTTGTATGTAAATTATGCTTAGTCAATTGTGCTTGCTAGAAACAAATAACTTGTCATATATCGACAACAGCTTTGGCATTATTGTTTTTTCAAGAGCATTAAAGCTTCGACTTGAGATTTTCTTAAAGGTAGCATTTATTCTCTTTGCTGAAGCACGCAATACCATTGAAAAGTAACACGTAAACACTGGCTGGCACACACACACACACATAAACAATAACAATTACGTGTGTATGTGCGCCAGCAGCTAACCAACGCTATTAAATACGTACGTTCGCATTTCCTGTTGGACAGCAAAGAAAAGACTTGAAATAAGGCATTGTCTGCCAAAAAAAAAAAAAATGTATAAAATGAAAACTCATACATTATCACAAAAAAACAACTTCCAATTCACACACTGCGCACATACGCAGACAGCAACACCTACACACATGCTCCGCTTTTATCATAGCCTTATCAAACAGCACTTAGGCAGTTCACACACATACATACATGCATGCATATCTTAGCTATCTTAAAATCCCCAGTGCTTTTATCAAATTCCAAGAACCTTTGTTGGCATTATAAGTTGATTTTGATAAGCGTAAAAACAAAAAACCAACTAGTGCGATCTTTGTCTAGCCAGAGTTGCTGTGCTGCTAAATGTCGCAGTAGTCGTTGTAAAGTTCTCGCTATTGTCTTTCTTGTGTCTTTCTGTTTGTCTGGCTGCATTTTTTCACCACCATTCACTTATTGAATTTAATTGCTTGTGCAGTGGCGGTGGCGACCGTTACATGTATTGGACGTCGCGCTGCGCTATTTTTACGCTCTCACTGTTACTGTGCGCCGCTCTAGCTCACTCGCTCCCACTCGCACTCCCACTCGATCGCCCTTTTTCACTTCACACACACACACACACACACACACACACACACACACAGTGCGTGCACTTTTCTACCGGATCTTTGGCTGTTTATTTGTTTATATTAGCGGCAAATACTTTTGCTTTCCGTTTCGCTTGCTACTCTTGCTACCAATCCAAGCAGCAGCAGCTGTGGGTACTCTCTTTAATTGTGTTTGTGTGTGATCGCAAAGTTTTAACTTTGTTGATGTTGGTTTTTATGCGGTTGGGGCTTTTGTGTGCCAAATGTCTTATTGATGACAACAATGTTAACAAACGACAGTAGCAGTAACAACAGCAGCAGCGACGGCAGCAGCACAATGAATAATCATTCGCAAATATTTAACGCAGGAAATCAATATGGGCTTTTAAATTACATGTGCCGTACACATGTACACACGCATACATGCCCAGATGTATGCACATGTGTATGTCCCTGTGTGCATTTCCAGTTTGTTGGCTGCGCGTCTGCTGCAGTTGCATGCTGCCTTTTTGCCGGCTGCCGTTGCTGCTGCTGCTGCCGCTGGGAGTGGCGCTGCTGGGGCCAAAGTACAATTTCCAGTCCACGCGTATGCGTAAAGCCTTGTGAAAGGCCCTATACATACATATGGACATGTAAACTACATGTATGGGTGTGTGTGTACTTATACCTATCGCTTAACACTTTTGACTCTTTCTGAGAGCGACATTGAACAACAGCCATTCATATGCCTGTATAAAAGAGAGCATATGTGTGTGTGTGTGTGTGTGTGTGTCTGTGCCGTTGTATATTGCATGTAGTTTTAGTAGCAGTTTTTGCATTTGCCTAAACAAACGTCCGAAAATACAAAAACTATGAAATGACTAAACCCAATCCCATTGTGCGTTCAATTTGCGTAAGTTGTTGTGCGCCCCCTGCCCCTGCCCACTCTTATAATTTCACCTTGCGCACAAAAGGTTTTACGTTATACGTTTTGGTTTTTCTGTTTCTGTTTTGGCTTTGTTTCGTTTATTGAACCATATGAGTCTCCTGCCTTTGGTTGTAGTTGTTCTTGTTTTTGTTGTTGATACGCGGAATTGTATATGATTCACGCGCTCTGTGTATTTCGGTGAGGAGGAACTTCGTGTTGTGAGCTCGTTTTTCATAACAAACATGGCAACCGACCTCTACCCATCCGCCGCCGCATTCGTGCGACATTTTGCATATGTACGTACATACATACATATGTATGTATGTGTGTGTGTGTATGTATGTATCATGCAATGCCCAGCAATATAATAATTATAATTTTTTGCTGCACTTTCAGTTACATTACGTATGAGATTACACACAGTGCTCGGTGCTTGAAAATTTCATCAATTGCATTGTTTTAATGTGTGTTACTTATACAACATGTTCCACATGCACTCCACATGACACAACAACAACAACAGTCGAACAGTTGAGCTTTCATAGCGGTTTTCAAAGTTTGCAATGATATTTTTGCTGCGACTCTTAAAACTGGAGCATGAAGCGCTGTTTTGAAGGCATAAATCGGCTGCCGCTGGCTTTGATTCTCATTTGCATGAAAAACTACAGATAATTGCCGACATAACTGTATTTATACCCTGCTTCTTGAAGTAGATTAAAGTTGGGTTAGACTAGGTTCGACCGAATTCAAATTCTATTTATACACACATGTGTACACATATGTATGTGTATGTATGTAGTCGGGTACATAATAAAGAGACGCGAAAATTATGGCGTTAGTTGAAAACCTTCTAAACGGTTGGTTTCCATCTGAAAGGGAAGTGGCTCACAAATGTATCGATACTTCCCAAAAAGAAAAAAGTAGTCCTATAGAATGAGAATATTGAAAGTTAAATGCTCATTGTTCAATCCATTCCCGTGCATTTTTCGTCAATGGAAAATTGTGAAGAAAATTTAGCTGTGAAAATACGAGTGGAGCGCATCTGTCTTATCTGGACAACTATAAATATAACAAACACAATGGGAGTCGAGTGGCACGGACACAAATGTCGCTGGGTTTTTCATTGAAATTTAAGCGTGACTTTAGCGCGGGCGCTTCACATGCCGATAAATGCACACTTATGTACATATGTATGTACATATAGACACACACATTGCCGCGCAATTATTGCGCTGATAATTGGCTGCATACGCTTTAATAATAAAAACAATAAGCAAAATAACAATAACAAGGCAACATTTTTGTGTTTTGTATGCGAAACACACGCTAATACAACAAACCTGTTGCGCCTGGCGACCCACTGAAAATAATAATAATAATAACAAGCCACAACAAAAAGGAAGACATTTTTGTAATTATGCAAAACTGAACTGAAGATAAGCGCAACACTTGCATTAACTACCCAGTATACCCAGTGGCCAATTGGAGTGCAGAAAAGCTCTGCTTCTTCTTACGCATCATGTCGTATCTTCGCCATGTCTGTATCTATTTATAGTTCGAGTTCGTTTCATATGTGTTTTGTTGTTGTTTTTTGGGCACCGCCAGCCTAATCAGCTATGAGTATCTTAATCACATTGATAAACAGCGCAAAGTGATAAGGCAAGCCAAGTGATTATTTGGCATGTTCGAATTTGCTTCGTTTTTTATAAAGTTTGTAGTACACATGTTCATTGCTTTGTTGCGTGTGTGTGTGTGTGTGTGTGTGTGCAGCTAGGGCTCATGGACATTATGCAATGCTTATCGCAATTAATAAAGGTCAAAATGTTAATTGGAATAAAGTTCAAGTGTACACATGATTGGTATACATACGTACATATATGCTATGCTATGCCACGTTTTTATTTCAGTCGATGGTTTCTGTTTGTGCAGACATCATTGCAAATATTTACCTCCTGATTAGAGTTGAGCAAACTGCACAAGAGCTTTCCGGCAATTTCTAGCATGCAATTTGCACGAGACTCAATAAATAGTTAATTAAACCTAGAATTCAAGTTTGAATGTTTTTTAAGAAACTTTGATTAGTTCTGGATTCGTATTTAATCACAGCTGCGTTAAAATATCATAAATATAAATCATTAAAAATGTAACAGGGGGACAAAAGGATCTCAGATGCCTTAAAGCATATATTTATATTCTGTCCCTATTTATAATCGGTGAACAAATAGGCTTATTGTGCAAAAGCATGTAGCAGGCAGAAAGAAGCATCAACAACTCCATATACCACATATCACATCCCATACCCCACATCTGGCCATACCATACCTCTCATATATATGCTCCGCTTTCTGTCCTATGTCTTATTGAACATACAGCCACAAGATTGGTATATGTTCGTCTTCCCTTGTAGGGGATGTTTTAATGTTGTCATGCAACGTAGTAGGAGACAGCTCCGATCCTATAAAGTATTTGGAAACACCCTATAAGGTATTCATAGAGTTGCCAGAGGATTGATCTGTCGAAATTTAAGTTCATGTATAAAAACCATTGGAATTTTATGTTTTACTGCCACCCTCCCCACATATAGGGATATCGGATACCAATATAGGACTCCAATATCATATAGCTGCCATTGGATTGATTGGTCTAAAATTTGGATCTTTTATGGAAAACTTTTTTGTTTATATTGATATCTTGACCAAACTCGCTATTGACTAGTTTCACTATGCTCCTCAAATAAAGGCAAGTGCTCATCGGATCACTTTATTATATAGCTGACATAGGAACGAATGGTCGAAAATTAAGTTCTTGTATGACAATTTCTTTTGTCATCAATATGCCACTATTATATTATATAGCTTAATATTCTGTTTACTAAAATTCAGCATTTACTAGCATTTTTCCGATTTTTATTTTCGGCGTGCCAAATATAGCCATTTTATCTGTGTCTAACACCATTCCCAGTTCGAGTTTATTTGATATCTTAGATAGCTCCTTTGTTGTTT
The DNA here is from genome assembly GCA_018903485.1 of Drosophila littoralis. NCBI lineage: Eukaryota > Metazoa > Arthropoda > Insecta > Diptera > Drosophilidae > Drosophila > Drosophila littoralis. The sequence continues at coordinate 8,803,193 of JAEIGF010000592.1, forward strand.
TAAAATATTTATATTAGTATCGATTGCCAGTCTCGGGGCTTACGCTTAATTTACGGACTTGAGATGATAATCACTTTTCCACACGTTATATGCTCGATTAATATATTCGATTGGAATAATATTGCATAGTTGGAAACAAAAATACAGTAAAAACTCTCCTAAGCGACACTTCTTTTAATCAAACAACATCTTGGGCGTACATTTCCCTCCGAGTCATGAATACCCAAAACCCATTTCGCGGACACTCTTGAGCGGAAAAAAATTACCCGACGGTTGCTGTCCGCCCAAGAGAGTTTTCACTATATAACCCTGCACGTGTAGTATATGGGCATGCAAAATACTATAACATTAGATTTTACATACTGAGGCGTGAGTCATATTTAAATACTAAAAGCAACTTATAATTTAAATACTGAGTCACAGGCAAATTGACAATCGATAAGCAATTGTGCAACAGCAATAACCGATATGCGCATCTCTAATTGCAGGACAAGGCCAATGGTCGGCGGTAATCACAACAACAACAACAACAACAGCTACTACAACAAGAAGAAGCCGAACAAAACACAGAAGAAGGTGCAATGAAGTGACGTCACAGCAGCCGCAGATGAGAAAGCAGCTTACGAAGTTTGTTTTTGGTATAGATTAGACGGTTTACAGTTGTTCTGTTTGACTGTTTTGCTTACTGTATTTTACTTAGCCTGAGACATACGATATTCATGCATACATCTAAAAATATTTCTAAATATATTTGTGTAAGTATATATGACTGGCTGAGTGTGCCCCTGTGTATGCCCAGGCGGGTATATGCAATAGAATTACGTTAACGAAAGCATACAATAGTTTAATTATATTTCACACACAGCTGATATAAAACTATTGACATATATGATATTTATTAAGTGGACATTAGATGCATAAATGTTAAAATAGTGTATACATATACATAAATGTGATTTAAGCGATTTTATCAAAGCTGCATTATGCAATTCTACATAAAATTCGTCGTAGTCTCTAAGTGCAACAACTAAAAACAAAACGATTAAACAAATCAAGCATGCAATACTTGTTGTAAATTACCAAAAACAAAATCAAAAAAAAAAAAAAACAAATGAAAAATCGTTAAAATGGAACAAGTGGAAATGAGTGTAACAAGTGCCATTAGGACTAGCTAGCAGCAGTGAGTGACACAAACAACACCACCAACAACAACAACAACAACAACACAAACAACAACAACAACAACCATACAAGTAAAGCCAACAACAACGACAACAAAAACTTCCTAGCCACATATACTTATAAACAATTCTTATCAAATTGGCAGCATTATCTACAAATACAATGTACTAGGGAGAGAGGGACAGAGAGAGAGAGAGAGAAGATATTCGCAAGCAAATTCAAATGTTGAGATGGTTCTATATTCCATTTAAATTAGTACAAACGTAAGAAAAATAAGCTTAACCAAGAAACAGAAACAGACACAGAACCTTATCCCAGACAGTTGTCAAAATTCAAGAATTGCACCCCTCCCCCCCCAAAAAATAAAACAAAAACAAAAACAAAAAATAAATTGATTGCCATAAACGTAGCGCACAAATGAAATGCGATTGAACTAAACAAATGCGCTATGCTGTTATCTAACGGTAATGTGTGTGTCAAAACTGATGATAATTCAATATAGGGAAAATACATATGCACGCATATATTGTATACAAAAGTATGTAGGACGAGGCACCATATATGTACCTAGAGTAGTTCCCATGGAAATTTTTCGCGCGAATGCCAAATACAAATAGCAGAGAGAGGAACAGCTAGAGTGGAAGATAAGTGAAAGGAAAAAGTTGAATTGCACAATATTTTACGTATACCTTAGCCGAAATAATCAACGAGTTTACGTTTTGGCCTTTTCGCTTTAGTTGAAATATTTGAAAGCTCTTTCCAAATCCAATTTTCAAATCAACTGCCAGTACCCAAATTTTACAAACTCTAGTCGCCGACTTTTGCAATTGGAAATGAATGATGTACAACACTGGTTTTGGTTGGAAAGAGTATGGACATCTTCGGTGCGCCGATGCTTAGCTTTCTTTACTAGTTATATACATTGTATAATACTATAAACAAAATCTTTTATGCAATTGCTTAGTAGTGAGCGGCTATTTTTTATACATTTCCACACACAATGGTCCGCCACATATGTATGTATTTCCATATGCAATGTTAGTAGCCAACGACTGCTGCTGTAGAACGGTCATAGTTAAATTAAAGAACCTATGTATTTGAATTGATTGCAAAGTGCACCCTGTGATTGTAAAGATAAATGTGACAAGTGGAAACGTTTGCATTTTGACAATACTTTCTTTTTAAAGTATATAATTAGAATTGATACATTTGCTGTTTTACCAAATTTACATTTGGAATTTCTCGAACATTGCAATTACAGGGTGTGCACAATGAAAAATTACATTCAGAAAATAAGTACGTAATGCATTTGTGCATCATTTAGAGCTTAAATAAAATAAATTAATTTTGATTAGATCGCTTAACGACGACAGTGTATTATTAGGCAAGGCAACGAACGCAAAGTATTTCGGATATGAAGCAAAAATCTAGAAAAGTATTCTGAGCCAGTTGGCAGTTAACGCAGACATACCCCAACAAACATAATCGAAAGCGCATTTAATAAACTAACGAAAAGAATTAAACTAAAGATAATGATTACAATTAAACGAAACGAAACGAAGCGAAACTTAAGTCTTTAAAGAGTAGCATAAATTTTTTATACGGAATTTTTATTGCAATTGTAAAAAAAAAAAAGAAACTATTATGAACTATAAGAAAACTATATGTCATCCAAGAAAATTTTTGATAAAATCCTTAATCCGTTATATTAATAACTTATAAAAGCAAGCAAAGATATACATATATACATTTACATAATATACATTCAAACAATTGGCGCTATTTCAATTTAAAAGTAGTTAAAATACGTATTCTGCATATTACCTACGCTGATTGATATACATAATAATATTAAATAAGTACATACAAATACTTACCGCAGAACTTTACAAATATTGTGTATTTCATCAAAAGGTTATATTCTTACTTTTTTGTTGATTTTATTCCGATAATATTGCACACAATTCCACGCAGGAGGTTTTGAATGCATTTCTTTTGCAATTGCTTACCTAAGTCGTAATCGTATATTACACATTTAATTGAAATACTTATAATTATATTTTGCAATTTATTATACATCTTATTTTTAACAATTACGAGCTGATAGTATGCACATATTTAGTTTTAATCTACACACCCATACACACACCGTCGTTTGAGCGTACGGTTATTTACAATTTACAATATTATGCGCACAACTTGTATGTATTATTTTAGTTTGCACTGTAATTTTTATTTTGTGTTGTTAAATATATCGTTATTTACTTATTCGACCAAAGCATTTTGATCTCTAATTGCTTTTAACTGGCGCTTTTTACTAGCAAAATGTTCACGTCCATTCTTCTTAGGTAAGTGAAAGGTTTTCGGCCCGAAGCATAATTATATATGTATATTCATTTAAAAAATGATCAATTACTTTAAATAAATGCATACTATGTAACTGGTGATCCCCACAACGAGTTCCTTTTGATAATGCAATCCGAACCATTCGGCCCGAAGCACCAAGATTCTTTAAATTTTGCATTTGTCTGTAGGCAACATATTTATTTCGAAGCAAGTTAAACGTTTCTTTGAATTTACCATTTTTGTTAACATGCATGTTAAATAATGGAAATAGTTCTTATTTATATTATAGCCAGATATCCTCGCGATATTTGCCCTTCGCCCGCATCTCCTTGAGCCATTGTGTGGCCTCCGTCTCGTCTAGCTTTAAACCAAGCTGCAGGCTGCGACGCAGACCGTCTTCGATACACTTGGAAATCTTGGCACCGTCGGCGCACACATATAATACAGTTGTGGGCTGCTGCATCAGTTCCACAAGTGGCTGGGCATCCTGTTCCAGCAATTGCTGCACATATTTTGGCTGGTCTCCTGTGGAGTTTCGGGAATAGCACAACCGTAGACTATGTAGGATTGAGTCTCTTTGCCAGGCAAGCAGTTGCTGCTGCTTTAGCATGGCCTGCGGCGTCTTGGCGCCCACATACAGCCATGTTTGACCTGTCGCTAGCTCCTTATGTAGCTGCTTGTGCGCCAGAAAGCCTAGAAAAGGAGCCAATCCCGTGCCCACAGCTATGAGTATTTGATTGCCACTCAGCTCCTGGTCCGTGTAACGGAATGCATTCTGTTCGCGTGGATAAATGTAGAGTTGGACTGGTTGCTGCTTCTGCCGATGCAACTCACGCTTGGTCTCCAGCATGCTGGTCGTGACGCCCGCTTTATTCGCGCGTACAGAGTAAATGATGCGCAGCTGCTGGGAGCATTCCAATGGACTGTTGGCTATGGAATACGGCCGTGGCAGCAGCCGTGGCAAATGCTCGACCAGTAAGGCCAGCGTTGGCTGGCAAGTGGTGCATAGCTCCAGCAGATCCAACAAGCATAAGCCGCGCTCCAAAATGAGTGTCTGATAGTGTGAGGCGCCCTGCTTGGAGGAGAGACTGGCGAGAAAAGAGCGCTCTTTCGACTCGCTGGTGCAGCTCGCTAAGGCGCTAAGGAACTGTTTTTGTAGAACTGCGTGCAGCGATAGACAATGTGTTAGTAACTCGCGGGGCGTCGTTGTTGCTGGTATGTGGCCGGGAACTTTGGCACTCTTCTTGGCGCAGTTCAAAGCGAGGCTTAAATGGCAAACGCTGTCCGCCTGCTCGCTCAATTCCAGGCGCTGCAATAGCTGCGCCACTATCTGTGGTGCGTTGCTAGGCAATATGGCCACTGTGTCGCCGGGCGCATAGTCCAAATCACCAAGGGCTGCAGTGTCTAGGGTAAGCTCCACAACACGCTTCGTCTCCGTAGCTGCATCGGCGGCCACAAGCACTTGGGCATCTATTATAGTCACTGCTGTAGGTTTGTAAGCACCACGTGCAAACGGAAATTTCAAGGTATTCCCGCAATTCAGCTGAGCACATGGCTCAAATCGTGCTCTAAGTGCACTCTGCAACATTATTGTTTTAATAACCTCTTACGAAAATTGTGTGCACTGACCTGCTCTGCGGAGCCAAAGACCACTTCGAGATTGCTTTCCAATGCCTTAGCTGGTACATATTCCGTCAACGAATGTGCGTCAATGTCCACAACAAGCGGCGCATTTATATGGTCAATGCCGACCATTTCGATGTTTACAAATGATCTAGTGTGACCGCACTTAAATTGGTTAAAAATGACAAACAACAATTAGCGCAATTATTTGGTTAAGGCAAGTGATTTCATATATTAACAAAATATTGTACTGCAATTGGAAATAAATTGAATAATATGAATGTCAGTTCAGACTATTACGGTTTCTTGATAAAAACACCAAACCAAGTCTGTTACCGACTCAATATCGTTGTAAATAATTGTCATCTCTAGTTAAGTGCTGCTGTACCATTATAACATAAATAATGCAACAGTCAGCGCTGTTTGCCAGTGTATCCACACTGTGAATATTATAACTAAAACTGCAACGCACAATAACACAAATATTTTGCGATCGAAATTTCGAGTACAAATTGAAGTTAAGAACTAGGTAACAGCATGGCAGAGAAGACTGTCATCGAAGAAGAATTCCAGGATGCGCTCAGCGAACCAGTGCCGTCCATACAAAAAGTTACAACCAATTCTCCGAAACAAGACAAATTGATTGACGATATTATAGAAAAGAACAGCAAACTACGTCTGGAGGATGACGAAGCTGGCGCCGTGGGTGGCAAAGAAGAGGGCAACAAGGACGACAACGATGACGATGGCAATAATGGTGATCGATTAGAACTGATTCATCACGATGAAGAACTTAGCCTGGAGGAGCTACAGCTGCGAGAGAAAGACCTCAGCGCCGAGGAGTTGGCACTAAACAAAGAAAAGGCCGACAAACTGAAACTGGAAGGCAATGAACTCTTCAAAAACGGTCAAGCCGAACGTGCCATTGAGCTCTACACTGAAGCCCTGAACATTTGCCCCTCCACGAATAGTAAGGAGCGTGCTGTGCTGTTTGGTAATCGCGCAGCGGCCAAAATGAAGCTGGAAGCCAATAAATCAGCCATTTATGACTGTACGAAGGCAATAGAGCTCTATCCGGAATATGTGCGTGCGTTGTTGCGGTAAGTATTTAATCTAAATAGCAAAATAAAAATATTAAAACAAACTGTCAACAGACGTGCGAAGCTGTACGAGCAGGAAGACAGACCGGATGAGGCGCTGACTGATTACAAGCGCGTCTATGAAATTGATCCGGGTCAGCGTGAGGCACGAGAGGCCCAAGTACGTCTACCTGCCTATATAAATGAGCGCAATGAGAAACTCAAGACCGAAATGATGTCCAGCTTAAAGGGTTTGGGCGATATGATATTAAAGCCCTTTGGCTTGTCCACCGCAAATTTTCAAATGAAACAGGATCCTAATTCTGGATCGTATTCCATTAATTTTAATCAGAATAATAGTTAATATGAAATGCTGTGTCATGTTTGTTAAATTCTCAGAATAAAGTTGCAAAAAAAAATGGGCATGAATTGTTCGCTCTTCAGCTGTTCGGGTCAGTGTGTACACATATGTAGTGGACTGCAACAGTGTGACCACGCGTTTAAGCAACAGCTGACATTGACACCTGCTGTCGTCTTACAGAAAACGGAAGAAGAAGAATCGTTTGTTGAAAATTAAAATCTTATTTTTCGCATATATTTACAAAATTAGTTTCGTTTATGTGACGCGCCGCTTGGCAAGCTAACATTATATCGTGGGCTCTCAGCGAGTTCTAGTGCTGGAATTTCCAGCTCCTTCGAATGCTAATGAGTTATTTTGTGTGGTCTTTTGTGTTCTGACTAAAATGGTTATAGACTAATTCTATTATTAGCATTGAGTGTACCAAGTCGCAATTGGGACAGAGTGTTTTTAATACTCGCATAATGTTTCGAAGTCGTAGCTGGTTTGGCGGCCCTTGGGGTGGACGTCCTAAGAATCGACTGTCATTGGAGCACCTAAAGTACCTGTACAGTATATTGGAGAAAAACACAACGGTATCGGAGAGCAACCGCGGTCTGCTGGTTGAATCATTGCGCTGCATTGCCGAGATTCTTATCTGGGGCGATCAACATGACTCGCTTGTGTTCGAGTAAGTGTTGTGGCTTACAGTGCAATAACAGTGTAATTAAGAAGCATTCCTATTTCTGTTTTTACAGCTTCTTCTTGGAGAAGAACATGCTCTCATACTTTTTGCACATTATGCGGCAGAAGAGCGGCGGCTCCAGCTATGTTTGCGTACAGTTACTCCAGACACTTAATATTCTCTTTGAGAACATCCGAAATGAGACATCCTTGTGTATGTAAACAATTTTTTATAAGAATTACAAAGTATATGGCAATCAGCATTAAAAGTATTTTACGATATATCTCTATATTATCCCTAAACCTAATTTTCTGTTGTGAGCAAAGAATATACTGTTATTTGCATGCGTTAACAGCCCTACTATACAGCCTTCATATAACAGTTCCCTTCTATTATAGCTTTTAACAGTTCTAATTGGAATTGTCCATAAATTTGAATCGTTATATTCCAATCAACGAACGTATTAAACTCTTAAATTGTTAGCTTGTAAATTCTTTTATTCCTTTTGTTTTCTGTTTTAAAATTTTTTATATGGGTAATGCTGATTTTGCTTAGATAAATAGATCTTTAAAAAAAACGGACAGTTTAAGTTTATTCAGATTCACTGCTAAAAAAGATTTGCAATTAATTATTTTTCAGATTATTTACTTAGTAATAACCATGTGAATTCTATAATGTTGCACAAATTTGACTTTTCCGATGAGGATGTCATGGGCTATTACATACTCTTTCTGAAAACTCTGAGCCTCAAGCTAAACACACACACAATACATTTTTTCTACAATGAGGTGGGTGCTACCATATATTTAATGTTTTAAGCTGTTAATTTTCTGTATTTTTCATTATCAGCACACAAATGACTTTCCACTGTACACGGAGGCTATTAAATTCTTTAATCATCCCGAGTCCATGGTGCGCATTGCAGTGCGCACAATTTCCCTGAATGTGTACAAGGTGCAAAATGCGAGCATGTTGCGTTTTATTAGAGACAAGTAAGTGAATAAACCTGGAGGAAGACAATCTATTTAATGTTTGCATCGCTACCAGAACGGCGGCGCCCTACTTCAGCAACCTGGTTTGGTTTATTGGCAAGCACATATTGGAGCTGGACACCTGCGTGCGCACAGATATAGAGTAAGGGAACAACAAATTCATATAATGTTCTTAATTAAGAATCCCCATTCTCCCGCCAGTCACCAATCGAAACAGAAGCTTTCCAATTTGGTCGCCGAACATCTTGATCATTTGCACTACTTGAGTGACATCCTGCTGCTGGATATCACGGATCTGAATGCCGTTCTCACTGAACACTTGCTGCACAAGCTGTTTGTACCCTTGTATATATTCTCGTTGACGCCAGCGCCGCCGCCGCCTTCGTTGGCATTGGTTACGCAGAATTTGGCGGCCGTGCTGAATCGCAATGTGGACATAGACATTCAGGAAATGCATAATCCGCGAGTTAGCTCAATTGTGGCGCTATATTTGCTATCGCTCGTGTTTCTGGTTGTCAATCATGCGCCGCTTGTGCATGCCCTCGCCTGGGTCATTCTAAATGGTGACCATAGCGTATTCAAAGAAGGCGCTGCCGAAATACTCAACTCCTATACGGAACATCGCGAAGTGGTGGTGCCTGGTTTTGGTGAGCCGCACGAGAGTCTCGAACAGGCATTGGACACGGTTATAGGCCATACGACAAACTACAGCGGCGATGCAGCTAGTGAGGACAGCGGCGTGGAGTCAACAGCTGCGACGACCACATCGCCCACAAGCAGGCACATAGAAACTGTTGTTGAGGCTGCAGCCACTAGGTTGCGCAACATAACGGACGAGGAGAAACAGATGCTGCAGCAGTCCACATCGACGCAGGCTTTCACTGAGCTAGCCAAGCCTTTTCTGGACACCGTCTTACAGGCACTCGATTGCACAGAGAATGATTATCTGGCCCTATTGTCACTCTGCCTCATATACGCCATGTCACACAATCGAGGTAAGTTTGACTGTGACCAAGTATCTAGAGATTCAGCTACACATCAGCTGCTCCGGTTCTCATCTAACTTTGCCTTTCTCACCTCTCTCTCTGCTCTTTGCAATGCTCATTTCACTGCTTTTTGTGTGTGGTGTGAAAAAAAATTATTCACAATAATGTATACACAATATGGCACCCTGTACCAGATGGTATGTAACTTGTTCATTCCCCCATACTAATGTGTCCCAAGGAGCTGCACCACAACTTGCTTATAAGTAACTCTTCTCGTTTCTGTTCACAGGCATGAAGAACGAATGGTTCGAGCAGGTGCTCTCCAAGTCAATGCGGGGCTCTTTTAGCTACAAGACTGCGCTAATTGAGCATCTGCTTAATATCATCACGCATTCCAGCCTACCATGTAAGTAAAGCACAAGTCTGAGTCCCTCGCACTTTGGGGAAAGCCTTTCTGCTATTTTTTCTTCATTGTATCACATTCGTAAACATTTAAGTTTTCAATTGGGTTGAATTTAGTCTAATATCTAATAAGTTATGGAGTGTCCGATATGCTTACTCAAGATTATTTGTTAAATTCGCAAAATTATGTTTTAAGTCAAAAGTTCCAGCTTAGGTTTATTCTCATTCCTACTGCATCAAGGCTATCCGAAAGAACATAATCGCTCAATCTTCATTACATTACATACGTAAACGTTTTATTATTGAGTTGTTTTAATTGTACTCCATCTTCATGTGCAGCCAGTCGCATACGTTTGATCACAGTTGAGATTGCCTTGGAGCTGCTGCTCACCTTCACCAAGCCGGTTGCGGATGAAGCACCCTGTATAACGGCCACGCAGCAGGGCTTGCTCTTCAGTGCCCGCAATCAGTCGATGGTTGTGCTGCGGAACTTTTACAAATCGGAGGACATATTCCTAGATCTGTTCGAGGATGAGTACAATGAGATGTGCAAGGCACAGCTGAATGTGGAGTTTCTTTGTATGGACTCGAACATTCTGCTGCCGCCAACGGGCACGCCTTTAACAGGCATTGGCTTTACCCGGCGCCTGCCGTGCGGTGAGGTGGAGAAGGCTCGACGCGCCATTCGCGTCTACTTCCTGTTACGTCGCACGTGCCAAAAGTTCTTGAATGAGAAGGAATCGCTGCTGCCGCTGACGAACGTGGTAAATCTGGTACAGGTGGAGAATGTGCTCGATCTGAGTAAGTTTTGATGAAAATGCCTGCTAGCAAATTATAATCAATATACTCCTGGTAGACAACAGTGACCTGATTGCGTGCACTGTTGTGTCAAAGGAAAATGCTAAGCAGCGGCGTTTCCTGGTCATTGATGCACTGCAACTCATACTCGTGGAGCCCGATGCCAAGCTGTTGGGTTGGGGCGTGGCCAAATTTGTGGGCTTCCTGCAAGATGTGGAGGTGCAGGGTGACAAGGATGATTCACGCTGCCTGCACATCACAGTGCATCGCGGCGGCGTCACCCATAATCGCACGCCGCAGCTCTCTGCCAAATTTTTGTTCGACGATCATATACGGTGCATGGCGGCCAAACAGCGCCTGACAAAGGGTCGCAGCAAGGCGCGCCAGAAGAAAATGTATCAAATAGCCCAGCTTATCGAAATTCCCGGCCAGCTGGACTCGCCGCTGTTTCCAGTGTGTGGCACCTCAACAAGTTGTGGCAATACGCGCCTGGCGCAAAAGGGTGCAAATTTGACAGCGAGTCGAGTGCCCGGCTTTGCGGCAGTGCTGCGTGGTAACAACAGCGCGGGCATAAGTCGCACGCAGATGGCGCAGAATCGCTCCCTAGAGGGGTAAATCCCATATAAATATATTTATATAATTATATATAATATATAATAATTATATATACAATTTAAGCATACGAAATGAAAGCGGCAGCCGCTCACGACGACGAAGTCCCAATGCCGGCTCCAGTTCACCATTGTCGCAGCGGCTGGGAAACGCAGCTCTGGATCGCGATCGTTCACCTAGTGTCAGTGGCGGCAGCCACAGTTCCTCCCAGTCTAGAGAAAACTCACAGGCGCGCGGCTCCGGTAATCGCTCCCGTGAGAGCAGTCCGCGTATGCCAAGACCACGGTGCGTTTAATTCCAGAGATTTTATTAGGATAACCTTCATCTTTGCTTTGCAGTTCAGAGGAAATCCCTTTAGAGGATTTTCAACATTCACGCAATAATAGTCCGCACTCGCGCAGCGCTGTGGGCAATCCATCTCCATCCTCTCGTTCGCATACGCCCTCTCGCGTGCTGCACATCGATCAAGTATCGGTGCACAGTGGTTCGCCACGGGAACCGTCGTCTCTGGGCACGAATGCTTTATTAAGCCAACTGAATGGTGGCGTTACCATTGCCAGAGAAGTGCTGCCGGCACAAAGCTCCGAGGAAACATCCTTTATAGGCAATGATGTTGATGTTGAGAACAGACGAAAGGGCCGAAGCAACATTGAAACGGTTTGAAAACAATTTTAGAGTTGTGACAAAATTGTTATCTACTGTGCATAATAGAGAGGTAAATTGTCGCTGCAATTTTCAATTCCATTTACTGTTACTTTTAGCTTTCATTTAGAAATAAACGTTGATTTGACGAATTTGAAATGTCAGGCTGGAGTGAATAAATCAACATAAATACAGGGTGTCTCATGATTTCTTCATTCTTAAATCCCATGCATTGTTCGTTACTCATTCAAAACATAAAACATTTTTATTAGCATTTTTAGTCTATTTAAAAAAAATAAAATGAATAAATGCCTGTAACTTATTCGCATTTGTTGGTTTTGTTTTTGTAAACTTCCAATTTGAAAAAAGCTACAAAAATAAAAGTTTATGCCAACGTTTCTCTCACAAAGGGATTTTCTTTCGGCATGATAATGGGTAGAAACTCTTTTTTAACATCGATAAGTAACAGTCAGCATTGGAAAATTAAGGCTTCACAATGAATCTTGATGAACGTCACACAGCCGGCGGAATTCTAAGCGAAAAGTTTGTTGCATCAGTTTGCTTTGCGTGTTCGTATTTGTATACACCTCATGCAGAATTGCCTTTAGTGTCTGTACGTTAGAGTTAACAGTTGACAGACGATATGCATTTCGATATCGATGACTAAAAGCTACCATCACTAAGCAGCTGTTTCTTGTTTTTGTGGCGGCTGAGTGACATAACCCCATTTGCATAAATAATATTATAAGTAACTAGTAAGCTGAATTAAAAATGTCCTACAAATACAGCGAGCTTATTAAGCTCGGGACACAGTACGCGCGGCGCATGAATTATCTGTCGAATCGCATATTTGGCGAGGTGGCACGCACAACAAACGACAAATCTATTAAGGTTTCATACAGCTTTTAAATGTAACTATTTATTAAATGTTTATTAATGGACATTTTTGCACAGGTTGTCCGTATGTTCTCAGAGGAGCCCATTCAGAAACGCGACTATGTTGTCAACTGGTATCCACGACATGTAGAAACCCATTTGCTTATGAAAAATCTGCGCGATTATGGCCTATTTCGTGATGAGCATCAGGACTTTAAGGAGGAAATGAAACGCTTACGCAAGCTGCGTGGAAAAGCGCCGCCCAAGAAGGGCGAGGGCAAACGTGCAACCAAGAAATAGAATTAACATATACACAAAAAGTAATTGTACATTTATTTATTTGCATAAACTCTAAGGGTCAGCTTTGCGTGTCAGCAATTTGGCATTTCCAGCAAAGACCACATCGTCGTGCTGTCTGCACTCGTACTCCACGGTGGCTATTTTACGCGCTTGTAGCAGACGCACAGTCACCAGGGTGTCTGTTTCTATGCGACATGGTTTCAAGAACTTGAAGCTTTGTTCCAGCACCACGGTGCCTGGTCCTGGCAATTGTGTGCCTATGATGCCAGCCACAACTGCATTAAGCAGGGCACCATGAACGCGCCGTTCTTCAACGGGCAGGTCTTTGCTGTGTATAAAGTTATAGTCCCCAGTAAACTGAGCGAATGTCTCAAGATCCTGCTGCGTGAAGCGTTTTACCACTTGAACCTGTCGCAGTGTGGATTGCGCCTGACTGCACAGATGGCGGCGTAACTGCTGGAACATTGTTTAGTTCGGTTACTTCGGTGCGGCTGCCAAAATCTTCCAGAAAAACTACACAAAGCTTGATAACACGTTCGTCGTTGGATGCCTGGCGCCAGTACTGTACGCGCTTCAGCAATGCTGGCGTTATGAGCTGATCCTTGCTGCCCAATCCCGCGCTCAGCAGTTGATAGATTAGTGTTAGGCCGTGCAGCACAATATCAGCGTGCTCCGTGCGCAGAAACAAGCCTCTAATTATAGCTATACTTTCAATTATAAATTTGGCGGCGCTTTTGTCTGTAAATTGAATGAAATTATTGAATACTTTACATATTGATTGTTAAGAAACGTTACCCAAGCAAAAATTACACAACGCCGCTACCGCATGCAGCTGTAGATTGGGGTTCTGCGTGTCCAAAGCTGCCACAAATACATCCAACGTTTCGGCTTCATGCAAATGGGGCCAGTTAATCGGATCGTAGGCAAAGTTCGCTAAGTTAGCGGTTACCTGCTCCTGGGCCTCTGGTAGGGATTTATCGATGCTGTTATCTGTAATGCCGACGCTAGCCAGTCTAGTGCTTACCGACGTTTGTTGAGGTGTAATATTCGTCCACAAGGTGGCCAATATATTCGCGTCGATCTATGCCCTCCGCTGGAGTCCTGCGTTTTAAACGACGATGGCTAGAAAACATCTAGAACAACAACTATGCTACTACTGAATGCAACAGGTTAGTTTAAAATACAAAACCGAGTTGCCATTCGCTTGTAAACGTAGCAATTCAACTCGAGTATTTAATATAACAGATGCTTGACATTTAACAGTGAAGAGTTCAGGATATTCAGGATATTTTAGTTTTAAGCAGTTATTTAATAAGCTGTAAATAATTAAAACACATTAAGTTACTGATTTTCATTTAGAAAAATTTAGTTCGTAGTGTGTAGAAATTTAAAATATTTTTGTTTGCCAACTAAGTTTCAACGTTTATGTATGTACATCATTCGGTTCTGCAAATATCCTAATTCTCCGTTCGCCAGGTACTGTCGTTGCCATCCTTATTGGAATTGTTTGAAAAATAGCTTAAAGCTGCTGCGACTGATTTCGGTGGTATGTTAAACAGTGGATGGGTGGGTAGTAGTTCGTTAATAATGTCGCCTAGCACTTGTGGATGCATAGCGGATTCCGAGTGCTGTGCAATTGAAACGCCGCTGAGCGTGTAGCAGGTGTGATATAGATCTTGTGGCCTTAAGGCAAAAGAAAAAGGGTTAATTAAATACAGGTGACAGGTGACAGGTTCAGCGTTGGGCTCTTCACTTACTTGCCGGGCTTGTCGATCAGACCTCCATTTGCCTTTTGGCAACAAAGCAAAATGTACTCCTGTAGAGCTTCAACATCAAAAAGTGTCTGATCCATGCTTTTGTCCGAGCCAACCAACGTAGCCTGCGTTATTGGAATGGTAGCGCCTACCCAAAACGAGTAGCAACCATCAACTAGTTTATTGGTGCGTCCCTGAAAGCCACCCTCGTAGCTCATCTGACGTCGCAGTGTCCATTGCAGCAGCGCTTTCTTGTCACACTTATCTGCCTGGTTGAGCAACGCGAGGCTGGCAATGCCGCAAAACGTATAGCCACCATGCGCTTCCAAATCAGGCGCGCCACCAAATCCACCCTCATACGTCTGACAGCTGGCAATCCAGTCAGCGGTGCCCGCAAACAATTCTTTCAGTACCGGCTCAGGGACGTTGGTGAGCTTGGCGCAGGATATGGCACAGTATGCGCCGCGCACGTCCGTCTCACCATCTACGTGCAGCCGATAGGAGCCATCCGCATCGCGCACGCTGAACAGAAATTGTATAAGCGAGTCCCGATCGATGGCACGATACGCGCTCTGGGTGCCAATGATGCACAAGCTGTTGACGGCAGCATAGGTTGGCGCCAGGTGCGCATATTGACCAGGACCGCCGCCAAAGCCGCCCGTGGGTGCGCGGCATCTGCAAGCATTAAAATGGAAGCAGTTTATGCCTAGCCACAGCCGGCGTACAATTAACTCACTTGATGAGAAACTGCACAACACTGTCGAGGGTCTGCTCATCGAAGGTGAAGCTTAGCAGTTGCGCCGACTGCAGTATCCAGTAGATACACCAGGGACGACTGCTATCCAAGCACTCGTAGTTCGATGGCAGATTGCGCAGCATCAGATCCAAGTACTGTTGGTGCTGTATGCGGTTAAGCTGCGTCACGCGAGGATTGAGGAATTGTGTCTGCTCGAAGCGGTCGTAGCATTTCTCAACTGAATCTTCAGTTTTTTGCTAAACATGAAACGAAAATCGTTTTTGTTGTCTGTTTATAAGCCATCAGCACGAACGTTGATTACTCACCTGCTCCCTGGATGTTGTTGTGGATACCTTCTCGTCATCGAATTTAAGGTTTTTAAGCTCTGTAAAATTGCGGAATAAGAGCTCGTCCGACGACCACATGGTTTTGGTATCCAAAGAAAAAGTTAAATTAATTTGAATTAGAAATTGTGCTTGTTGTATCAAATCGTTCGGAAAATGTTCGATCGAACGACTTGCTAAAATGAACAAATGAACTAGATCACTGTCGGGTTCGTTAAATTGGAAAAACATATGTTTTTGGCGACCAGCATTTCCAGATGCAGATACTATTAAAACAAACATTAACGCCTAATCAGAAATGTTGAGCAATATGTTTTTAAGGCGAAGTAACAAGAAGCTGCCTCTGTAGAACATTAGTAACAGCGTCGAAATATCCGATTATTATTTATCGAATCAATCAAAAAAGTTCTTTGTACAAATGAACCTATTCAAGTTTAAAATTCAAGACGATTGTATATTTTTTAAATCAAATTAAAAAAAGAAACAAATAAACATTAAATACAATTAGCTTAACTGAATACATTAATAACATTTCATTTCAATTGTGACATTAAACTAGCTGAGGTCATAATCTCATGTTGGACAAGTCTGTGACGAGGCGTCAGTTTCTTGCTTAAGTGACTGCCGGTGACTTTATACGGCTGTAGTTCGGCTAAAATCTCCAGGAATCCGTAGAGGGTCGTACACACCACTGCGTAGGTGAAGAAAGTGACGACGATCTGAAATATAATGACCAATGAGATCTGAAACAATTACTGATTATCAATTGCTGCTACTGATATACCTAATTGATTAACATGAACTCACAATGAGCAGCATCTCCATAGTCATAATAAACCACTCTATTGCACTATATGTAGCCAATTTGTACACTAAAGTGCTTGTTCCCGATGTGACCTTGATAAGGTTCTCCTTGTCATTTGGCAACGAATAGTTGTCACTCTTTTCATCACTGCTACTACTAGCAGTTTCTTCTGCTGTGCTGTTATCATCACAGTTCCTTTTATGATTTGCGTTCTCCAAATCATTTTCTTTATTCAGTGGCAAATACCAATCGTAATAGAAGCTTCTCAATATAGAGGTGGCTGTCGACTTTTTCTTTAGTTTTTTGGCTTCTGTGGATTCTTCATAGTCTTCCGTTGATGTGTCTACATCTTTTAGATGCTGAAAACAATTGTTGAAGTCAACAAGGGAAAATTTGGCCCTAAAGTTGCATTCCTTTAACATTTGTCTTGGCTTTTGCTTGTTGAGTTGAGTTTTCTTTTCTGTTGATTGATGCTATTAAAAAATAAAAAATATTTAAAAATAAATGTAGGACGCAAACACAACTTAAATTGTATGTCCTATAGGCCCCGGCGAGATTCGAACTCACGATCTCCTGTTTACTAGACAGGCGCTTTAACCAACTAAGCCACGGCGCCATTTGCGCATCATTGAAAATTTTTAGTATCTAAGCAAAGCATTCCACAGCGAAGTTGGCTGCACATTTTTGTTTGCATGAGATACGACAGATGGCGCTTAATTGTTTAGTAGTGTGTGTATTTTCATAGATGGCGCTAAAATATTTGTTCACTCACGGTATTCTTTGTCACGTAAGGCTGCAGCTCCAACAAGTTATTATCGAATTTTCCCTGCTTTAGCTGCTCTATTTCCTCATCAGTTATAAAATTGTTCATATCCATACACTCATTGGCATAGAAATCATATATCACGCCCTCGCCAAAACAGGGCGGCACCGGTTCACACTCCCCCGACGTGCGATTGTAAAAGCTGCGCTTGCCAAAATATCGCTCTTCACAGTTAAGGGGCGTGCAATTGCGTAAATAGTTCTTATCCCAGTTCTTGCAGTCGGTAAAATCCTTGCGCCGTCGCAGGGAATGATTGCTCGGATCCAAGGTTTCAAAGCGTGTATCAAAGTATAAAATTTGATTCGTTTTGATCACCTCGTTCAGATGATTCGTGGTGCTGATGACGATGGGACAGCTGCCAACGCGATTGTAAAGGGACTACAATAAAAGTTAATATTATAAAACGTACTCAGAATAAGCTTAAGTACCTGCTAACTGACCACAGTGGGCCACACCAGGGAGACGGTGACGCTGCTCCCTGGTTCAATCGAGCCGAAGTCGCCGCCAAAAATTATGCCTGCCTTCACCTGCTTGCCGTTAGTCAAATTCAATGTACAGACGCCATTTGAGTTCACGGTAAACTCCAGCACTTCCGATTTTTCCCTTTTCTGATTGGAAACAGTCAGATCTGGTGAGGCGTAAATTTTAAGCTGCTCGAGCTGTGTATTCTCTGGCTTACCGAAGATGAGGCCTATATCATTCTCTCGGGGCACGCGCATGATAACGCGCGACACACTGCAAGTCGGGTAGATGCTGGGTATATTCACTGTCATGAGGTACAGCAGCAGCTGTTGTAACATTTTCAACGAAGCCTACGATATAATAAAATAAAAACAGGTAAGAGTGTTCCAGTTGAGAGTGCCCAACCAGGAGATACCCTGTACCTCATTCCCGGGCTATGGAAAATGCATTAAGAGGTGAAGTATTCTGAGTTTGTGTCCCAATAGAAGCTAAAAGATGTGGTTAGAGCATTTGTGTTAAAATCGATATATATCGATATCTATATGATGGGTGGACCTATCGATGATTTGATCTGCGATTGCCAGAGGATTTGAAATCGGCAAATTCATGCAGACATGGGTAGATCACGTTGGGTCTTAAAATTGATCAACAAAATATATATATATGTATATATATATATACATATATATATGTATATATATATATAAATTTATTTATCATTATATATATACATACATATATAACTACTTAATGATTATATAAACTTGCCTAACTGCAATATGCCCTTTTGTTGCACATTTCAATACAGGACATACTGTATTTACTTCATTCAGAGCATGTTAAATACTTTCCAAGGAGTAAAGAGGATAACATGCATGCCACGTCTTTCAGTTTTAAATAAAAAACGCTAATGTCCTGCTGTTTAATTAAGTGTAATTTTAGTGCGCGTCAAGCAACCCCTTTAACTACCCTATAGACATACCTTGTATATCGTATATACATATATGTGATATCACTTGCAAAGGGTTCGCATCCATTGCAATTTATGTTTTAATCATCAAATGCGACCCAATTGATCAACGTTGTTGCCATTAATTTATGCGGCGGAACATTGTTTTGAAGTAACTGAGGAACCCGAGAGCTGGAGACCTGGAGACTGTCTCAACTGAAGCAACTGCGACAGGTGACACTTTCTGTGTTGCATATTCATTGACTCAAAACGTAATTTATGCCAGAAATGGCAAGAAACTACAAAAAAACTAATTTGACAGGAAATAATTAATTTGGGCGCTTTCGTAGAGCCGCGATGAAAGAAGTGCTGCCAGCGGCCCAATTAAAATTATTTCGCTTTCATTACCCAATGAACCAGACGTAATAATAACAAAAAAAAGAAAGAAATCCAACATTCAATACGAAAACCCAAGTAACAACAGGCCAAGCTTCGAGTTGAGACGGCAAAAAAACAACTGCCAAAGAAAAAAAAGAAGTTTAAATAATGAAATCACTTCGCACCATCTCGAAATTGCTCATTAACATTTTGTGTTTGCGATATCAACTTGTGAAAATCGCAGACCAGGCCAGCCTCCGGCCAACTCACCAACTTGCATTCGTACTCACAGTGAAGCTACGTTTATGCGACGCATATTGCATTAATGATTTTCTTGTTATACCTAAAACGGTTCCCATCTTATCTAATAAATACTTTGACATTTAGCTTAGTGAAAAGACTTTTGGTTAAAATGAAAAAGATACTAAATTGAACTGCTAAATATTTGTTTGGCGACTAGAAAAACAGTGTTGCTTCCTTGCAGCTGTAGAGCTTATTTCTTGTAAACAGCTTACGATGTCGATGTAAAATTTAAATATAAATCTTATACTTGATTACAGGCCCTGCCTAAAGTTTTGCCGACCTAGCTAACTTGGCAATGTCACAAGTCTATGTGTTTATTTTAAAATTTCTGGGACAGGTAAATTAAATTTATGAACTCATGTCCACTAACATGAACCTTACCAGGAACTTGGCAGCAGGGTCTTATATAAAAAAAAATTATGTATACATATAATTTAATTGAATTTCTTGTTAAGTATTTCTTGATAAGTATTACACATATAAACCTAAATATAGAATGTTGTTTGGATTATAAAGATATCAAGTGCTGCCACCTGTGCACTTTGTTCATGGTTTTGTTCTTCCTTGATTTGCCGATTCTATGCATTTTTAAATCTTTCGTCATTTCTTATTCAATAGATCTGGCAGCATTTTGTGGGCATTAAGTTGACTGCGAATGAAAGATTCATGAAGTGGAATTTATGCCATTTCGATAACATAATCACAGATTATACCTAGATTCGATTGCTTTAAACTCAGAAAGCCGAGTTATTGGCTTATTGTGTTTAGCTAGCGCATAAACGTGGTTGGCAAGATCAGCAAAGACTTGGCCAGCTACAGAGGCAGACTCTAAGGCAGCTACTTGGCTTTTATTTATTATGCCAAGTTGTTGTTGTCTTAGTTGTTGTTGTTGTTGTTGTCGTGGTCTCTTCACTGTTAGCTGCAGTTGCCTGGCTTATTAGTTGGGTCAGCTTTTGGCTTTTGAGGTGTGAAACTGACGACACCCGCCCCCGCTGAGTACATGTGCAGATATGTTTGTTGGTCTCTGACAGTTGCCCTCTGCCTTGTTTACGGGTCGTGATTTGTCTCCAACTCTGGCTCTGACTTCGTCTCTGGCAATTCTTGTAAAGGTCGTTTCCTCGCTTTACTCAATGAAAATTGCCAGAAGACAGCAGACTCTGGACTGGACCCCGAACAGTGTCCTCGACTGAAGATAAGCCCAGGCTGGAGGACGTGTATTTCAGTAGCCATTCGATTTATGTTAAATAAGCTGGACGCGAGCGCTGTTTGTTGTAAAATACCAATTGCTGTGTCTGCATTCGCGTTGTGATTCACGTTCCTGTTGCCTGTTCTTAGCTTGAAGAAAACTGAAATAAGTTGATTGCAACCGATTGCGCCATACTCTGTTTGCGGTCTAAAGACAGCTGAAATCTGTTTGAAAGCGACCTCTCGTGCTTTGGGGACTCTCAAACTGTAACCACTAAGCTGTGACTTTCAAACTTTGACATTTCGGAAATTCAAATATTGTAATTTGCGGACGTAGTATTTTTTATTCGATCTTACGAGGAGCTCACCTGCCAGAATTGGTTGCTGTGGAATGCATAAATGGTTAGGAAATTTAGGTGTATTGTAAAAACCCAACTAACCTTTTCCACTTAGAAAACAGAGTATTAAAAGAGAAACGCAAGCAGAAGAAAGACAAAAAAATCATTGGCACTGCATCAGATTTCTTAATTTAATTGGCTTTATGCAAGAAATTCTTTGACCAGGGTTTGCTCTGAGGCTGGCTTTTATAGACAAGCTGTCTGGCCAGGTGCCTGGTAACGCAGCAACACACCTATGTGTGTTAGTGTAAGTGTGTATGTGCAGATCCCTCAAAGCAAAACAAACCAAGCAGCACCAGCCTCTCTGATAGCATCTTTTTGGTCTCCGCAACGTGGGAAATGCTGCGATGGACGCTGCTTAACCCAATTCTTAAATAATAAAAAAAGGAAAAACTTTTGAATAAATAATCAATAAAAAATGCTGCAAATAAAAGTTATTTTCATAAAACAAGCATAATAATAATCAGCGGCAAATGCAGCTCGTTTTTGCAAGCTATGCACCACAAGAGAGCGAATAAAAAATTGGGTAAAATTATGTAGACTGGTGTGCTCGACTAAGAACTACCCTATACCGAACGTAAGTGTACGTTCGTATATGCTTTCGTTGGCGCGACTATAATATAGCCTGTTTAAAAACCAGTTTCTTATTCGTATACTCATGTATAAAAATGCATCTTATATAAAAATATTTAATTGGGTACCGTGAACTATTTCATCTTTATCCATTTAAGCCAAAATTTAGAGTTCTAGTTCCTATAGTATTACAGATAATTTGGACTATCTGCTAGATAGAATCGTTTGAATAATTTGATCACGAATAAGAATGCTTTATAAAGCCTTCTACTGCCCCGTTACATACTACCTCCCATCTACAACTCCTTAGACTGTAGGGTATATAAAGAAAAAAGAAATGAAAATCGTTCAAGTTTTCCATCATCGCGTGCAGTGGCTGCATTTTAGGAACAATTGCAGCGCATTTAAGCATAAATGCAGGCGAAAAGTTCAGACCGAGTCGACAGTGAATAAGTGAATGAGTGAATGGGTGTTTGAGTGTTTGAGTGTTGGCTGTGAGTGTGAGTGTGCGACACTTAATCATCAGCGTGAAATGAGGCACAAGAAATGCGGCTGCGGCTGTGGCTGTGGCTGTGGCCAAAACTCTAAGTCTTCTATATATATTATATACAAATTCATATATATGTATATAATTAAGCCATAAATTCAGTTTTTATGATTTTCCACAAAGTTATGAATTTATGGCAAGCGCTGCAACAAGGTAAACGAGCAAACGCTCAAGACGCCCCTTAACTCTCACACACACCACAAGCCATACACACACACACACACACACACACACACACACACACACACACACACACACACACACACACACACACACACACACACAAACACAAACACATAAGCAATAATTTGCGAAAAAAAAAGAAACGGAAGTGCATTTAAATGCGCGCGCATGCGAAATGGCAGCGGGTCGGAGGGGGACAAGCAGGGGCCTTGGGCCAGGGCTTTCTTTTAGTTTTTTCTGTGAGCTGCACCAATCCGCTGGCGACGCCATGTTGCCTATAAATGTCGAGCGTTTTTCCAGCCAACCTGTCGTAAATTTAACGCTTTCGGGGCTGTCTAGCGGAGAGGGCAGGGGAAACTCTATAAAATTTAAATATTTATTATACTCTATATTTTCTTGTTCTTGTTCTTGCGCTTGTGCTGTGCAATTCGTTATGCAAATTGCTGTTGCTGCTTGCCAAAAACAAAAACCGAGAACAGCCTTCAATGTAAAATACACAAATTTGTTGCATTAATTGCACTAAATTGAGATGGTTCCTATAGGGGAAGTACCTTTGGGTAAACTCCAATTCCATTGAGAGATGGACGCGTGCCGAAAATGTGGCAATTGCCACACTTACATATACTTACATATCTATTTTTTAAATATATATATTCATGTATTATATAGTTCATATCAAAGCATTATTGTTTGTGATTATAGTTTTGTTTTTACGAAAATTTTGTATCGTAAGCTTTGGTCGTGCTTTTTAGTGCCTTTTAGCGTTTACCATCTCTAGCAAGCCCACGGGTCAAGCACGAAAATATAATTTAAGATGACAAACTGTTTGCGTTGCATCGTAAAGCATGGACTACCCCTATCGTGGCAGCTATCTCCCGTGGACGGTGTGCCCCCTCGCTGTCCGTGGTGCCACGCACAATTAGCATAATCGCTCCTAAAATTGCAAGTTGAGCCAAAGACCCCGCGCATATCGGACATTGTTAATCGCGGCTGTGTCCAAATAGGGCTGCCTCTTGGAGTGGGACCCAGAATACCCCAGTCTAAAATTGAATACTATAATTACGGGCAATTAGGTAAAATGCTCGTGAGTGCTCGTGTCATGGCTGCTTCCTAATGCGAAAATAACGTCATTAATTTTTGGCGTCCCAGAGATAAAGTCGCGAGCCAGTCGAACCGATCCATTCGTAGCACAAATGTGTCCTAGTCCTGTTTCAAGACCTGGGGCACATGCCACACGTCATAAAAGTGCATGCACTGAGCAGGGGATAAAGGACATGCTGCCAAATGGGGCAGGTGCAAGCCGCACTTGCATCGTCGCGAGCTGCATTAAAAACTTTTTTATGCGGAAAAATCTTTTGGGGTGCCGCGAAGGACGCACGACTTTTGTACCTACTTTGGCATTGGATGCAATTAACTTGCAACGTACTGCAGCTGCCACACCCATACCCTCCTCGCCCCTCGCCCCGCATCCTTCGCCCCACTCTCTGTTTCGTGTAATAATCCGCTATGCGGCTTAGCCCGCGAGCCGTGGCAATTAAATGCGATTAAATCGCAAGCGCAAACTCTTCAACTTCAAATGAAATGCCAGAAAAGCACTCGTAATTATATTTGAAAATGTGCATAAAAACAACGACAATAAAAAATATGGCAACAACAGCAGCAACAGCAACAACTAAGTGCAATTTGCATAAATATTTGTAGCAAAAGAACAGCAACAATCTCACAAACTAGTAAAAGTGTTGTAGCTGAAAGCGCTTGACCAACAAATACCCTGTAAGTAGGTCAAGCGAAATCAATTTAGTGTTTATAATAAACAAATTCAATTTAAAACATGCTGGATTTTTAAATATTTGGGTAAAGTATGCAAAAAAAAAAAAAAACAGGATGGAATAAATGTGAAAATTATGAAATTTATAATTTAAAATGGTATGTAGGCGAACTTTGAATGATATCATTTATATCATTATATGATGACATTTATATATACTGATACTAATAATCATTTTCTATATTTGGGCGCGATCGTAAATTCTTCCTCAGAAAAGTAAAACACGATGACAATATTGTTAAATTAATTTGTTATTCGTTCAATTGTCGTCTTTCTATTAGAATTTATATATAAATATATATATATATATATATTAATATTCAATTTTTATATGCTTTGCCTCTTTCAGACAACTGCACAACTCGATTATACTCCATTTCCAGCTATTAAGTGGCTACAGGGTATTAGCTAGCAACCGAAGGCAGCAATGGCGAGGCATAAATTACACTCATGGCAAGGCAACGAGGTTGTGCGGCTTATCTGAAAGGCGAAATTAGCTGATAATATGCAAAACATGGCGAGAAATTGCAGCTTGAGCCAAATTTCAAAATTATTACTTTGCACAACTGCACACACACACACAAACAGACACATATACACATCATAAATTGTACAGAGTCCACTCTTCATAGATACTAAAGACTTATCTAACTGCCAGTTTTTGCTTCTATGTTTAAAATTCTCCGAATTTCTTGTATCACTTTAACATCAAGCAATTTTCATTATCTCTCATTATTAATAAGGTATTCGTAGCGTTATCTCTTAATTATGTCAAACTGATTGATTTTACATTAGCCCAATTGAATTTTAAGTTCTTTAGAATGGCTTCTGAAACAACCGATCTTCAAGTCTGGCCATGTGCGCGCCATTCATATGTCGGCGCCGTGGCTTAGTTGGTTAAAGCGCCTGTCTAGTAAACAGGAGATCGTGAGTTCGAATCTCGCCGGGGCCTAGTGCTTGTACGAAGGTAGAAGCGCGCTCGTTCAAAATTTTTTTATTTAATTTGTTTGTTTATTGTATTTCTAGCGCATATACATATAATCTCGTCTAAGTATTTTGGTAGTTTAAAATGTAAAATCCAAATTTGGTGAATCTTTAATGGGTTATTAAGAATCACTGTCTTTAAGGAGGTAATGTTGTATTTTTGTCATAGTATGTGTATGTAAGTTTAATTGATAATAATAATAAGCCAAGTTATTTATTTTACAACTGGTCAGCACTTTTGTACATATTTTAATTAAACTTAAAATTGGTGCACTAATTAGCATATTAGCATAAATTATTGTTTACTGCTTGTCGGGAAAAAATCATTTAAATAATGATGAAAATATTTGTTCTTTTGTGTGTCACATATGTGTATATAAACGTGCACTATTATATATTTTATAAATAAATAAACTCAAACATTTCTTTTTGCGTGCGTCAGCAAAGTGTTAATTCAACTTTTCAGCGTCAATGATCAGTGCCTGATGCCAAAGCTTTTATGCGTTGTGTTTGTTTATTCTCTCACTGTTCTCACGTGTTTTACGTTTAAATATGTCAACTGAGCTTTTGAAGAAGCTTTTAAAGTTCTGGTCAGTTTAGATTCATTTTATTATCTCATCATATGGTTATACAAGGAATTAATAATGTTTTAAAATCCATAGCTATAATGTTACTGATTTATTATCTGTATATGTAAAACTAACTGACTGACTGATTGCTGAAATTATTACTGATTTATAGCCAATTTATCAGTAAGTGTGGAAAAATCGCGAAAAACATGTGTATGAAACTTTTTTGTTGACCATCCGATTAACCTCAAACTCATTTCTAAAGATCCCTGTTTTAAAATAATTTTGAGGAGTCTATCACGCTTTTTGAAAGATCCATCCTCCCTTGGTGAAAATGGCGGTCAGAGATTTAGAGGGTGATCTTTCGGGCTCAAATTTCTAAGAAACTTTATGAATATTCATTTGAGACAAGTTTCACAGTTTTTGTAAAATCCAAGCTTCCTCGGCGGAAAATGCCATCAAAGAATTTTCGGGAGAACTTTTTTAGTTTTGTACGATGTGCTTCAAACTTATTTTCAAAGCCCTACATAAAAACTTTCCACGAGCAGAAACAGGGTGAAAAATTAAAATCTAAAATTTTTAGCATGACACGGGCAAGCCAGGTAACACCTGCTAGTATTATATTAGCTTATATTAGATTTCCTCACACGACTTTATGCGTTTGTTAGGTTAGGTTCGGTTTACCGTCCGACCTGTTTGGCGAAATCCCATCAATTTGTATATGTAACATAACAATTATATGTAACATATAAAAAATAAATTACATGTTGTCGCCGGGTCAAATAAATAATGTCGAAAATTCATTAAATAGCAGAAATATCATGTTCACTGAGATCTGACCTCGTTTGTCACATAGGTCTCTTTCAACGTTCCCGTTGTATCTATAAAAAAATTACATTGTTGCAATGGCATGAAGCAAAACCCTTCTGTTTGACTTTACTAAAAACACACATTTTTTCCTAATTTGTTGTAAAATGATTTCCTGCTGAATTCCGTCTGTCTCCAACGCCTAATATCGTTTCCAGTGTGACGACGCTTAGCCAACTACTACATAATATAATTATATGAATAATACAAAATCAAATAGCTAATAATAAAACATGGCCCCTTCTGCTGAATTCGATCCGGAAACTTTTCGTTCCTGAGCCCGACGCCCAGACATTTAAAGCCCTACAGCCCTGTTATGGCAAACTTTTAAAGTACAAATATATGGCTATGTTTTGAATAGAATGGAAGCTTCAGTAATAATATCGACTTCATAGCACTTACGGTTTGAGCTGTGCGTTAGTCACCCTTCAGTTAATCAGCCAGGACAACTCTTTTATACAATATATATATGCATAGGAGTGCATATATTGATGTTTTCTTTAAAAATCCAAAAATATGTTACAAAGTTCAAACCATACCCTGGAATTAAGGATGTGGAAAACCAGCACTGGAACTTTTGGGCAGCGAGTTTGTTCCAGCGTGAACCGAGCCATCGACCATTTATTGTTGGATTCGAAGCCCTGTGAAAAATAAATTGGAGCACGACCGAGTAACAAAATGTCTAATTTAAACATAAAATCGCTTCTGATTTAACAATTGCTTTGTCAATAACAATTTGTAGAGCTGTCAGCTGTGTAGATTGAGATTCTAATGAATGAGTGACTGACTGCTGCAACTACTATTTGATTAGTGCGCGAGGCCAGTAGCCGAGTAGCAAAAGCAATAGCCAACCCATTCTCTACAACAAATCAACGTTACAATGGCAAAGGCTTCCAGTGCTGGCTGCCATGTTCTCCAAAACGGCAGCGGCGGCAAATGTCCATCAAATGTCACGATCAAATGCTGGCAGGCAGATCAATCGATTGGAATCGTTGGAATCGTTGGAATCGTGTAGGTAATTACTTGCAGCACGCAACTAAAGAATGGGATCTTGAGATCTGTTCTCAGCAGTTACAGTTGCAGTCGCAGTTGCTGATGCACTTCCTCTATCACAGTTGCTCGGCACTTTCGCTTGACCTTGCCTAAGCCTTAAAGTGGGCACAAATTTTGCCAGGTACCAACAACTCTGACAGCTGTGTGCGGCGCATCAATGTCAATGTCAATTGTTTGGCCAATTGTCTAGAGGGCGTTGCCTCATCCGCTGCTTAGCCGGAGATTAACTTTTGCATCCAGGCGAGTCCAACACATGTTGCAAGTGCATGTGTCCAGTGAGAACATGTGCAACAGCATCTCAACAATAGGTATTCGACAAGGTTGGGGAGGGGTGTGGGGGGTCACACTGGCCGCAGAAAATTATGTTGCCAGTGTTCGCAGCGGCAATTATTTATTATCCTGTTTGCGCCCGAAGCCAATCGCCATCTTCTTTGCGCTTGTCTGTTCGCCCTGTCGTCATAACTCTCTTGCATCCACTCTCCACTCCGCTCTCTCTCTCTCTCTCCCTCTCTCTCCATTCGACTACGACTACACAGCGCAAATCAGAGTCAGCGCCATTGCCTGGGCAACATTTTGAACTTATTTTCCTCCACTTTTGTGTTTCATAAATTTTTGTGGTTGCTTTATCGTTGTTGTTGTTATTGTTGTTGCTCTGGGCTACGCTTTGCCTTTGCCTTTGTTGTTTTTTTTTTTACTGCTGCCCGCTGTGGCTGAGATTCATTCGGCTGTCGCCTTAGCTATGCGAGTGTGTGTGCGTGTGTGTGTTTGTGTGTTTGTGAGTGTCTCCTCCCATATTCCAGTGGCCAGTTGCAGCAGACTCGCATTGCTCTCTCGCCGCCTTTGAGTTTGAGTGCAATTTTTGTGAGTTAAAGTTTGCTGTCGCTGCTACTGGCTACAGTTCCATTTCCAGTTTGTTGCTGGACAGTGGCACTCCAGTTGTCGTCATAGCCATTGTGAACCCAAATACTACTGCGTGAATTGTGAATATGTATGTTCTGTGTAATCACATCTGTATGTGCTTACGTACTTGGGTCTTTATTTTTACTTATTTATTAACATTTTGTCTGAATCAATGAGTTTTTATTTTTCACAAATTTTTATATATTGAAATTACTTTAGATTTTTTTGATATATTAAAATACGTTAATTAAAAATTTCATCAAATTATTGAAGATTGATAAGCTACATTTTTATAATGAATTATGTTTTTATTTAATAAATATTTCACTTTTATTAAGTTTAATAGATCACCAAAAAGTAAATATTCACGTTCGATGTGGGTTTCAATATGCAATAGCTCAAATGGATCGAAATGAAGTTACGTCCACATTATTTCTACAATATAATATTGCACAAAATAATAAACAATAATAAGATATAATATTATTTTATTTTTATTTTTTGGTTTCAATTATTAAAATAATGATTAATGAATTTAAATAATGAATATAATTCTAAAAAGCGACATCTCCAATTAATTATAAATTTTTTTTCAATACTTGTTTAAAAATTGCGAAGCTCATTTTCAACATCTCTAAACTAAGTATACAGAATAATTATGTTCATTATTTTTTAGAATAGCCTAATTTTATATTAATTTTAAAATATTTATAAGTAAATAAATTTAGCACTGTTATTTTAAAGGATCTGATTTTTCTGAGCATTCTGAAAACCTTAAAGTTACTTTTTATGAATATTTGTTGGCTGGCTCGAAGTCCGTGTTTGTAAAAACAAACATTGAAAAAATTTTATTTAATTTTTGCATCCAATATATTTCGGTTGCACATCCGCAAACCGTCTTCAGGGCAATTATTTTCTTGTTTAGGTTTCTAATGAAATGGTGCACTCTTTTTTCTCTCGTTCTCTCTCTCTGCCCCCCTCCCCCTCCCCCCTCTTCCTCTTTCTAATTTTCTTCTATTTTACATATGTATTAATATCGCATTTTCATTTGTTCTCGTGCCTCCATAATTTTCCTAATCAACGATTTTCCATGTGAAGGTTGCATTGTCATTGGCCTCTTACGCCCTTGCTTCCCCCTACTACCTCCGCTCTGAACGTTTTTATTGCGTTGATTTTGAAAATGACAACACAAAGTGCAAAAATATTGTTGTTGTAGTTTTTCCCCCTTTGGTTGTTTGTTGCAAGTGCACTCACACACACATTCGCATACACACATCAGTTGCCCATACACATGCATATTCATGTGCGTGTGCCCTTCACCTACACTCCCCCATCCCAACTCCCCTTTCCTTCACGCCCCTGCATCTGCATTGAATGCATTTTCAATGGCATTTTGATTGCAATTGGCTTGTAATTGCTATATTTAGCTTAATGGCAGCCAAGAACTCGGCATTACGTCTGACTCCATAACTGTTTACCTGGTAGACACCCACACACACGCACACACGCACAGCTCTTTATTTACTTTCAGTTTCTATGTCATTAAAGTGGAAACTCTCTTGTGGTAATTGGGTTAAATGCCACATTCCACAATATGTGCTGGGCCTCCAGTCAGGTGCCCAACCCCCCACTCCCCGCCCAGCCATATACCCACCTGCTGCCTTGCCACATAAATCAGCAACTCATCGACACATTTTTGCCAGGCAAATCATAAATTTTTGTGGGTCTACGCAAAACAAATTTTCACAGCATCGAAATGTCGCAGCGATCTGCTTGCCCCATGTCAAAGTTCCCGCAGCGGCGTGTTGCAGTGCCAACAGCTCCCGGGTAACAACAACAACAACAACAACTACGGCTTCAGCAACAACAACTACACTGTAGCCTGGTAACAGCACGGGCTCTACACATGTCTGAGATGTGCTCCAAAGTCACAGTCGAAGCGCCAGTCGTCGCCAGTTGTCCAGTTGTGGAGTCGCGTCTCTGGCGCGGCTTTTATCCTTGTTTACGCTAAGATGGCGTATTGTATAACATCATTATGTGGACTTCGTTCATGTTCATGTCATAATTTTGCCCAGCCACAGTCGGTCGAAGGAGCCAGATGCCTCCCGCCCGCAGTCTCCTCTGTGCCGCATTCCGCTGCGCCCACAGTGTATGAAGCGCCAGTCGCCGCATCTCCAGCCGCGATTGCTCTGAGCTGCGCTTGGGGATGGCGGCATAGGGATTGGGCAATGCCAGCAGAATATCAGCAGTATCAGCATTTGCCTCAGCATCGGCATCAGCATCAGCATCGGCATCAGCATCAGCATCGGCATCAGAATGTTGTGGCCGCTGTTTGTGCCATGTTTTGGGATGCGTAATTAAAAATAAATTTTCGCGCGCTGAGCGCACAGGAGCGGAGTGCGAGTGGCAGTTATGTTGGGCTCGCATGGTAGGCATGCAAAAGCTCTTATTCATTCAAATTTGCCACAGACTGTTTTATTTATCAGTACAGGTACCAGTATTATTAAAATTTTTAAGTAAATTATAAATTATAAAGTATATATGCTTATATTATAATTATATATATGCTTATATAAATACACAAGCGGGAATAACCCGGTTTTGAAAATATCTTTGAAAGTGATCGGACGGTAAACAAACAACTTTCATACAAACGTTTTCGCTAATTTACCACTGTTGCGGGTGGAATTTCCTAAATCGCTGAAACACGTATTCATTATATTCTTGTGTAGAGCTTTAAAAATAATTTTGAAGCAAGACGGATAAAACTTAAAACTTCACTCAAAAAATCTTTGAAATGCACTTTCTACCGAAGAAGTTCGGAAAAAGTTCTGCGAAAAGTGTGAAACACGTCTCAAATGAATTTTCATTTCCACCAAGGAGGAATGGATTTTTCGAAAAGTGTGAAACACCCCTCAAATGAATTTGAAGAAAGATCTTTGAAAATGAGTTTGAGGCCGATCGGATGGTAAAAAAAAAAGGTTCATACAAACGTTTTTCGCGATTTTTCCACGCTTGCGGGTGGAATTTCCCGAAACCCCGTCTTAACGAGCACCTTCATTACATAAGGTAACAACAGTGAAAATTTCAGCTTTCAGTTTCCTAGCTCTTACGGTTTGGGCTGTGCGTTGATCACCAATCAATCAGTCAACAAGTCAGACAGTCAGTCAGGACAAACAGTTTTATATATAGAGATAAAGTATAAAGTATAGTTGTCATAGATAAAAAGTTATTTTTTTCGGGTATGTCAATCATTAAAATACATTTTAGCTTGACATTTAGCTAGAAAGTTCCTATAGTCAGTTATTATTTATGTTA
Organism: Drosophila littoralis; assembly: GCA_018903485.1. Taxonomy (NCBI): domain Eukaryota; kingdom Metazoa; phylum Arthropoda; class Insecta; order Diptera; family Drosophilidae; genus Drosophila; species Drosophila littoralis. The sequence continues at coordinate 8,835,012 of JAEIGF010000592.1, forward strand.
TCATCAGTAGAGTTTCTTTGTTTTTGAATACATGCAGATACAAGCTGAAGAAACTTCTGCTTATTTTGAAGATTTGGTTTTAATCTGACGTTTCTAACTTTATTTTTTTGGTCACTTGTAGCTACCTGTTGCTCCGCCCACATGGGCCCACTGGCTGCCTGTGAACCGCTCCTGTTTCTGAAGGAACTTGCAATACGTTTTTTGTTACTTTTTTAATTTAAAGAATATTCTGGGACAATTTATTAGCCAACATATTGATTTCAGCGTTTGCCGTGTGTTGTTGCTCTGTTGGCTGTTTTGCATGTAGTTGTTGTTGCTGCCAAGTTTATACGGTAGTTACCAACATAAATAGCAGCAATTTGGTCAGACACCAGCCAACACAGGGACCCAACCAGCCAACCAGCCAGTCAACCAGCCAGCCAGTCAGCCAGTCGAACCAGGCCGGGCCGAGCGAGAGCTCGCTGAACAAGCTCACAATTAATATGGCCCAGCCCGCCGCCGCCCGCACCACAGGCGGTCCCAGAGGGTCCGCTCCGGTATGGCATAGCCAGTGTGTCCTGTTATGGGACCCCGCTTAACCCCAAAAGAGACTAAGCTGACCAGGCCAAGTCGCGGCTGCTGTGTGTGCGATTTATGGCTCTTAACAAATTGTTAATAAATATTTTATTTATATTGATGAGACAACACAAAAATTATTCACAATTTGTTCAAGTTTTCGGCTCTTTCACATAATTGTCTCACATTTTTTGAAAAACTTATGAGCTGATGAAATAATTTCGGAGCCCGAACAGCTGCGCATTTGTTTCAATTAGCCAAACTGACCAAATGGTGGAGGAGTACATCGTATTCCCGTTATATGATTGATCTGTGTGTCCATCTTGACGCTGTGGCACCCTGTAATTAGCGCGAGAAAAGTTCTTCTTAATACCCTAACCGAGGACTATCCTATGAAACATGTTATACACTTGTTCAAACCTTGGCGAGACAATGATGCAGAGAGTTGTTATGTTTAACTGTATTCAAACATATTTCCGCTCTGTCTTACACATCAGTATTTCAATTCTTTTTCTTCTTAGTCGCTTAAGTGCTGCTGATCTGAAATATCGTAGTCTTTCAACAACAGCCCTTGCATATAGTATTATAGAGTTTTACCTGTAAGTGCATTTAATATCCTATATTTATCATACTTTATATATACTTTTTGATGAGTTCAGGGTATTTAATATTCGACACGAGGCTCTGGCACGTTTCCTATGTTTTGGACAATTGAAAGTGGAATTTAAATGAGTTTAGTTGCGGGTAGTGGAAGCTACCGCCTCAAAAGCAGCTTGCTCGAAGCCTTGGACTCAACCTCCTCCCAGCAGCTGTCAATCACAATGATTTATGTCGCCGCCGCAGTAATATTGAGAGAGAGATGGCGTATTAGTGAGTATGAGAGAGAGACACAGAGTTTGTATCTTTGTGCATTTGCCTACATCAACGCGTCAATTTATCTTTCCGCAGTTGCAACGAAGCTCATCAGCGGCGGCTTCTTTTCTTTTATAATGAACCCCCCTTTGTAGGCCCCGCATGGGCGGCCTGGCGCTTATGGACGATTCCTAATATACTCTCTTCACAATCAGAAATCGAGTATATTGGTTTTTGCTATGGCCGTCTGTTTGCTATGTAAGCAAGTCATGTATATTGTCTGTCTGAAATCCTTTAAAATGAATGCCTTCTAAATTTTAAACTAGGCAGCTCACTTATCTTGTTTTGCCACAGTTACAGTGTAAGGGTCACTGGGCTGTGTTTACAGTTTAAGAGTCAGAAAACTAATTGAGCAAACTCTTTTTGACTGATTTGATTGGAAATTACACTGCGAACAGTGTATTGCGCAGTCAGTTGAGCCCACTCGTCTCCGATTCAACGTTCTTGCTTGTTTTTTTTTTCATATTTTTTTTCCACATTTTTCATTTGAATTTCATTTTATTTTATTGCTTAATTGTCGCAGCTTTTGATGAACTGTTTGTTTGGATTTGCCGCGACAGTTTTCATGGTTCCACACAACTGGGATAAGATCGGACTTGAGGTGTGGCCTGTGCTTGCAGTTGCCACTTGATGAGATCTCTCCCTCGACCGCTGCCCTCTTGTCTAAGCCTCTGTCCCTGCCTAAAGCTGCGGCAGCTGCCGCGTGTGCCCTGTAATTTGGCTTCAATTTTGTTTTTGTGTTTTTGTCGTGACACCAGTCGCCATTTTGGCTACCTATTGAAGCCATTTACATTCCGGGCCCAGACCCAAGACAATTGCTTTCGACTCTGCCCCGCCGCACCTCAATTTACCAATCAAATAACAAATGCGCCGCCAAACCTGCTTATTAATGGCGGCCAAAACGGTTCAGATCCAGCTTCGACTTCAACTTCAGCTTCAGCGTCAGCCTCTATATAATTTCCACGAACTCTCCCATTGTCGATAATAATTGATTTGATTGATGCTTCGACTGCTGCTGTTGTGGCTCTTTTCCCTGCTGATTGGTTCGCCGGCAATGCGCTTCCTTTCTCGCTCACTCTCTCTCTCTCTCTCTCGTTCGATATCACAGCTTCTTCTCTTCCCCTCTTCTCTGCCTTTTCCATCTGTCGCTGCAATTGGATTCTTGTCCTGATTTTTTTTTATAGCAGAATACGCAGCATCGAGTGTCCTTCATGTCAGAGCTTGGTAAGAATGTGAGGGCTTATGACGTCATTGAAGACTTCAAAGCCTTTTTCTGTTCCCAAATATTTCTTATAAGTAAGATCTGAAAGCTAGAGGAATAAACATTTTGCACTTCTAAGAGATGGATGAAGATTTTTAGAATACACTGTTTTTTGGTTTTTAAAATACACTTTTTAATGTAGATCTGACTATGAAAATTTAAGAATAATTAAAAAATAAAATTCGATTAACAGATAACCATCTAATTTAGTTTTACGAGTCAAAAAATAGTTTGTGTATTTAAATGAAAACTGTACTGGAACTGTACTGAAACTGGACTTATTTGTAAGCTAAAATCTAACTTTGCCTTAACGTGTCGATCATTCAAATCGGTTATATGATATAATTACTTGGTAAATTCACCTTCAAGAAAAAAAACGTTCTTAAATTGTTTAAAAAAAACAACTATTTTGTTAATTTGAGGGCCACAATCGTAAACTAAACTATAACGTGATGGTGTGCAGAAAAAATTTGTTGATATCAAAAAAGTAAAAGCTTGTACAACTGAAAGGATTTTAATTAAGATTAAGCTTAAAACTGAAATGGATGATATTTATTCAGTTAATAAAAGATCCTCTGCATATTCAGTATTTGATGATAATCAATAACAGAAGTACACCCAATTGTTGGCAACAGCTGTTCTGACCTTCGCAATAAACTACTAAAACCCGCACTTGTTAACAAATTAGGCGGATAAATTTGCATGCGACTCAGATAACAATCGGCAAATTGGACAATGGACGCATCGCTGACCTCAACAGCTCACGAGGGGGGAAAGAACAACTGAAACAAGTGTTAAAGTTGCTGGCAAATTGAGTTCATGTTAAATGTGGCTGAACATCAGATAGCCCCCTCTTCTGTTGCGTAGGCTGTGACCCTTCCTTTAAGGATTGTCTTGATCTTGGCGATTTCCGAAACTGTTGGCTTAGTTTTCACACAGCGTCAAATTCCACTTAAATTCAGCGCTATGTTTTCAAAAGCGAAATTAATCTTCATTGGAAGCCATCGACAGGAGAAGAAAGAAACCCAGCAGACATCATCCAAGCCGCTGGCTAAGACCTCAGTCCAGGAGAAAAATTAGCGCAAATGATTGACAGCCTAAATGCGAATTTAATGGAGAGCTGTTTTTTTTGTTTTCTTGTATTCGCTGGCGCTGTGGGGCCGACAAGGCGTCTTTCCCCCATCCTCCTGCCCAGCTCCACAAAGCCCCCTAGCTCCGTGTTTTCATTTTTTTTTTTTTTTTTGGTCGATTCGCTATAATTTGCCAGCCACCAACGTTTCATATCGGTTTTTGTAAAAGTAAAACCAAATTGTTTCGCCAAAAATAAGGCGAAATTGATACGAAATTGATGCTTGAACCGAAACAATTTTGAAGTCTACAGCTTGAGTACCGTTACAAAGGAGTTGTTTATAATAACACTTGAAATACCATCAGGAAAACCAAAGCAGATGAGCAATTAGCTTGGAGGATCGTGTTTACTTCAACGGGCAGAAAAAATCTGAGTTTGTATAGTTCATATTACGCCTTAACTAAAAAGAATTTGAGTAGAATTCTAGAATCTCAATAGAAATTTAAGAGGTACTTATTGAGGATGGTTATGCAAGTTATCGAGTTGATCGATGATCGATTGATCGGTTGTAATCTCTATTGGAATAGCTATAAAGAGTACATACAAGAAATGGTGCAGACCTCTCATTTTTTGGTGACAGATGTTCTTTAAATATAGTCTATAATTTCTAGTAAAAAAATACGTATAAAAAATATTATCGATGAATCCGAGTCGTATTCCTTCCTAGGATTTATTAAATGGGTTAAATATCCTGTATCACTGGCACATTATGCAGCTGCCCACTCTCACTCTGTGTTTTCTCCGCTTCCTCCGCCACCCCCTTTGCTCACTTTATCGCTATCTGTTTGTGTTGTGCATTTGAAATGTTTTATTTGCATTCTGATGCGAATGCGACGAAAAGTTCTGCGTGCCACCGCGAGACGTCCGCTGTTGCATTTTTGCACGCGATCCTTATTCGTGGCTCCTGCAAAATCCTGTCCAGCCGCAGCCCATGGACTGGCACTGGCAATGGCACTGACTGACGTCACATGGCAGCAGACAATTTATGCGCCCAGGACCCAGGGCCCCCCGCCAACTGTCTCCCGACAGTACAGACTGCTCCGGCTGTCCCGACTGTTATCGATACGCTGAGAGGTAGAGAGACAGACCGACAGACAGACAGGCAGAAAGTCAGACATAGGTGTACGTGGTATGCCTGGTACCATGTGCGTGTCATCAAGTTGGCCTAAAGTGACAGTCGCGATTTAATGGCACCGGCCAGGGCAAAAGTTACAAATTAATATAGTTGCCGCCTGAGCCCGTTGGGCAGCAGTTGCAATGAATAATCAATCGATTTCAGTTCAATTAGCACCTTTTGGTGTGCAAAATAGCGCGCCCAATCCACGGCCCACAACTTCTACTTTGTGGGCCAAAACCTGACTCTGTCTGGCCCTGTCTGGACCTGTCTGGCCCTGTCAATTGGCCTGTCATGCGTTGCTCAAAACTTAAGTGCAGTGCTCGAATCACAGACAAGCCAGCTGCCGCGTGGGCCTTGCCCCAGGGCCGCTTGACCAGTTTGTGCCGTTCCCAAAGCGGCCCAAAGCTCTCTTATATCATATCAACCGACGACCCTATAACTGCATTCAAGCTAGAGATGGGCGTGGGCTGCATGTGCACAGCCCGGCGGCCACAAGTGCGCAAATAAGTGCAATGTCATGAAATGGCGCCCAACGTGGGATAGTGATTGAGGACGCTATTAACTAAAATGTTTGTTTAGGCATAAAATATTTTATATTATAAAGTTACATCAATAAATAAATACATTAAATCTATTTGTTTTAATTTATTAGCGCCTTTGAACTGAGATAGGACTATTTTGGACATGTGAATTCATTTGTATAACGATACTCTGACGACTTTTGAACATTTAATATTTATATATTTATATTTCTTTAATCGTTTTCTTACATTTCTTTTGCGCTTAAATCACGCACTGCATGTACCCGTCACGATTATTTCCCATCTCTAGTTGAAGCCACGCTCAATGTCAGTTAGTCGCACAATTTAAGCGCATAACTGCAAATTATTTGCCATTGTAATAAAAATTGACGCAGTTCTACGTTTTAACGTTTTTTCCACAATTGCCGCAGCGCACAACCTTCACATAGAAAATCTCTCAACAAGAAAATTACACACAGTAAGTACAGAAAAGGCAACGGCAACAGCGACACAGAGGGGCGTTAGATATTGGAAAAAAGGGAGTGTCCAAGTTTGACAATTCCTATGAGAAGGTCAAGAGATTAGAGCGGCGGCAAACCACAGAGCCCAGAGCCCAGAGCCACAGAACCACAGAGCCAACCAATTAGGCGTCAAAAAAAGTGATGGTTATGATATTTCTTTTGGGTCGAGCGTAATTATTGCTTCTTAGCCGAGGAAATTGAGGTACGAGGAATATCATAAAGGAACCTAAAAATAAAAACCATAAACATTGAAAATATTGCGGTTTCCGTTTGTGCAACCCGCGTCGGATCAGCTGTCGCTGCATCCGTGCCCGTCAATCTATCATATCTGCCATCCAAAACCATTTTCATCCAACAACTCTTAGTCTGCAGTTGATTAATAAGCATTAACATGTTCTGTCTGGCTCTTTGGCTGCTGTTTAATTAATAATTATTTACATAACTAATTAAAATGATCGACTGTAACATGTTCATGCCCAGTTTTCATTAGGCTGGCGTTAGGGGCGTGCCGTGGCTTTAAATCGCCATAAAACGCTATCTAGGAAATTATGCAAGGCCTCGTCAGGCTGTAATCGAGCTGCAGACAAATTTTCATTAGTGATTTGACTAAGCGAAGCTACAACTAAACCAGAAAACCAGAAAATGTATGCCAAAAATGCAGTGAGTGCAAGTTAAGTAGACTGCGAGTACCCTGAATTTGCAGCTGTTCTCACGACGCTAAGCGCTTACGAAATGTTATTCTTTTAACGAGCTGACAAAGGATTGTAAAGTAACTGCATTCAAGTCGTTCCATGTGATGTGCAAATTGTGATTCCTTCTCTTACATCACATTTCTTACAAACATATATCTATAAGATATTTAAGGAATGCATATGCAGTTAATCTAAAATCCGAAATATTGAGACAACTTTTTTAGATAACTTAAAAACAGCGATAACTATAACTATAGGAACAACTTTTACCATTTAGTAACAGGTAATTTATCCTTCTTGCTGGTTTATTCAAAAATTGGTTTGCCTCAAAGTAGGGTACTATTGAGGACACATAAGACTCAAGACTTATAAATATGGTTATTCAAAAGTGGGCAATGTCGGGCGCCAGCTAATTGCAATTAATTATTTAAGTAATCCATCATAGTCGAAACGCTGCACTTGAAGTTTGCTCTGGGGTTGGGAATGTAATCGGGCTGCGAATAGGGGTAGGGGTATGGCTGGGGTGTGGGGCGGTAACGTCTGCCAAGTCGACGGCGGCTTTTTGGCAAAAAACTTTGTTGTGCCGCACACGCGAATGTCGTATAAGTAATTTTTTCTGCCGCTAACTATAATGCAAAATGCAAATTAGTGCACAAAAAAGAAGAAAGAAAGGAAAAAGAGAAAAAGCGAACACAAGTCATATGAAATTAGGCTTACATCATGAAAGGTAACTACGATATAGCCCAAATATGGCTTATATGGTTGTCATATTTTGTGGCTTACACTGTCAAAATTTATATAATACTTGGTCTAGGTATTTCTTACCAAGTTCCCACGACGCCCTTTCGAGAAAAAAAACGTTGTCAAACAGTTGCGTGTTTTTAACTATTAAAGACATTTCAATTAGAGCTAAACAAATTGTTAAAAACTTTTGGAAAAACGAGAAAGAGGTTGTGTAAAAGAAACAGTGTGAGTGGGTGGAAGGGGGGATTAGCATATGTTGTGACGTGTAAACTTAAAAGCTCAAACGCTCAATGTCTCATTGTGACAATTGTCGAGGCATAATTATTTACTAATTGTTGTTGAATTAGCTTAATGAAATAGCCAGTACAAATTGCTGGCTTTTGCTTTGTTTTTTGGTAAAGTTTTAACTCAATTGTAGCTTAACAAATAAGAAAAATAAAAAAGCTATAACTCCGCCCCGCAAGACGTCGCGTCTGTGTGTGAGTGCGCTCTCTTCTCTGTGTGCATGGGTGGCTGTGTGTGTCTGTGTGCTTGTTTGTGTGAAACAACCACCAGAGCAGCAGAGTGCGCTGTTAACAACATGGCGTGGTTCCATTGCCATTTCGTTCCGTGCAAAACTCACGCTGGAAATTGAGTGAAATGCGTTAAAACTTTCAACGCCTTCAAAGTGCAGACCCGAACACCTCTGCAAAAGGCAAGCGAAGCAGTTCAAAGAGAACAAAGAAATAAATAAATAAAAGAACAAAGAGCGACAAAGCAGCGTTTGCATATTAATAATTTTAGTTTGCAGCAACAAAACCAACAAAAGGCAGTCTTTCTGTGCTCCGGCTTAGACGCACTTAAGATGGCCAATTGCTGATAAAGCCGGCTCGTACCCCCGGCCTTAGTGCTCCCCGCTTAATGCGGCGCAAATTGCTCGTGTTGCTCCGACAAAGACAACTTGCAACTTACACCTTGCAATGTGCAACGTGCAAACCAGATGCGAGCCATTAAATCTACATAAATGAAGTATTATTCCACAAGCTCAGGCTTCACTGAGCCTCTCCAGACGACTCTTCGGGCAGACCGTGCGTCCGACTCCGCCAGAGACTATTTATCTGCTTCTGGTAATGGTTGTTCTAAGTTATTTTAACATTGCTATTGCCTCTAATTGCTACTGTTCAAATAGTAAGCGCCCCTAATTGCCTCTAATATCTAAAAAGCTCAAGGACAAGGGTTGTTGAACACACGTACATTACCTAAATTTCCGAAAAATTAAAAAAAAAACTTAAATTTATAAAAAAAAACATTTCAATTTTAATAAAATAATCTTCTAGAAAACTCTTGATTTAAATATTTTTCCACATGAATAGCTTTACCGTGTAATTATATGCATTTCTACCTAAATTGGTTATTTATAGGAAAAAAAGGATCATTGATCATTGAATTCAAAATCGGCTTAATAATATTTTAATAAACTATTAATTATTAATATGTAATATTTAATTTTTCAACTGTAAGTTAGCCGTTAAAATTTATTTTGTATCAGAATATGCAGAAACAAATTTTTTTCGGATGACATATCCTTAAAATCTGATTTTTTAAAAAGGCAAAACTTTTCCAACAAATAGTTATAGAATTTGGTTTAGTTTTGAGAAAGTAATGGATGATTAGAAGGGGTAAAGGACAGGCTTACCACTAAAATAATCCAAGAATTAGGGAAACAATAAATTATTTTAAAGAGTTTAAATAATACTATAATAAAATAATCTTATGTAATCCGTTTAGCTTGATCGAAATTATGATACTGAAAATGTTTGGATAGGTTTTGATAAGAATTTTCTGTCACTCTTTTTTTTACATTTTAACATGAAACAAGGAAGAGTGCTCTAGTCGAAAGTGGCCGACTAGCAGACACTCCGAACCCAGCCTTGATCGACCGTTATAAGCTGTGATAAATTTCGGTGCATATTATCCGATCATCATTAAATTTGCAGAGCCCAACACAAACGTGTTTAAATATCGAATCTCAAGACTCTGCCTTCTAAAATTAGTTTCCTTACAATTTTGGGTATCAACAAGTTAAATATACTCTGGATCTACTATTACTATACATATTAAATTTATGACCTCCAGCTTTTATAAGCTTCGAGATATGCCCAGAAAACATTATTTGTATATTGATTTATTTATATTGATCTGCGCTATGTACAAAATACTCATAGATATGGATAAACTGCTGATCAGACAGACATGATACAATCAACTCAGCTGATGCTGTTAAATAGGATATGTGTATGGGTTGAATTTACGTCGTATAAGAGCTAGAGACTAAAGAGCTAGAGACTAAAATTTTAGCTGTAGGTCCTCCTAGTGCCTACACAGATCGAGTTTGTTTCCGATATTCGATAAGTTACTCCGTTTCCAAGCAATATAAATATAAAAATCGATATCGACATCCTGTTTTTTGAGCAAATTGGGTAAATAATAAGAGCTAGAGTCACCAAACTTGATATGTTGCTTCTAGAATATTATATATATGTCAAGTATCTTTCATTTTATACCTATCGCCACCTCCCCGCTACCACCTAAAAGAGTGTTCAGGGTATTCCCTAGTCGGGAGCTCCCTACTAGAACCTCTTAGTTGTTATACCCTGAACTCAATAAAAATGGGTAAAAAGTGTATAATGATTTTGTGCAAAATGTAAATGTATGTAACAGTCAGAAGGAAGCATCTCCGACCGCATTAAGTATATATATTCTTGATCAGCATGAATAGCCCAGTCGATCTAGCCGTGCCCGTCTGTCTGTCTGTCCGTCCGTCCATCCGTCCGTCCGTCTGTCCGTATTTATGAACGCAAGGATCTCAGAACCTATATGAGCTAGATACTAAAATTTTAGCTGTACGTCCTCCTAGTGCCTACGCAAATCGAGTTACTCCGTTTCCAAGCAATCGATAAAAATCGATATCGACATTATGTTTTTTGAGCAATTTTGGTAAATAATAAGAGCTAGAGTCACCAAACTAGACATGTAGCTTCTAGAATAGTATATATATCTGCATTTGGTGTTTGAAGAAGAGGGTTCAGGGTATCCCCTAGTCGGCTCTTGACTAGAACCTCTAACTTGTTAATACTGCGCAATGTCCTTAATCAGCTATATTGACCTGAGAGAAGGTATTCTATGGGCGCATTTTATATCCCTTGCTCTTGGAACTTTCACCATTCCTAGAGCAATTTACTAACTCGGGGGTGGGAAGCCGCAATTAATATTTCATTTGAATTCACATAATTTGTTTACGATTATAGGTAAACAAAGTTTTATTTATTTTTTTGGGGTCGAGTGGAAATTTGCGTGATATGCAGGCTCGTAGTTTTAATAGCATTATTGATCTACGCAGGGCTAGAGGCTCGAGAGGACTTTCCCCGCGTCTGGTCAGACCTGAGCGATTATCTTGATGGATACATTTCTGGGCTCTTGCCACATGCAAATGAGTTCGGGCATGTTCCCAGCTAATTCTTCTTCTTTTTCTCTCTCTCTTTTGCGCCCCTCGTTTTGGCCTCAGTTGCGGTGAGCAAAGCGTTAAAAACGCATTTAGCATAATTTCATTTTGCGCAAACATGAATCTTGCATTTGCATTTGTAATGAGAGCTGCCGCACTGCATCCCACACCCCCTTTGATCGTTCACCCCACTGCCTTCTTCTCCTTCGCTAAAACACAATTAAAAAGTCATAACAGATATGCATAAGAAAGGTTACTTAAAAACTGTAATAAAAAGAAAAAAGTGCTCAAAATGCACTTGACGACCCACCTGAGCGATTCGCATTGGGCGCACCTTCTTGTCTCGTGTGTGTGCCTCCTCTCTGCCCCTGTCTCTCTCTCTCTCTCTCTGCCCCTCTAGTAAGCCCCTCCCTCCTTTAAGAGCTTGACAGATACATAAATAATCAAATAATTTGTTTATAAAAATGCGCGGCAAGGAGGCGCATAAAATAAAGTCATAATTTCAAAATGATTTATGAAATGCACTCGGAAACTCTCTTTTTTGCTGTTCTCCTTTATGCTCAAGCATTTGAAGTGCTCTTCATGATGAGTTGGACAGGGTATATCAGCTATGAAAGCATTGGCTGCTTTATAAAATATATATTTGTGTGAGTGGTGCATATACTTTAAGCAGAAACTGAGTTTTCTGGTTACGAATATCAGGAATTAAAAATTATATTGAAGACTAGGAACTCTAGATTCGGCTTCGCCCAGTCAAAATCGTTTTTCTTTAAAACATTGATAGTAATATTTACGTTTAAAATATCGTTACAGCACCTCTTGAAATTGAAAGCTAATGTCGGGAAAATGCTTTTATATATGTATATAGAAAGATAGATTTAAAATCTTCTTCGAAATGTGAATCAGGGGGATGCCACTTCATCTCATCAATATAATAATACAGTCATAGAAAAGGACTCAACACCGCCCTCTTATACAAAGATGATATCAGTCCAATAAGTGATATTTATCTGAAAATATTTGGTTCTTAATAAAATTTCTTTTCCCAATGTCACACAGTAACCTTCTTTAGCAACTGCAATTCAGGTAGTCGACTGAGAAAATCAATCTTCAGATTTGCAGTAATAAATGTTTAGTGTATTATAAGCTTCGTTTCGTTCAAGTTGTATATTCTCTGACTTGTTTTATTGTAACACATTTAAAATTATATTATTTCATTTCTTTGCTTAATGCGCCTTTTTAAATTAATTTTTTGTGCTGCTTTTTCCAGATGCTATATGTATATATGTATATACATATATTTCGCGACGGGCAATGCACGACATTAGCATAAGCCAACACGCATGGGGCCTCCGGCTGCAGCACAGCGAGTGGATGAGTGAGAGGAGAACTCGGCGCAGGGTTCGAACCTGAGTTTGGGTTCGGGACTTGTTAAATTTGACATGGCCTCTTATGATTAGCTGAATTATGCTCAATGCATTTGCATTGTGATAAGATCCGACCAGAACAACTGGACGGACTCTCTATATGGACTACATATACTTATATTATAGCATATATATATAATATCAGCAGAAGAGGAAGTCGGCTTGATAATCATGCCATTAAAACGCCGCATTAAAAATGCAAAGGCCCATTTTCTTTGCTTTTCCTCACTGTCTGACCACTGCCTGAAGTGTGCCCCTCCCTCCTCCTCACGACCTCTACTTATACATTGTTGAGCTGCAATTAAGCGAGAAAAGTTACATTTTTCTTTGGCTTTCAACAGCAGCGAGTAAAGACATAGTGGGTGGGGGAGGGGGTGCAGGAGGGGGGATTGGGCATGTTTAAATTTGCATTTAAAATTGTGTGTTTTAATATATATTTCTTTCTCTATCACTCACTTGGTTATTTATTGCTGCAAGTGCAACAAGGCGTATGCTTAACTTTGTTGATAATTGGAGTGAGAATAAGCATTCATAATTTTAAATGCATTTTTTGCTTTTATTTTTTTTTTTTTTTTAGCTGGAATAAAACATGGACGTTAATTAATGTGATTTTAAGGCGTTAAACAATTGCAGTCCATTTTTTTTTTGTGTTTTGCAACCATCTTTGAGTTTGAGCATACCCTGTAAACGAAATACATAAGCCGGCTATATAAAATGGTGCTTAACGTATTAAAGGTCACTACTTCTTATTTATTTTATGTAATTCCTATCAAATTTGTTATCTCACTTAATTTGCAATGGTATTTAGATTCACGGCTTAAATACCTCACCTTCTTGATTTTGCACGAATTTTTAGTTTCAGTTTGAGATTTATTTTTCGTTTCTGCACATGTTTTGCATATAAAATTTGTGCATGGCGCCAAAAGGGCGTGACAAACGGCCAGGTCAGGCCAGCTGAACTCCATAACAATTGCAAAGCAACCCCAATTGAAAGCTCAACCTCCCGTCTTCCGCCCATCCGCCCGCATGCGAGCTTGTCGTTTGTGGTTGAACATGCATTTACTTTTAAGTCTGTACAATTTTGCTATCATTTGCTATTTGCATTAGCCAAATACTTAGTTTGTGATGGAATACGGGGTGATTGGAATTGGGGGTCGGGGAGACTGCCGCACTGACAGTTGCAACGTGTGTGGGCGTCATAAGTATATCGGTTACGAAACCATGCAGCGGCACATGTCCCACACAATACCAAAAATATCGCAAAATCCAACCGCAAATCGAGAGTCAATTTCAATATGCTGAGACAGGAGCTTTCTTCTAGATTGTTAAAGGAGAGGGAGGAGAGAACTACCTGTGGCATTGGCTGAAAGTCTGCTAATCGGTTAAATTAGCCGTGAAAGAATCCACAAGTCATCGGGTTACGTGGTCAAATGTGAGATACACCCTCGCAACGTGAGAACTGGGGAAACCAACTCGCAGCGACCCTCGATCGACGGGCTGATTTATGATAGACGTGTGCCACTCGAGTGTGTGGCTGCCATACAGTCCACAGCCGAGAGCCGACAGTCGACAGTCGACAGCCGAGAGCCGTAAGCCATAAGCCGTATCGATATCAATGTCAACAGGTTTCGCCTTGTTACCTCAGCGATCTACCAACTGCTCAACTACCACGCTGGCATCTCGATCTTCAGTTGCTGTCACAGAGCAAAAAAATATTGGTCTCAATTCCGTACTCTTTTAAATGTAAGCTAGTTATGGAATTAAATTAAATTTTGGCTTACAAAAATCTAAGACATAATGCACTTTTATTTAGGCTTAAAACCAAAACCAGAACACGACTTAAATAAACAATTTTAAAGGTCATACTTCTTTGATTTGATTGAAGAATTTTATTTGTTTATTTTTGTTGTTTAAAATTGCTTCATCCACAAATTTATGCTTGTTTGATTAAATATTATATATATAAATATTATATATATATATTTATTGTTATTACAAATCAAATAGTCAAATAGTCTTATTCATTAATAAGTATAATGTTCAATCCTTTTCGCTCATAATGATCTCTCTCTCTCCCTCTCTCGCTCTTTTATCTCTGTAATTCATTATTTTAAAAACTTAAGTTGAGTAGATAAGTGCTACTCGTACAGCATTTTTCATATTAAGGGCTCTTCTTCTAAAAACAATATTATATGACTTTGCTCGTTTTAGTCAACATTCAAATCTCGCATACTTTAATAACAATTAGGCTTATATATACTATAATTTTCTTAATTTTGGTGTACTTTAAAGAAAAAGAAAATCTTAAATTGTTTTACTTAAATTCAGTCTGAGCTGGTTATGATTAAAAACCATATCGTATTATGGTTTGTATTTGATATCGGGTTTTTTGCAGTGCATAAAGTGCCGTGAGGCTCTCACAGTCGCGCGATCTGCTTCTTCTTTTCCGGCTCCCTTTGGCCTCTTAATCATTGTTATTTGGACCCATTAGTCGCGCCGCGCGTTTGCTGCTGGTGTTTCGCATTGCAATTATGTTGACAATTCGGCAGCTGGGGCCGGCTGAGATTATGGCCGATCGTTGGGGCTGCCTTTGGGCGCTTATCATTAGGCGCAGTTTATTGAAAAATAAATATCAACTTTTTGGGCTGATTAATGGGCCCGCAGAGGCCGACAGGTGCGCTCGCTGGCATCTTAAACGCTGGCAATTAGACTAATGCCAAGGTTCGAATATATCAGATCGTGAGATAAGTCTTGGGTTTGGCAGCCTAAGTCCATGCAAACAGGAAGCGCAACGTTTGTCCAATAAACGTCGCCTCGAAACGTTGCATATAAATTCTCAATTATCGCCCACGCCCCCGACCAGCCCCTCAAGGAGTCTACAATTTGCCACAGTTTAGAGGCGCATAAATAAAAATGTGTTGCATTCTGTTCCTATTTAGACATCACAGCAACAAGTCCAGCAGAAAGCAAAGAAATAGATGAGTACGAGCCGATTTTGGCATACCCTGTAATCATTTATGGACGAAGGTAAAGTCAAAATACAAGCTATGTGGTGTGTAATCTTTGCATTTTTATATATTTTATTTAAATAATTAATTTATTATATTTTCTATTTAGTCTACTTACATTTTTTTACAATCTTTATACACATTTAAAAAAATTTTCGCTGCAACTATAATGTCTTTTTCTTTCACTCACATTATTAATGAATTAATGTGTTGAAGAAATGCAATTGGTTAAAGCTCAAGGCTCAGCTGACTTTTTGCAGATTTACACTATTTATCATTTAAATCCGGATCGTTGCCCTTGCTATATCCAGTCTTTTAATCATACCACAAGAATAGCATACCCTATGGTTTCGGCCTTTACAGGGCATAGACAGCCAGAGCCCTCGCTCAGTTAACAGATTGAATCGTTTAGAGTCAAAACCGTGTGCTAACTGCTGCCCCAATGTGGAGCGCGTCCTGTGTCCAACGTGGCTACAATATCATTACTATTTGCTTTTTGGGGCCTGCGGTGCTGCAATTGATCAGCAGTGGGGGCAGCAGGTTGGGGCGAGTGGAGCAGCACCCGGCAGAAGGAGTCGCCAGGTAAAATGCGGAAACGTGCCGCGCAGTCTGCGGCCGTTTTAATTCCTGGCCGCGATTCGCATCGCATCGCATCGCGCTGCAGCTGGAGCTGGAGCTCCAAATGGTGTCTGGAATTGAAAAGGCCGCGAACAAATCCATCAAGAGTTGGCGCTGCGGTTGCCGTTCTCCGTTGCCTGTTGCCTGTTGCCCGTTGCCCGTTGCCTTTTGGTCAGCGCCATCTAAGCGCAGTTTGGAATGGGAATACGATGCTTCCCTGGTCCCTGCAACTGCATTAGAATTTTTCTCTTTAGGACTGTTGCCGTTGTTGTTGCTGGTTGGCTGTGTAAACACCCACCAAAAAGCGCTTGGTTCATAAATCATCGCGATAACAAATTACCGCTGCCGTCTGTTAAGCTCTTTCCATTCTGTCTCGAGAGCTCCGGAGCTGTAGCTGTAGTCGCAACAAAAGAGTTGGAAGTTACAAAAGATCAATCTTATTTGCGCCCCCAAAAACAAAAAATTATGGTCAAAATAGCCAAAATGGCCATTGGCAATCATGAGCAACTGCAGCTAGCCAAGAAGCAGTGAGTAAGAAAGAGACTGAGAGAGAGAGAGAGAGAGAGAGAGAGAGAGAGAGAGAGAGAGAGAGATAGAGAGAGAAAGGGAAACAGAGAGACAGCGGTAGAGTGAAAGAGTCGATTAATTTGGGCGATTTGCTAAATCCAACGCAATGCCAGACTTCAACTTTAAGTCGAACTTTAAGTTTTGTGCATTATTATTATTATTACGTGCTTACAGGGTACGCATTAAGAAATAGGGTATATTGGAGTTGTAAAAGTGTTTGTAACAGATCAAATATTGTTTATTAAGTTGTCGAAATATTTATACTTAATACATGGATCTGTGCTGATAGGCTTGACATATTTAAAATATACATTATTTATTGCTTTCACCACATTTTAATTCATCTGCCTGTTCATTAGATAGAGAACATTTTCCTTAGAGTATTATTTCTAAAATTTGTAGAATCTGCCTTCGGTTAAAGCATTCCTTTCAGAGCTGAGCCTGTATTTATATAATTATTCGAGAAGCATATTACCGATATTATTGATTGTGGGAATTCTATATTATTATTATATTGTGGGGGGCAGATTAAATCGATTTATATGAAATATTGTGGAGTATTCTACTGAAACTCAATACGGCAGTGTAGAGCAGGTGTCTATGAGCGTGACTTCACATCAGTTTAATGATACTTCAGAGCTAGCTACAGGTTGTCTATGTGTTAAACACTAGAGCCTAGGGCATATTAATCCCCATATTTGCCATTGCGTGTACTGCCTAGACCACACGCTACAGGGTATCTTCTGGTCAGTTGTGTTGTCGTCTGTTGCATTTCGTACTTGTTGTGGGTTGTTGTTATTGTTATTACTCGCATCTTTCGTGTAGGCTAAACAAACTTACAATTTAGATTGAATTTATTTGTGCGCCGCCAGCCGCCAGCCTAGACGAGGAGCAGCCCATTGAGATCTTCATTTGCTGATCTTTCTGGGAACATCTTTGCGGCGTTGACCCCAAAGGCACACACAGCGCACACTCTGCCGGAGCCTCAATTCCGATTTCGAGTTGCGACTGCGTATTGTCTGCCTCACTGACCAGTTTTCAGTTGTTTTATGGCCTGTACCCATTGGTAATGGCTAAAATGGGTATATTTGTTACGTCCTTAAGTACGTAACAGAGTAAGAATCTGCGATCCCATAAAGGGTACACCCCATTCTTCTAGCCATATTCGTCTGTCCGTCTGAATGATCGCATTGATCCTGGAAACCCAGTCGAGACATGAATTTAACATATATTCCAATCCAATTTAAATGTATGTTGGATAGGGTATCTTTAAGTCGCGCACTCTCGATTAAATGACTCTTGTTTTATTTTGTTGTTGTTGCTCTTTAAGCTGTTCCTTTTGAACTCTATTAAACTCGGCGAATTTATTAATTTCGCTGCTGATTAACTGTTTCCGATAGCGCCTGGCCAATGCCCGTTTCTGGTATCCGCTAGTCGCATCTCTCAATAAATCATATTTGTGCCACAAATCTTTTCTCCCCGCAACCCATCGCCTGACGAAGATTGACACTTTTAGAGTTCTGGCTGTAAAATGTATGTAGTCGTCAATGGGGTAACCTGCATGGGGAACGGGGTAGAGGGGAAGCGAGAGGGGTGCATGCATCGATTGGTTAGCGCACGAGGCGTATTAACTATAATGACAGCGTCAAACACAGCACACGACACAATATGACATGCTGCTACCAGCTTTAACAACATCTATGTAGATCTACAGATACTCGTATCTTATGGATATATTCATTGCTATAATGGATACACATGTGTGTTAATGTCATATATGACAATAGCGACAAAAACAAGCAATGGACGCATTGACCGACAGCTTACATGTCGACGCATTTAATACTCTTTAGTCTGGGATATTAAGTTTGGGGATTTAATAAAAGGAAAGGATTATTTACAAATACGTTTTGGAAACTTTATTTTTGAATACTTAAATGTGTTTACAAGAAAAAGAAGCATTTAAATATAAAATTTAAATTCATTTTTCTTGAGGTACATTAAGAAACTATTATTTTCATTATTCTCGAAATATTTACATTGGCTTGAGTTGTGTATTTTGCATTCATCAGAATGCGCCGATCAGCGGTTGATTTTAATTGGCTTGATTACAATGTATGACTGGCTCTTATATAATATACGAGTATATAAATGAATTTCAATAACGAATGAAATAAAGAATTGCAAGAATTTATGTGAAAAGAAATGAAATAATAAAATAACTGGAGAACATTGAATCCAATATGGGTAAGTCAGATGAAGTAAACAATATTATTTGGGAACCGGCTTATAGAATACAAAAAGATAAAGAATATCTGTTATCTGTGAAAGAGGTAGCTTAGGCATTTATTTCAGGTGTTAATCTTCTGCATGTATCCCAAGCTGGCATCCCTGTATTCGTTAAGCTTTCCTTCCTTTTATTAATAAATAAGTCAAAGAGTCGAAAAGTTGCAAAAGTTCTTTTGAATACATGATCATTATTTTTTTGTATGAGCCCTAATGTTGTACGCAGCTTGTAGCACCGGATCTTTAAAATAAATTCATATGTAAACAAAATAAATAATACATATATTATACTTTGGCTCCGTTCGCTTTTTGTTTAGGTGAGCTCTTTGTTTACATATTTATATATCATTATGATGTCAAGCTTTAGCAGCAATCCGCTATACTCTCTCGCTGTGTGGCATTCCTCGTCCACATACACACCCACTCACCGACTCTCGCACACCCTATGGAATAGCTTAAATCTGTGAAATGTCAGCAATGTAAAGGGCGTTTGGCTATTTGGTTCGCTGCTTGGTTGAGTTGGGTTGAGCTCAGTTCAGTTCAGTTCAGTTGAGTTGGTTGGGCTGCTCGCCTGGGTTGGTCACCTGTTCTTGATGTGATGTGTGGTGTTTTTCTGTTTTATTTTTATTTTTTTTTATTTTTTCAATTGTGCTTTTGATTTGGTTTCGGTGGTGGTGTCCACGTTGACGTCCACATTCGCTTATCTCGCGCAATTGATCGCTTCTGCTGGGTTGTTATTTGTGGTTGTTGTTGTTTTTCTTGTTGTGTGGTTGTTGTTTGTGGCCATTGTTTGCATTCTTTGTGTATGTGTGTGTGTGTTGCTGTGTCTAAAATGACATAGCTGCTGCTGCCGCTGCGTTTGTTGTTCTTTGTTTGTTTTTGTTGTTGTTGTTGTTCCACAAAGGCCGCCATTTTGAGTCGCGCAGAGTTGTCACAAATGGCAATTAATAATTGCAGCTACTTAGCAGGCAGTGTGTAGGGTTAGCTGTGTGTATGTGTGGATTTGTGTGTATGTGTTTTGTGCTGCCTATCAGCTAAAGGTAAACATTTGTTTATTGTCGTTGGCGGCCATTAAATGTGCACTTTGTGTATCCTTTATGGCGTTGGCTTGTTTTTAGTTTTTTTTTCTTCGTATTTTCATTGTTTTTTTTATGCTGTTTGCCTAATAATTATATTTAATTGACACACACACAAATTATGTGTGTAAATGTGTTTGTTTTTTGCCTAGGCGCCTCTTAATTCTTTTTTCTCTTTAACCTTTTATTTTTTGCATTGTTTTTTGGGCTTTTTTGCGCTAATGTCGTCAGCCTTTGACTGTGTCTCGATATGGATCTGGATCAAGGGGCGCGCGCTGCTAACCACACGATGAGCCACTTAATTGGCAAATTATAGCGCTTGTCTAGATCTGGATCGCCAACCATCAACTTTGACATTGATGCGTTCAGGCAGCTGCGCGCTGAACCCCAATATACAATACAACATTAAAAAAAAAACTCGCGCGTAATGAGAAACTTGTTATATGAAATTAGGCAGATAAGGGGGTTAGGGGAAGGGGGGCTAACTGACACTCCAGAGCATATTAAGTGCCCGCGGCCAAAAGTTATACAAACACATAATTCCTCAAACAACTGAGGACTTCGACTTGGACTCGGACTTGATCGCCCGTCTGGCAGTTCGTTTTGGCCACGTTGAGGGGCCGTCGTGGAAATTGATATGCGAAGACGACAAGCGAAATGCTGGGACTTGGGTAATGCCAAAAGGCACCTGCAACTGTCCAGTTGCCGGGCTCGCAAGCGTAAATTGATAAGCTGCAAGTGCCTCGAGTCGATGCAGGGGCAGGCTGCAAGGGGCTAGCTGTTGCAGTTCTCAATGCCGTTGCACTCAGAGAAAACCATGTTTTTATAATGGAAATGATTGGGGAAGAACTTAATACGTTTTGTAAATAAAATTTTAATTATATTGACGTCTTAAACAACCTAAAAAAAATACTGAATTTTTCATGTTATTATTCTTGAAAAGAGCTTAAATCATTCTCCACTGCTCTAATGTTAAAGAAGAAGCCTGGTATTTACCACAAAATACCTATTACACTAATTTGCCAACGTGAATTGAGCCATAAGCCTTACGGGAAATGCGGAAATACTTGGGAAGTTCTGCAGAAAAATCTGATCAATTTTGATTTGAGTTATTAAATAGTTTTAAAATACTCTGCATAATCATTTAGTTGTCTTTAGAAATTTTAAAATTAAAAAAAAAAGTTTTTGATGTAAAAATTTCGTGTCAGACTTAAAAACATTCTACCTTTTGTGATTTGGAAATGCTTGATTTAAGTATAAGCTTCTTGCTTTTTTTTTCTCTGGGTGCACTTGTTGCAGTTGCAACTGTGACCGGTTGGCTTATTAGTGGCTGCGATTGACATTGCCTTTGCCTTTTGCCTTCTGTTTTGCCGTTTGCTCCTCTGTCGCCGCCTGCGCTTGCTCAGCGGGAATTTGCGCATGCGCAGCTCTGGTGCTGACCAATCCCAATACCCAATACCCAATTCCCAAGCCCAGAACCAGACTTCCTTCGACTAGACTAGACGAGATAAACATTGGGCTGCGACTTGGCAAAGACTGCACGCAATGTAATTGCCTTCAGTTCGATTCTTCTTCAGACACCTTTTGTCTGACGTCATATTCTGTGCACTGAAAAAAACTGCCCTTAGTTAGGAAGAAAATAGTTATGTTTTGTTTTGAAAAAATGAAGTCAGAGCGCAAAACGAAAGATATTTTTGAGGCATACGGTTAGCTGAATAAGGCAATACAGCAGGCTAAACCATTGTCGTGATAAGCTTTAAGAAAGTTAACAGGGTGTTTAAAGGGAAGGATATGTCAAGCCTTGCAACCGTTGTACCTGTAAGGCTTGACTAATATTCTACATCCATTTGGTAGTAAAGGCTAAGCATGATTCTCAAAGGTTTTGACTGCTTTAATCAAAGTTTTCTGGCTAACCTTTCCCAGGAAATCTTTCACTTTATATCGCTCCTTCATATTGACTGAAGAGCGCAAATCTGCATCGGACAGTTTTGGCTATTCCCACGTACATTGAAGAAATTGTCAATATTATTTTACATTTTTCTATATCCTTACAAAGGATGGTTAGTTGATTTTGTTAGTTAAAATGTAGTTAATATATTTTTGATCAGTAAAAACAGCCGAGTAATATAACCATGTCCGCCTGCCTTTCGAGCTGTTCCTATGCAAACTAGTCCCTCCGTTGTAAAGCTGTGTTTAGGGAAAATGTCACATATCCGTGTGTTCTTTGCATTCAGTAGATACATATGTCTGTCAAAGTCGGCTAGAACTATTTTGTATTTCAAAATATGTAAGCAAGCCTCTACATTTACAAGCCCTGCATCCTTTTAAGGATTCTATTAAGATTTTTTACATACTTACGTTCAAAATCGGAAAATAAAACGTTATTGTTTTTAAATATATCATAGCTAAACCCAAAAATAATGAGCTTTCAAGCTTCAAGATAAGCATGGAAATATATCGCGAAATCTGAGAGACAAATTCATATGGGGAATAAAGCAACGAAGATTCAGGTTCGCATTCATGGGTAGTGTATTGTTTTAGCCAAAGGACGTATTTGTCAGTGTTTTTAAAATAATTATGCTAACTTCATATATACCAGTATGCATAGAATAGTAATAAATGCTAAGTTCGCGCAATGCGTATTTTTATGTTTCTGAGATATTATCCAATTATACCAGTTACATTAAAAAGTTTCCAGCCTAAGGAGCTTTAAGGAAGTTTCAGGCTATTGAGAGATGAATTAATCCATAGGACTTTTTATTAGTGCTATCCATCTATTTTCTCACTCTGTATTTTGGTGAGAGACTAGTCAACTTTGTTGTGTTGCCTGCCATAGTTCCCATACTCTCACTCATTGGCTGTGCCATCTGTGGCCAGTGCCTGCGGTTACATGCGGACATATGGCGGCATTTAAGTTCAGCTGAGTTGGCTCTATCTTCCTCTCAGCCCGATGCTGGTGAGCCTTGAGTGCAGACATTTTGTTTGGGTTCTTCCGAGAATTGTGTCTTGTAGTTGTCGTCGTCAGTGGCACAAATAAATCATTGAGATAAGTGGCAACGCCAAGTGTTTTGTGTGTTGTGTTTGTCGTTATGACTCGTGTTGGTTGTTGTTGTTGCTTTTTTAATGGCCTGCTGGCAGTTAAATGCCAGCTAGTCGTTCAAATGGTTAGCTTAATGCGATTTGAATACAGTTTCGAATGCAACTTCCGAGCGCAGTTGATGCAAGCCAGATACAAAACGCTCGCTCGATATGCGATTAGTCGATGCCTTTGAAATGATAACCGACCATAAAGTCCCAGCTTCTAAAAAATAGGGAGAACAAACTCTTAATTACAGCATTATGAATTACTACATGCACACACACACGCGCGCACACATTCATCCATAGCTGTAAACCCATGCGATAGACAGAGTCAGCAATATGCCATATGTCTGCGTGCATTGGTGAGTACACGCCCCGTTCACTTTGAGCGCAAAGTCAACGAGCAGATAACTCACTTGCGCTAGAAAGAGACGCAGTGCACGCTTCCATAATTGGCTGTTGCAGTTGGCACTTTCCAGGCGCGCGCACAATGTGAAACAATGGCAATGGAACGGCAAACGTTGGGTACTCGTTCTCGCTCGCACACAGCGCTGCCCGCTTGACGATCGCGTTGCCAGGACGACTGGAAAGAACATAAACACAGCAAACCGCAGCAGCGTGTCCCAATTGCCAAAACGTTTCAAGCAGGACTGGTTTTTTCCAATTTCGTTTTCAGTTCTTGTTGGATTCTCAAAGCGTCGACGTGGCCGCGCAGTCACCGAGCCACACGAGAGTCGTCGCTCGCGTAATAGCAAAAACCTAAAACAAAACAACAACAACAAAAAAAAAAAACAAAACAAAAAGAATTTATATTTTCGGCAACGGTCAACGCCGTCGGCAGTTTACAGTTGCCTGGTGAGAGAGCGTGCGCGTGTGAGAGGGAGTGGGAATAAGGCGCACAGCGTGTTTCATTTCAAGCGTCTTCAACGTTTCAGCTTTGAGTTTGAGCCGCGCATTCACATATTCATTCGTTTCTGCGGCTCGCGTGCAGTCGTTGCCAACTAACGGTGTTTGCCGTCGTCAATGCTAACGCCAACGCCAGCGCCTGGCGCCTCGTCCGGTACCGCCACACAGAGATCAGTGCCAGTGTTGAAAAGCCGCGTGATAGAACGCAAGTGAAAAAGTGTGCAAAAAGAAAAAGAAAAAAGCCAACGCAAAATCAAATTCGAAAAAAAATTCAAATTCCGTTTCCGATTTTCGATTTGCGTTCTGTGGCGCTCCTGTCTGTCACGCGATACCCTACAAATTCGAACAGCCCGCCTGGCATAGTTCTCCACACGCAACAGTCACAGCCACAGCCACAGCAACAACAGCAACAATAACTTTATAGAGACAAGTGCAAGTGCAGAAAGCTGCCAATTTTGCCGCCGGTGCGGTCATTCACTTCTGAATGCCACACAAAATGTCACTTTGACAGCTCGCCTAAGCGCCGTTGCCGTTGCCGTTGCCGTTGCTGTCGCTGCCGACGCCTCCGCATTGGGCTTGAAAATGATTTGCGTGCCGTTCTTGCGTTTGGCCTGCTGATTTGTTGCATGCGTCGTTGGCGTCGTCATCGAGCGTCAACACCAACAAAGCTTAACTAAACCAACAACAACAACAATAAAGCAGCCCAATGCGTGCAAGTGAAAAGCAAAAGTGTTACAAAAAGAAAAATAAAATAAAGCAAAATAAAAGAAAAACATAATGAAATCAACCATAGAGCTAATCGAACTAAAAAATGTATTTTGCACAGTTCTGGGCATATTTGTCATTCACATATTAATTGTTGTTTAACACTGGCAATGTTTGTGCATAGCGGAATTAGCAGTCGTTATAAATACTTTTATTGTTTTTTATGTCACTAGCGTCTTCTGATTGGTACATTTTTCATTAAAGTGTATATTAAAATTGTTATTAATACTGGAAAGTGTCTGCGTGACAGAACTCGATCATTAACAGTCATTATAAATATCATGATAAATATCATAAAAAGTTAAACAATATAGTCTGTTCTCTTCCTTATAATACAATTTAAGTATAATAATGACAAATTTTGGTATTTTTTGGATTCTCGTGAACGTTTTAAAGTACTTCAAAGAATTCACAAATATTAAATTATTTATTATATCAATTGGGAATTGAAAATTATATTATATTTTTTTATATTATATTATATTGTACAAAATAAAATAAAAAAGGATTTAGTAATAAAACATTTTTAAAGATGATTATAAAATTGTTATTAAGTAGAAGAAATATTCGTTGAAAAAAAACATACGACTTGTATATTTCTGCCGCAAAATAAAGAAATAAACTATGCGAATTCCTGCTGCATAAACGTTTTATTCAGGTTGCAACAGTAAATTTGTTTAGGGTTCTATTCAATTTCTCGATTTGAAATAAGGCACTTAGATTCTTATTGAAAATATATATTTTATATTTCTTAGTTCATTATATCCAGAAATATATACCCTATTTAAACAACCGTTAAATTATTTCGCCACGTGATAAGGGTCTGTCGTATGAATGTGATTGAAAACATTTATTATCACTTTCTACAACATTGATAAATTGCCCTTTGGTTAAATTAATTTAAAATTGCCTTCTCTGTCCTCAGCTTTACATTCTTAAGCTCTTGGTATTATCCACAAAAAAGTGCAATAATTAAAAACAAAAACAGAGCGTAGTTAAACAAAATGTGAGACGTGATGATCAAGCAAAGAAAAATGCAAAAACGTGGCAAAAACGAAACCCAAAAAGCCACGCCAGCTGCAGAGATCCTGCAGCAGTAGCAGTTGCAGGAGCCGCAGCCGCAGCAGGACTGCAGCTTAATAAAAAACCAATTACAAATCAAAAGGCGAACTTGCAACACGCGTTGCAACGCGGCTCAGTCGAGCAGAAAGTGTGTGTTACAAAAATAAAAAAAGGAAAAGAAAAAATCATTCACAACGGCGACCATCACGAACTCCGCCCTTGCAATGAGCCAACTGGGCACCGTCTACGCCACCAAGCGAAGGCGACGCAACGGGAAAAGGTGAGTGACGAGTGCCCCAGCCCCCCGCAGGGCAGCCAACTTGTGGCAAGTGTGTGTGTATCTCTATGATTACTGAAAGATTTCAATCAATGAAAACGTTTAGCTCCAAAGTCAACTGCTTTGTTTCTTTTCTCTCTTTCTTGGCCATCAATCTGCGGCTTGTTGGGCCCAGCTACTGATAAATGATGCCGCAAACAGCATTTGTGCTACTGGTCTTTTTTTTATGCCACAGCAGAGGGTATTTTCATTTTGGCATGGAATCTGTAACAGCAGTAAGACAAATCTGAAACAGCATCAATAGTAGAGAAAGGTCAAACTTTCCAATTAGAAGTTTTATTGTAATCCAAATAAATTGACAGAAGAAACGACAGTTAAGTTTTTAAAGAGAATCAGAGTATCGTATTATCAAATATAACAACAGCCTCTCTCTGCAGTATATATTTTATAACCGACGAGTGAATGCTTTTAATATAAAAAAGCCTTAAAGATATCTTTTGGTGACCTCTTAACCGATGACGATCTATACTAAGTTCCTTGTACTTTTGCAAAAACTTATAAGACTCATTCTATTATATTGTAAAGCTAATATGAGTGACTGAAAATGTGTTTTTTATAGTTTGGAACATATTAGTCAAAGTCGGACAACTAATGCAGTTCAAACTATTTTTTTTTGAAGGTACCGTCAGTCCGTATTTGAATTGTTTTATTTAAAAGCGTTTTATTTGAAAACTGGCTTTAAACAATCAATTGCAAATTATGTTTTGTAACAGAGAATAATTTCTTATCTGCCATATTTCTGCAAGGGTATTTAAGCTACGGCTTTCGAAAGAAAACATTTCTCACTTGATTTTCTAATTTATTAATCAATCTCTCCTGTCTCACGCTGCGTATACGCAATGCAGATGCAACTTAGCAACAGCTTGAGCATTCAATATGGAAATTATGAATATTATGCATGTCGGCAGAGTTGCGTGAAATTACAGTAGTCACCCCTTACAAGGCGCACGGGGTGGCCCTTTGTCTGCTGCCCCTTCTTCTCTCTATAATTTGTTCTTTAGGCGCTTTGCTCTATCGCCGCCTTATCGCTGGGCGCAGATCGAGTATCGCCGCTGCCCAAAAGTGCATATAATTTCTGATAATTTTGTGTACTTAACTTGCCGCAAAATACTTGTAAACACA
This sequence comes from Drosophila littoralis, assembly GCA_018903485.1. Classification (NCBI taxonomy): domain Eukaryota; kingdom Metazoa; phylum Arthropoda; class Insecta; order Diptera; family Drosophilidae; genus Drosophila; species Drosophila littoralis. The sequence goes on from JAEIGF010000592.1 coordinate 8,862,200, forward strand.
ACAGCAGCAGCAACAACAGCAGCGAAAAAAATAATAATAAAATAAAAGACGCAAAAAATTGCTGCAGTAGCTGCTGCTAAGACACGCCCCCAACTGCGCACTGTAATTGCGCCCCAACTGATCAGCAGCGGGAGAGCAACAGCGGCCGAGTCCAAAGATAGCGACAAAGTTATTAATTTTTTGTTGCTTGCCTCGGTTTTCTTTATTTTTATCGTATACCCTAACGAAGTGTATTTGTATTTTGGCATGAAATATGTAACAGGTTAAAGAACGAATTTCCTACTGCATATGTATATACATATATATAAGATTTGATCTTAAGAAGAACAAGAAATATAATTGCCGTCGATAAAACACACATATCTAATATTATTTAATTATTATATTATAATTAATAATAATAAACTGATAAACTGATATACTGATCAGTTATATTCTCATCATATGTATATCTCATATATCATTATATATATCAGTTATATAAACCATCTTTAAAAATGCAGCCATCATCTAACATATTTAAGTTGAATAGATATTTTACCTTAAAGAAAGTGTGTTTTTTATATGTTACAATTTTTAATCAAATTTAATATTCTACCATAGTTTAAGGATTAAACATTTATTTGCTTAAAACAGTTTCTTTGAAGTTTATTTTAAATGTCATCAGTTTTTGTATTTTGTATCTGAGGATTGTATTTAACTGCTTAAATCAATCGCATAATCTTTTTTGGAAGGGTATTTCGTGTTTTTCTACTCCAACTTAAATGTTTCCCTCCATTCATTTTTTTTTCTTTATAATTTTATTATTGCTGTGTAGCCATCGACAGGCAGCGCGCATAATTTGCAGCGGTCGTGGCTTAAAAAACAATTACTTCTCGCCAAAATGCTGCAGCCCGTTTGCCCCTCAATCCCCTCTCCCCCACCTTCTTGTAGCGACCCCCCGCCCTAGTCATGGTGTGTTACCCTGGCTGGCGCGTTGCTCGCTCGACTGACGCAAAATTGTCACCTTGCCATGCATACCTGCAATTAAGTGTCAGCTCGGCCGGCCAAGTGCAACTGCCCCTGTGCCCCTCCACTGGTCCTGGTTCTTTCTATTTTAAATGAAACGATCAAAATGTGTCAGCCTAAACAACTTTTGTGCTATTTTAATTGCGCTCCTTGCGGCCGGCAGCTGTTGCCAGGCTCGAGTACTTAGCAAATATTCCACATACGCCGCATGGGTTGCAATTATCACAAAGAGCAGTGCTGCAAAATGTGTAATGTTTGTGCAGTGTTTGGCAAATTTGAGAAAAATTGCATGCATATGCGACATTCTTATTGGAACCTATCATTTTCTGCTAACGCGCACCAAGCACGAGCCCAAAACAAGTTATTAAAAGAATAATAATATATTAGCTTTAAATGTAATATAATTAATATTAAATTAAATTCTATTAAATCTATTTTTATTGGTTAACATGAGCTGCATTATTTACAAGCTTCTTTACTCAAAGGATAACATTTACAGCTTTTGTTAGATTTTAGCCACAGTGTGTGGTGCGCCAAAAAAAAAAATAAAACAAGAGATTGCTTTTATTGGGATTTAATTGTTGGCCATGCAAGGCTGATCCGCTGCAATCGAGGGCCAACAATTAACACGAGTAGTTAAAGTTCGTACGGCCCTACACCCCAATGCCTTAGTCGGATTCCCGTAAGCCATAACAACCAACAAGAACAACAATTGCAACAACTTTAACTCGAACTCCATTTGCAACTCCCGCTTCAGCTCTAGCTCCAACTCTGGCTCCATGGCCAGCGGCATCGACTGGCTGGTTCCACTTGTTGGTTGTTATGGATATATGAGTCCTGCTTTTGCTTTATTGATTATCAGCGAGTTCTTGTTGTTGTTTGTGCATTGTTGTTGTGACTGTTGTTGTGGTTGTTGCAGTTGTTGTTGGTTGTGCTTGTTATTGATTGCAGCAAGTTGTGCAGCGCCCCCTTCACACGCCTTTTGCTATGTTGGCTTCAGTCCTTGTTGCTATTAGAAATTGTAATTAGCCAAGTTAGCTGTAACTATAGTTGTTGTTATTGTTTGCAGAGTGAGGCTTGTCTTTAAAGTTCAAGCGTTCATATGTTATAGGGCTTGATTGAGTTGCAAAGAAAAGTTGCCAATGCCTGTACAACTTTTAGAAATAGTTAAAAGCTAGTCCCGCAAAAATTGGCTGTGGTTCGCATCGATGGCCGACAGGCTTAGTTCTTTAATCTGGCTTTCCGCATCTAAGATTCCAGGCCCACAATTTGGTTCTGTTCCGTTCAGGGATAGGTTCGGTTGTTCTTTATTTAACTTGTCCGTTCTAAGGTTCAGTTCATTGGGAACTTAAACTAACTCTTGAACCCTGGCACTACATTTATGATAAATGATTTCAGTAGCATACATTTTTTCGTTAAATTGTTTCCCACATGCTCAGGCATATATAAATACTTTTCGAATCGAGCGCCCCTTTGAAAACCGCAATGCCGCGCCTGACATATGTTTTCACGTTTTTGGTAGGGTCAGCGGACCAGCGGCCCAGCTGACCATATGCCAATGCCATAGTCCATGCCAGCTCATAGAGCACACCATAAATTTTCACAACGAAGTTTTACTTCAAGTTCAGATGGCGAATTGACCAAAGGACCAACAGATGAGGGGAACGGGCAGTGTGTGTGTGTGTGTGTGTGTGTGTGGGGGTGAAGTGGACCAAACAAATAGACAACAGTTGGCCAATGCTTACTTTGGTGGTTGATCCCACGTCCTTTGCCTGCTGCTGCTCATTAGTTGCGCCTGCGCCGCCGACTCCGCGGTTTCGTCTTTCAAGAGTTCATATGGGGTTAAAAGTATATCAGACGAGTTATCGCCGGGCTGCTCGGTTAATTACAGTTGCTCGGGCGTGAGAGCGGGTGTGATATCAGTCATAGATAGGCGAACACAACTAAACGCATCTCTGTACTGCAGTTTATTAAGCTAGCCAAGTCAAATGCTACTCTTATCTATTAAACTATTCAAATATAGACATAACTAAAGGTCAACCTTTTGGCCCAATTGATTCAAAGTTACTTTGCTGAATTCCATACTGCATAGAGAGGAATTTCCTTTGACTAATGTATTCAAATTGTTTTATTCATTATCTCATTATAGAGATTATTATAATTTTGTCATGTATTGTGTAATGCATTGAAGAAGTCGTCTATGACCCCATAAACCTCATATATTCCATATCAGCATCAATAGGCGGGTTGATATATCCATGACCGTCTGTCCGTCTTGGACCTTTGCATACGGCCATCTTCTTTTGCAGGCAGAACATAAGTTAAAAGCAAAATCTTATTAACATCGGAGCACTATTTCATAAAGCTGTCATAGAAAAATAAGGTGCAAAAGTTTTTCGATGAAAAAGTTTTTTGTTGATCAAGATATCTTGATCAAACCCTTCATTTATAAGTTAAACTGAGCTGCTAAAATATGTGACTAATCTTATAGCACTATTATATTATATAGTACTATAGGACAAATCTGTCACAAAATGAGTTTTGGTATGACAAAATATTCTGAAATTCAGATTTACGAGTTACACCGATCTGACATATGTATATGACGCCCGTAAGTCAAATGCCTTCAAGAGTATTAAATCTTCGGCGTGGTGAAAATATATTGTTTTTAGCTTCAGTGCTTCATTTTCTTATACAATATCTCTATTTCTTGTTTCAGACAAAATTTTCTTTAACCGTGCCCGAATATTTTATCCAAGTAAAAATAATTCACATTTATACTTGTTCTCCATGGCCATTTTATGCCAGTTAGTATTCTAGATTAATTTCTACGCCTTTATTCTTTTGTATATATTTCACTTATTATTATATTTATTCATTTTTAATTATATTGGTGTTCACTAAGTCGTCCACCATAGTCACTTTCTGCAGTCTGAACTCTTATTTTTTTATATTTTTCTTCATTTTATGTAACTATGTGTGTGTCACTCACATTTTTATATGTCCTCCATGGTGAATTTAGTCTTTGTTAGCCCAATATACACCATGTGTTAACTCTAATTAGAAATATATAGATAATTTGCTGGAGCTATTTACCAATCACTGTATATTTAATTGCTATTCAAATAATTAACTTGAATGACTATTTGTCATCCATTGTCAATGATTCCTTCGAGAAGTTTTTCTAGGTGAAATTTTAACATATCTTACCCTTTTCATCGCGTTTGTTAAATTATCTCTCTTTAGACTTCTGTATGAATCATATTCAAGATACAAAATACTTTCATCCAAACTGCAATTTCTACGTGGTTCGAATCTCAGACCTGATTATAATTGGCACACTTTTTTTCTCTCAATATTTATTTAATTTTCTTGGAGTTATAATCAAAGCGCCATTTAACAGCTTCAAATATAGCTAATTTTCTCTGAGTGTAGCCAGCTGTGATTAACTGTTTTCCACTGGTTAAACATTGTCTCGATTTTCCAAGTCCCCATCCAACCCGCCTTTGCTTTACTTACTATTGCGATTATCTAGTTGTGGCTTTAGCTGTATCTTACTCTCTGTGTGTGTGTGTGTGTGTGTGTAATTAACACCATTGCGTAATGCAGCGTATCGAAGCCTAAATAGTGCTGCTCCATATGCCCAGCCTTGCGGGGGGCGGCGGGGCGTGGCAGCCATTAAAAGCGCCAAAACGCTGTCTGCCTCACTCTCTGCATTCTGGCTGTCTCTCCCTCTCAATCTGTCTCTCGCTGTCTCTTTCTCACTTTAGTTCGCATGGATTTTCATCCATTTGTTAAAACTTTGTTGCCATTGCCCCCACTTACCCTTCCTACCATCCAGAGCCATGTCAGAAGGTGCTAAAACGATTTGGGTTTACAATTTTAAACGCTCTTAATGTCAACTTAGAGGTCGAAACTCGAGCAGCTGATGAACTGGACTGCATCTGGTTCGGCTGGGGTGTCAGTGAACCCCAGTTGGGCCAATCCTCAATCCTTAGTCAGCGCCGCTAATCCATAAGCCACCTGCCTGGAACGCGCCTAGTTTATATATATATATAGATATATATACATATGTATATACTTTTGTTACTTTTTTTTTGCTGTGCTGACCAAAACAAAAGAATTTTTGAATTAAACAAAAGCGTTCCATAAAAATCCACCCCAAGGATCAGGGCGCCGGACTCGAGCAGGAACTCGCTGCGACTCGGTGTGCGCTGAAGTGGAGCGCGGTGTGTGGGGGTTCGAGTAGGGCGTGTTATTCCGTCCAGTTCATTACGGGCAGGTGATACTTTTCATAGCTGGGTCTGTATTCTTTTGCGCCTTTTTACAGCGAATTGCAATAAAAAAAAGCCCGAATGAAATTTCATTTGGTTTTTTTTCTGTTTTGAAATCAAAAATAATTTTTATAATTATGCCATGAATAAATGATGGAATCAAGAGTGGGGCATGAATGATAAATGCGCCGCTCGCTGTGACTGGGCACGTCTCATCATTAGCGCGGGCACACACACATTCACACCACACACCACACACTCACACATACGCTATCGACGCCTACCAAAATGAAGAAGAGGCGGTCGAGCTAAGGCAGTGGGTGGGCGGGCGAAAAAAGGCCGCGCCCACGCTGCTAAGCTGGGTGAAACTCTCCGTTCCCTGCACCATCTTTTTGCCCCTCGCCAACAGTTGCTCCTAAGCTGCCCCTCAGGTTGCTCCTGCACAGCTGTCAAAAGGTTTTCAAAGTTGCTTTGCCGAGCGCTTTGATGTCACGCCGTCTGTGTATCTGTGTGTGAGCATCTGTGTGTGTCAGTAGATACATTTTTCCAAGCGCGCACATAAAAAATTTCGCCCGGCTCGTTCAAGATTCCGCTGCGCGAATCGCAAAAATGTTTAATCGATAAAATAAATGAGTTGCTTTTGCCAAGTTGTGGTTGTTGTTGTTATTATTGTTGCCACAGTTGTTGCTGTATCTCCAGTTGTTTTTGCAGCTCCACTTGTTGTTGTTGTTGTTGTTGCTGGCATAGTTGACGTTATTCTTGTGCGGAACTTTTGCCGCCTCACAGATGTTGGCGCTGCCTTTGGAGCAATCATAAAACACCGACACAACTACAACAAACAACACACACAACAACCACACACATTACCAACTATAACTGTATATTTATGTACTACACATTGTCTGAGTGTGTGTGCGAGTGTGTGTGTGATTGTGTGTACTACACAAATTCTTTAGTGTGCCTTTTGCTGAGATCATAAAAACTCACATAAAGCCAGAGGTGTTCCCTAAACCTCTATTAAGTACAAAAAGCCATTATTCATCAAAATGCCATTACCCAATATTTAAAAATAATATAAACATAAGTACAGAATGTTAACAAATGTAACTTTTTCAAAATTAACCATATAAATAGAACTATTTAGATTTCATAGAAACTTTGTTCTTGAGCATGTTGCTCTATGTGCAGATTCGAATTTTTACAAGTTTCTCATAAAATAGTTGAACCCGAACCGAACCATATTTTGCTCATTTAGGCTGGTTTTTAACAAAAACTATTTGGATATATGATTTATGCTTGTAATTTATATTGATTTCACTATCCACATTTCTCACATTTTTGAAACTGTTTGAAGCTGTTAAATATGTAAATTATGTGAAGTATATTGCCTATACGTTTTCCCGTAAGAAACAACATTATAACACTTCGCACATATTTTAGTTTTTAACAAAAAAATATTCGCACCGAGTGGTTTTTGTGATGAGGTATAAAATTCCTTATCGATTTTATGAAAAATATAAGAGTGTCAATAGTACAAACAGGTAAAAGCAGTATATCGATTGGAAACATCAAATCAAAATAAAACTCGCTCTTAATCGACAATTAAGCATCAGCTCCAGCATCTTGGAGGGCATACCCCTAATAAGCATATTATTTTCTTAAAATGCATTTTGACAGTTGTCATTGTCTGATTGTAAATTCTCATAGTTAAAATACCAGATAGCTCATCTTTAGCATTTACTTTAAAGTTGCCGCTAAAAAATTTATCACTTCATTAGGGGCAGTCCTTAAAACAAGCGCCGAACAGGTCTGCTGCCCGGCTCCATGTTCGAGTGTCACTTGAATGTATTTTGTATATTTTTTGTTGTTTTTTTTTCTTGAAATTGTTTTGCACAATTAATATGCAAATGAAGGCATCTTAATGTGGCATCCACCGATTCGAAATATGCAAATAATGCGTTAACAACTTAATTCGCTTGGCCATTGAGTGGGTACCCGAGTGGGTACCCTAGAGGATCTGTTCCTTTTTTTTGTTTAGTTGGACGATTAGCGCAGGGTCCTGAACTTGGCAGCCAACCAGCTGAGCCTGTGAAGACACAGTTCCAGTCTACAGTCTTCTCTCTGTGCTATCCGCAGATTCTCTTGGCGTTTTATTTTTATCTGACTTCGATCGTTTTGTAGTTCGCCTGCGTCTGGGCAGCTACTGCGATTCTTGGCCTTTGTTTTCGGGTTGACAAAATTAATGAGCTGAGGCTGGGCGTCTCCGTGGAGAGCAGGGCGAAGGATCTGCTCGTTAAATTTAACAGCTCAGCGCTACGTTTTTCTCACCCGACTCAATGGCAAATTTATGCGTGAATTTGGCGCAGATCCATTAAGTGGATCCATAGATTAAGTCAACGTGTTGTCTCACCCGTTGTCGTTGTCGTCGTCATTGTTGTTGTTGTTGTTGTTGTTGGCTTTTTAAGTGGCACTGTGACTGCAACTGCCACTTCCACTGCGACTGCAACGGTAGCAATTTGAATTTTATGTTTCTCACTGACAGCTTCTTTAAATGGCGCTTAACTTTTGTTTTGACATTTTCACCCAATTGACATTTTGCGGAATGGGATTTTTTTGGTACTCTTATTCGATGTTGTTGTTGTCGTTGTTGTGCATGCAAATTCAATTAATTGTGACATTCATTGAAATACCAAACAAACTGCATTCAGAGCAGACTAAAAAGAATCGCGTAAATGCTTCACACAAAGTATGCCGAAAACGTTGAGTCAGAAGATTCAAATATTGTTTCCTAAGTTACTCATCTTTGCAAATGGTTTAACAATTTATTCCATGAATTGTATTAGCTGCATGCTAGTTGAATCTGAATCTTAAATTTATTTAGTTATTTTATTGCTGTACGTATAGGGAGACGCTCGTAACTTATCTTGGGATGTTTAAAAATTATTCGATTGATCAAATATCTAATAAAAACGTTGTAAGTATCCAGTCTAAAAATAACCTTTGAATTGTGCAAATGCAATTGTTCGTTTCTTGGGCCGCGCATATGATGGAGACGCATGTCTTGGCAAAGTCTAAATGTCCATGCAGAGTTTTGGCAAATGTTGGACATATACTCAAAATACGGAACTGGGTCAAGTTTTATAAAGATATTTCCCAAGCTAAGAGTCAAGGTTGCATTTAACATAAATGGCTATATTCAGTCCGCTGTTGATGCTGATAAAAAATCCATATATAAATTGAGATCAAATAAGCCGTAATATGAAAGCAGCCAAAACAGCCGCGATTGGCTTTCAACGTGTTGCACAGTTGCAAATGCCCTTTGCAAGTTTTTAATGAGCAACATGCACTTGAAAAGCATAAAGAACAACAACATGCAAAATTAAATTATTTTGCAAAAATTGTGCCATGCAGTAAAAGTGGCCGCGTTGTTGTTGTTGCTGTTGTTCTGTTGTTCTGTTGTTGTTGTGTTGTTGTAGTAATATCTGTTGTTGATGTTGTTGTAATTGTTGCGTCGACGCCTACGCGACTCGAGCTAATTTTTTTTTCGGACATGAGACACGCTACTTTGCGTTTTTAGCTGCCAGACGCCGGCGGCAGAAGCGACAACAACCGCTGCCGTGGCCGCTGCTGCAGTTTTGCGGCACGCAGCACAATGGGGCACACGCATAGAGACGGCTATCTGAGTAAGAAAGAGAGCGCACTATATCATGCATGTATGAATGAATTAGCAGGTTGCGTGTGTGTGTGTGTGTGTGTCTGTGTGGGCTGTGTGGGCTGTAAGCCGAGATTTTTGGCGCCAAATTGAGCATGCAAAAAAGATCAACGCTGCGTATGCGTAATGGTTGGCGCATGCAAAATAACTGAAATGAGTTGAGCTCACGTGCCGGCACCCACACACATTGCCACGCCCACACCCCAAAGGATTGCGTGTCATTTGTTTATAAACACATCAGCTGAAACAAAAAAACAACAATTGGCTGACGCTTGACGCCGGCTAACCCAAAGCCCCAGTGCTGTCGACCCTTGACACCCATGCAACATCAACAACAGCAACAATAGCTACCACAGCAACAATAGCAACAACTGCAACATCAACAGCTGCGGCAGTTGCATTCAGCAGCTCCCAATTTGAGGTTCGCTTTTACGGCCTGGACAGAAACTGCAGCAGCTAAAGGACACTGTGTCCTCCTTCGTTTTGGGGGCGTCGCAATTTTTTCGAAATCGAAATCCAAATGGCAGCCCTTGGGGCAATTTCTGGTTGCTGCCGCATTGTAATTTCTTTAAAAGCAATTCATTTCATAATGGGGAAATAAAGGAGAAAAAAGAAAAGCGAAAAATACATGAGGGAAAATGCGAGCTCTGACAGAAAGAAAAGCAGCCAAACGAAAATGGCAAAAGTAATGCAGGAAAATGGACTGAGCGAAGCTAAATGAAAATGGGCTGCAGGAGGTAGGGTGGGGTCGGGCAAAGGTTGGGTTGTGTGGTTAAAACTTTTGCAAGAAATGTAGCCAGGACACACACACACAGACACACACACACACATACTCTGGCTATGCAGTTATCCTTTGTTCGCTAGGATTCTACGCCATTTTCAGCAGCGACGTTTTATGGTCTACCCCCAAAAACTTCCACACACTCGCCCTGCCCAGCCATCAAACAGAGCAGACAAAAGCTCTTTTTTTGTTCGTTTTCCTTTTCTTTTATTATTATTATTTTCTTTTTTTTGTTTGGGAAAGTTGTTTATGGAATTCATTTTATTACAAGCCTTCCACGTTTCTCTGCAGCTCTTCTTGCGGTTTCTTCTGCTGCCGCTTAGTTTTGCAGTCCCGTTGCCTTCTTATAGATAATAAGAAAATTATACATTTTATTCAACGGCCGCGTTGCAGGCGAATGCCGCAATGCCCCCAATTTGGAGTGGTCCTTAATTTGCTGTTAAGCTATTTAGTATTATATCCTTTCATTCGCTCTCATAATTTGCAGCCTTGACTTGAAACTGTCTTGAATTCAAATTGCATTCCAATGCGTCTAACGGTTTTATCATCATCTGTGATCATACTTATGCTATATAGGCATCTATATAATCACCCACTCCTTCAGCGATTTGTCGTTTATCCGCAGTTTCGTCTGCTTTGTATTCGTACCGTCCCGTCAGACACTAATAATTTTCTAAATTCAGCGTTTTTTGTTGGCCTTTGGCGTTCTGCCCACTTCGTAATTGGCTCAAAACTTTGCGGCTCACATTTAATTAAATAAATTAACGTTTATTTGGCATTTGCGGTGTTTTATGGATTTGTAGTTTTGAATTTGGCATTCCCCTGCCTAACAATAAATCATGTTTATCATCATTCGTTTGTATGGATTCATATATATATATATATATATATATATTTGACAGTTTAGCATTGAAGGCACCCGAACAGCAATTCGGCTGCACGTGCAATTTGGCGGGATGCCAGACCAGCGAATAACAATTTGTAATTGGCTAAACATGTTCTAGGACTGAAAGTCTATTTACTAGGATTTTATTTGGTATATCATTGGGCCCAAGCAGGGGCATGCAATTCCAATAGGTGTGCAAGCTGGGACTTGCAACTTGGGTGGGCACCCCGGCAGCCAAGAACTTGGAACAGAAAACGATTTCTTTTATGCTGCATAATTGACTCGACTGAAAATCGTATTTAATTTACTTGGTATTTGTATTATTTCAAGTATTCAGTCAAGACCCCAGACCTCAGGATTCTCTAGCTTAGATATAAATGAATGAATCATCATCATTATCTTTGGCGATAGTATTGCATTCCCAAGCACTTGGAGCACACACCTCAGCGGCGACTGTCAGAGCTGGCGCCCGAGCAGGGTCCTGCACCAGCTGCAGCTGGGGATTAGAGCGGTCCGCTAACAATTTGAGGAACATGTCGTCCTGTTGCTGACATCGAACGGACATGCCACTGACAATTACGTGGAAAAGCAGCTCAAAAAAAGTGCCAAACTGTAGCAGAGGCAAAAAAATGTCGGGCAATTAACTTAAATACGTTTCAACTTTTTACGTGCAAACCGACAATGTCCTGTCCTAGTCCTGTGCCACTTGCCCGAGTGCTCAGTTTAAGTGAGTGTGTGTACTAAATATTTGAGTGTGTATGTGTGTGCTTATGTGTGTGCAGCGAAGCAAAAAGTTTTGAAAAACTAAAACATCAGCGTAAAACAATGAAAATATTCAATGTACTTACGATATACAGAAAAAACGACAAATTTTTAAAGAGCAAACAGAGAGGAGGTAGGGTAGACAGGGCAGCGGGCTATGTGGGTTGGCGTTGGCCCTGAAAGGGGTCGCTCGTAAATTACAACAGTAATTATATTTAATAACCGCAATTAACTTTGTAATAATGTCAATGAAAATGATGAGACAAAATATGATTAAAAACAAAACACAAAAAAAAAAACACAAAACAAAAAGCAATAAGAGAATAAACAAGAGACAAAGGAAAAAATGTGCAGAATGCTTTCAAGCTATGTAAATCCTCACCCAAATGGCAAATCGCTCGACTTTAGACGCTTATGGCTAAGATAATGCGGATTTAAGTGAGCTGGATGGTCAAGGAGCAGAGTCGAGCAGACAGCTATCATAAAAGACTCGAGCGCTTTTTGCATTTATGAGCTTTATTGGCGAACCGCAACAGCTGCGTCTTGGTCCCTGCTCGGGCGCCAGCTTGGTATCATATCACATACAGCATTTAGATTTACAATGGCTTTGGCTGGGATTCTTGACCGAGTTTTTTATGACATTTAATTGGACACACAGATTGTTGTGTTCTAATTTGTGGTGGACTTTATGATTTGATTCCCGGAAACAGATCAACAATTATAATTCAAGTTCATTTTCGGGGCTGCTGTTGTAATTAACAGATCAAGTGGCCATGGCTAATCGAGTAGCCACAAAGAGGTGCTACCCCGAACCCTGCTCTGTTGCTGCTGAGGGTGGTTTACTAGCTTAGCCAACCCTATTATCCAGGGGTAACTGATAACTGCAATTAATAATTTTGACCTTTTCTGTTGTTGTTTTGTTTTCCTAGTTCACGCCGTCAGCTGCGTTTTGAAGCTTGACTCGACGTTAAATGCATGAAATTTATTTTCGTTTTCACTCTCATCTATTCCTGCAGCCTGAAGCCGCCGCCCAAGGATGGCGTCACTAAGAGCAATCCATCAAAACGGCATCGGGAGCGCCTCAATGCTGAACTGGATCTGCTTGCCTCGCTGCTGCCCTTCGAGCAGAACATACTTAGCAAACTGGATCGACTGAGCATACTAAGGCTGTCCGTTAGTTATTTAAGAACCAAAAGTTATTTTCAAGGTGAGTACGGGGCATATTTTTAATGGGTATTATGAGCGCCCCGCCCCTAGCCAGAAGGCGGGTGGTTTTTTTTCCGGTAAACTCGGAAAAACTTAAAACGCACCCGCACGGACTTGGGCAAAGGTGAAAGCTGAACCCCACCTCCAGACTCAAACTTCTATATCGGACCCATCCCATATGGCTGGCCTCTCAGGAGCGTTTGGGCAATGGTTTCGCCTTCGCCTTTTTGCCATACGGCGTTACATTCCGGCCTATTAAATCGATTATGCTGCCATTGCCAGAGAGTTGCTGCCACATTGTAACTGCCACTGAATGGTGGCAGACCCTTAACATGACTCATAAATGATTCAAAACTAATTTCAACGCCGCTACGGGGCGTCCTGCTCCTCTCTGTCTGTGCTCTAGTCTTGGTCCCAGCTGAGGGATACGCACACACATTCACACACTCCCGCACACTGTCGGGAATAACACACGCACGTGGCGAAATTAGTCCTGTTGACGGATTAAAGTCGTACCAGGAAAACAAAAGAAACAGAAGAAACTCACAATTTAGTTTGTCTTCTTCTCATTTGATACTCTAAGCTCAGGGTGTATTATTAGTGTAGCAAAGCCCTGTAGATAAAACAGATATATATATATATGTTTTATGTACAGGGCTTTGTTATATGTATGTATATATTTACTTTATAAATCTATTACTTTTATAGCTGCTTAATAACACTTGGTATAGATGAATTTTAGTAAATTTGTTATCTGCGTTATTTATCGAGATGAATTTTAAACTTATATTTTAATTATTTAAAATATTTAGTCGTTGAAGAAAAAACAACTTAAAAATTTTATTCAACTAAAATTCCTACATATTAAGTATATGTTACTGCAGAATATGAATATGTAAATTATCTAAATAGTAAGGAATAGTTTAACGGATGCCATAGGTGGGACGATAGTTAAACGAGTCGGAAGTAACACGTTTGATAGATTTATAATGAGTTCTAGGTTATGTTAGGGAAGGTAAGCAGTATTAAGTAAAGTGATATAAATATCATATGCATTTAGAACAAATAGTATGCAAGATTGCAGTTCATAATATTAGAATGTTTTCCATCTTAACTTTTAAGTTTAATTATAAGCTACCAACCTATCCTCGTTTAAGACACCACAATCTCAAAGCTTGAGCCCGCATTCCCGCTCTTTAATTTTCCCAGCTAGTCGTTTGCTAGGACAAAAATGTTCTTATGGAGTAATATTCCATCTTATTGACATAGTTTGTTTTCAAGTGTATCAAAACTTCGAATAGTTGTACGGTCAGCTTTTTCCTGTCTTGTGCTTCTGGTTTTTAGTTTTCTTAGTTTTTTACTTTTCTGGTCCGCCTGGCAAATGAATAAAGGAGAGCTCCAAGCGAATAGGAAATGGAAAAATGGTCAAATTTTTGGGCCAGGTAAATCGAAGCAGACGAGTGAGGAAACATATGTACACAAATGCGAACACACACACACACACAAACACACATATTCCTCTTAGTGTAGGGGTTGGTTTTGTTGTTATTTTTTCCTTTCTCTTTGCTTTTTGGCATAAATATTTCGATGTTTTTTGCGTCTAATTTAAATTAATTAAAACAATGCAATAAAAGGAGAACGAACTTGCCCGCTTTGATGGCTTTATTATCGACTTGGTTCATTGGCATTTCGCTTTGTTTAACGACATAAATTTAATTGCCTCGGTTCAGAAGGAGGACGAGAGGTAGGGGGTTGTTTATTTGTATATAAGAAAGATGAAGTGCCCGCACACAACGTTAATTAAGTTTAAGTGCAAAAATTGTAGCGAAAATTGAAAGAAAAGCGGAGGGACAGCAACCAAAGGACTATTAGAGGACTCTTTGTGCGGTATTTGTGACTCACGTGTGTCCAGCTTTTGGGCTGGGTTCTCATGTGCCAGGACACAAACAAACTACGGCAAATACTCGAGTAAATATTTTGACAATTAGCGGTCAAAACGCAGTTGGGCGTTAATTGCAATCGCAAACAGTTGCTGGCCAGTTCAAGTCTTCGGCGACACGTGCCCGTTGCATTGTGCTAAGTCAATATACGATCCTAAGTTTCCTTTGATTAGAGACCAACAACCACTCGCTTTAAAAACAGGCACGCGCTGCGTTTCCTTTGCGCATTCTGCCCGAGCCAAAAAGGACGACGACGGGTTAATGGACCAGAACCGTTGCGCCGTGTGCCCCCGTGAGTGCTCAGTGTCCTGTCAGCTATATACATGTCTCTGTCCATCTAATGTTTTTTCTGAGAGCGAAGGGCGAGGGTTTGACAAAACGTCGCGGCACAGGTCAAAGTTTGTTTACGTTTTGGCTTTATTTGTTTGTCTAGATGTTTTTCGGATATTATCAGGATCATTTAATTTACAATTAGTGGGTGAAGAGGGGAAGACTGCAGTAGCGGGTGCGAGTGTGTGTGGGTGTGGGTGTGTGTTGGAGTTAGCGTTAGTGTGTGTGCCACGGCTTGTGGGATTTCCAAAACTTAAGCACTCAATGCAATTAATTTAAGCCGCCAATAGGTTTAGATATCCAATGTATATTTATATAGAGAGCTCTATATAAAGCTCTGTTCTATGCTTATGTGCCAGTATTTACGTATGTATATACACATTAAATGGCCCACTAGGGGGTTGCTCGGTAGACACTTACAACAACAGCAACAACTTCAGCGTCCTGCATCTATATAGGGGCAGTTGTTGACCCTGACTTGCGCAAAAGCGAAACGGCGAACAAATTTTCTCTATACCAGGAAAAAAAAAACAAACAGGCGGGCAAAAAAAGCAGCAATGGAAGAAAAGCAAAGTTCGTATTCATTTTCGCCAGGCTTTCAAAGCTGCTTTTCTATATACATAGACACTCTACTAGAACAAAAAGAAAAACAACAACTAAATAATTAAAGCGCGCTGCTAATGGCCCATTGTCTTGGCCTGGCCCCAGCCCCTGACCCGTACCACCCACGCCATAATTGCAGGCCAAGCATTGGCGCCTTATGGCTAGGAATAATTGTTTAGACGCGTAATTCGTACATTTTTAATGTACTCGTTACGACTCTTTGGTCCTGCCAAAGGGCTGGGTCCCCTGCCCCTGCCTCAGCGTGCCTAATTGATGACTTGCGTAATTAACTGCAAAATGAACTGAAATGCTCTCATTGATAGTTTTGTTTAATCCCTCCAAATGGCGATTGCACGCAATCGAGCAAAACCTCTAAATAAGCCCCAATCTTAACCCAAACCCGTTCCCAAAGTAAGCAACTAAATTGCCCAATAAGTAAATTGGACTCGAATCAGAATTTGGTATGGTGCGGTGTGTTCCAAATTTCATAAGCTAATGTCAATTCATTTCAAAGAAAGTCAGTTGTGAAACTATCTTAAGAACATTAAGTATACGTAAAACATTGTTTAAATGAAACATTTAAATAGAAATGGATCATTTAGATATTTCGCTGTTGGAATGTTGCGGTAATGTAACAAACGAATATGTGCCAAATCTCCTAAGAATCACTAAGAATTTAAATCCACCTAACTAATATACTTAATAGTCTACTCAAGAGCTGAATTCAGGTGAGACCCAAGTCTTAAAAAAAATGCTGTGGATATGGAAAATATGTATTTGTGCTTATGTACAAACAGATTTAAATGGAACATTTGAATACACTTCAGTTATAAGACAGCTCTTTTGCAAAAACGAGTCCTCTTGCAAAACGCAAAACGATTATCTGTTGGCGGTCGCCTACACAAAATGTATATTAATTTCATAATTTATTGATTAATTCCAGTAAATTAACCAAATGCATATAGATCAGAATATATACGAACAATGGAGCCGGTTGCGAATGACTCGCAGTTGACTTTTGCCGCTTTTGGTAATTGGAGCTTGGTAGTGGGAACGTGTCGGTTGCCAACCAGAGTTCCCACACATGATTAAAATATGAAAGATATTTTTATTCAGACTGCGAGGCAGCAAATCATGTTGGTACTACGACTGGTTATTGAGATCTAGTTCTCTTTGGGATCTGGCCTCGTGGGAAGCGAACTGCAATTGCGATCGTGTGGCAACTCTGAGCATATTTCAAGTTGTTGCAAACGCGACACATGAGCTTGGGATCAGTTTCCGTGGACACCCCCTACCCCCACCATCCAGCTTATGTTAACAAGGTCACTTGGTCCGGCTTATATATGTTTGGGAGTGGGGTCTTGGGGATTGGGCCAGGCAGTTATGCTATTACCAAAATTGCCGCTAAGCGTTTGTTAATGGAGCCCATGGCCATGTGCTATGCGAATCACACGGCCCAAGGGGCCAAGGCTCAGCTCTTAACCTATAAACATACTGAGCTCCGAGACTCGCCAATTTTTCGTGCATATACATGACTTTCGTGCGTTGCTCCAGTTTAGGCCCATTAGTAGTAGTGGGCTGGGGACAGGGGCATGGGGGCAGTGGCGTAGTGGCATAGTGGCATAGTGGGCAAGGGGGGTTGGTCTCCGGGCTTGTGGAATCTATACCCAGACAATGGCTCGAAAACGCCGAGGCGCAGGCGGACATGCAATCAGTCAGGCGATGCACTTTAACTACAACTGTCCTCGTGCAAGGTAGTGCCTATTGTTGTTGTCAGCTGTTGTTGTTGCCAGACGCCTCGTATTGTCACGCCGCTCAGCCGTGTTGGGTTTTGGTAAAGAGTTGTGCCCAGCGCGAGAATGCGGCAGACAACATTGCGTGACTTACGTAGCTCGAATGGAACCCTCTCTACCCCCACTCAATTTAGCCCTTCCGCATCCAACAACAACAGGTACATTATCTAAAGGCCTAGTTCAATTTAAAGCGGGCCAAAGAGTGTTTAAAGACCTGAGAGAAGCAAGTTCTAATTTTCATGTAACTAAATCAATAAGGGGAAATGTCGCAAATGCCCAGCACAAATTTAGGTTAATCATTTTCATGGCACAGTTCTTAAGTTTTTGCCTGATTTTGTTAATATATTTGTGATTTTATATTGTTTATTCTATTATGAATCGGAATGCCAATATATGCATATAAAATATCTATTGATTAATTCTCGTAATTAGGAAAAATGTGATCTACATAAATTTTCTTACCTCCGTTTTAATTACATTCTTATTATATTGTCAATTGTCTGAGATCAGGATAGAAACATAGATGATCAAGCGAGATTTTGTAATATTATCTGTCTTTTACAAACTTTTTGTAACCCAACCTCAATATTTTATTTATACTGAGTTTAAGAAAAGAAAAGTTCTTTACATTTTTACGAGCCTAATCTCAATATTTACAAAGAACGTTAGGTACATGAAATCTCTGTCTCTATACTTACACTGGGTGCATTCTCCCAGCTTTTTTCTATATTAAAGGGAACCGCGTTTAACATAAGCTTACTAATTTATTAGAATCGAATACATATTCGGAAGACCTCTGTGTAGTTATTAAAGCTTATTCTGGTCATAATTCCAATATACCTTCAACATTTCTTTATCCTTATCCTTTATAAACTCTCCTCTCCCGCTTTCCCCTCCCCCCCTTACCCGCTGAAGCGCGCCTCTCGTCACCCCTGACAATGGCTAGCATTTTAGTGCTGTCAGTATTTCAATCAATTGGGCTGATGAGTTTGACATTTCCATGACATATTTGTTTATGAGCACGAAAAATATTTGCCAAAATGTCAGAATTTAAACTTTATTCATTGTTTGCGCCATGCCGTGCCAAGGGACACGCCCCAATCGCAGCCCCAACCACCGAACGCCCAGCGCATAATTGACGCCATTTTGCAGCAGGCGTCGCAGCTGGCTTCGCTGTCGGCGTCGCTGCTCTGTATCTTGCAGCCCGTCTGCGCGCACGCTTTTCCGAAGTTGGTTTTCCGACCTTCTTCTGTTTGCTGCTTCACAGTGTCCTGGGTGGGGTTTTCGGGTTAGTCGACGCCATTTTTATGTGTGTACCCCGCGATCCCGCTCCTGCGCCCGCTTGCAACTAGCCGAGATTTTGCGCTTTTCCGCCTTTACAAGATTTACGTTCATCCACCAAAGCGATGGCGAGGGGGTAAGGCGAACCGGCCGCATCATGGTCGCTGGTGGTGGATTTTGGTTTATGTTGCACGTGAAATGGCGCATTTTCTGAGCTCTAACGCGAGGGCCGCTTAAGCAGTTTACATTTGGCATGAACGCGCTTTAAGCCATGTCGTAAATTTGGTTTATGCTAAGCAGCTTGCAATAAAGTAAACCCAAGCACGCCCAAAAATCGCGCCAGATTTGTTACCAACTCCCAACGACCAGCCACTACCCTAGCCCCTAACCCCAGACCACTGCTCCCAGCTTAAGTTGAGCCTAATTAAATGTGTTTATGCACGTGAATAATTTTACCGCAACAATAAAAAAGCCAAGAAAATAAAATAAAAAATGTGTGTAACTGTAATAATAAGAAGTACAAGTCGCAATGTAAACTGAGCCTAATTAAATTATGAATAATTACCACAAAATGTTGCTCTAAAAGCCCTTTCGGGCATCTCGCACGCACATGATGCAATTTGTTTTGGCCACATTACGTGGCTGGCCAGCCTGGAGGTTCAACTATTTGTTTTATCGCACTTTTGCTAAAATGAACACTCTAACACACCAGCACACACACACACACACACACACACGCACGCACACACACACACACACACACACATACACACACACACACACACACACTCAAACACACTTACACTCAGGCACTTTTGTTAATTTGATAAAAAGCTAAGGCAGCGCACAGATTAGCTAGAAAAGAGCCCAGGCAAGCCAAGTCTGGGATGGGCCAGGATACAGTACACTGAGAAAAACTGGCTAGCATTCCCCTTAAATAAAATAAAATACAAATATAGGTTTTCCCCACATATACATATCAAGCTACCTTAAACTGATTGTGAATTATAGCAAACTGATTTTACCATGAATGTGTACTAGAGGCGAGAGATGTTAAACTCGTCTTAAAATTTTCCATTTCCAAGTCTTAATTTAAGCAATAAAAATAGAAAATAAAGGCACCCCCGTCAGACTTTTTATTAAGAGAAATACAAATATAATAGATTTTTAGATTATTACTTTAAGTGAAAAAGCAAAGAACCCAAAGAGCGAACAAGCCTCACAAGAGATTTCATTTGCTTGTAATATAATAATAAAAGAACAAAAAAGTGTAGCTCTACTGAGCTTTTGTATAGAAAAGTGTGGGAATCTAAGTAATTTTGCTCAGTGTAGCTTTAGCGCTAGGGGTAGGCCAGAGTTTTGGAGCTGCTAATTGAAATGAGAGACCCTGTGACTGGGCTGTGGTTGCTGTAGTCCTTGTTGTAGTCCCTGTTGTTCTTGTGGTTGTTGCCCAAGGGTTGCTGGGCCTTTGGACTTGCAGTTAGTTGTGGTCTTTGCCATGCGTAAATTAGGTTTTAGTTTTTATTCATTTCTCCATATATTTGGCTGGTTTTTGTTTTTTATTTTCATTTCACTCTCATTTTTATTATTTCCATTTGCGCTGATAAAAATCATAATTTATGACATCAGCTGCCGTGGCATATTTTATTTCAAGTCGCATATAAATTTGCTTATAAAATTTGTCCCAAGACCAGACAAAACTCAGCCCTAGAGTCGTGGAAATATATTAGCTCTAGTTTTGTTTGTTCTCTTTCTTTTTTTTTATCGTTTGTTGCGCATAAATCAATTTTTGTGACAAATTTATTATAAAACTTGAGGCGCAGAAGAAAATATGTGGAAGGAAACCCCCAACGACCAGGAGGAATACCCAAAAATATTGCTTCAAAAATGGCGGCGTCCTGGCGCAAGGGTGTTTGTATGGTGTGCTTGTGTGTGTGTGTGGGTGTGTGTGTCTATGTGAATGTGGAGGGGTGTAATATAGTATGAGAATGAAAGCTGGTGCCAGGCTCAAGCTAGGGCTTTTGGGAAAGGAGGCGGGGCTCATAAAATATTACAATGACACCATAAACAATTTTTAGTACTTTTCCATGCCAGCTGTAAATATTTATTGTATATTATGGTCTACTATATAGTATACATAGCTATATTGGATTTTTATGAAGTAACTATGGTTTCAAATTGGTAGGGTTTATAGAGAAAAGCAGGGGAGGTGTGCTGTAAAACGTTTTCGAGCGAGTTTATTTATGGTGCAGCAATACGTCTAAAATATTAATGGATAATAAAATATAAAAATTTCGAGCTCATAAATATTTAAGCTGTACAACTAACTCGCTCTAACTCTGACTCTCTATCACTAACTTCCACTCTCTTTCTCTCTTTGCAGTTGTTATGCATAAGGATAAGGAGGAGAACGGTGTCCTGCCGCACATACACGCACA
This sequence comes from Drosophila littoralis, assembly GCA_018903485.1. NCBI lineage: Eukaryota > Metazoa > Arthropoda > Insecta > Diptera > Drosophilidae > Drosophila > Drosophila littoralis. The sequence continues at coordinate 8,883,214 of JAEIGF010000592.1, forward strand.
TGATGGCTACAGGACGCGCGAGTTGGGCGCCTTCGAACATGGCCTGCTGGATGGTGATATGTTCCTGCAGGTGAGTCGCAACTTTAACTCCCACCCCCACCAACTTACCTTACCTGCAACGTCCCTCCCTTGGCCTATCGTTAGTTAGCTTAATTTGTCTTCATCAATTTGTTTGGCCATTTGATGGCTTCATCGCCAGGATATGCCGCGCCAGTCAGGCGCATAATCAATCAGCGCTCGTTGAGAGAGATGGCAGGGGCAGGGTTGCATAGTATTAATATCTCCACATAACCGTATACATATTGATAAATGCTTTTGGGAGACACGCAAAGTTCACAGCGCTTCGATTTGTGAATTCACGTGCTTATACGTTTTTTCTATGTGTGTAAAAGTGTAAAATTGTTAAACAATTGATGCAATTAGTAAAGATCTCGTTGTTGTTGTTGCTGCTGTTGGCCGTGTGCAGTTGATCAATGTGTAATTGGCGCTTGGACATGTGTTACCATAATATTTATAATTAATTTAAGCCAGTTGAGCAAACTCCAACCCAAGCCGCAGCCAACTCAAATTATGCATTTCAAGTTTATGTGCCACGCGCTGAGTTGGTCAAACTTCAATTAAATTGTCTCACACACACATACATACACACACATAGTCGCACTCACATGTTGCAAGTTGCATGTTTTTGCTGAATTAAAGCACTTTTGTGGGCCGCAGTTGCTGCATGTGGCCAGGCGCGAACATATGCACTTGTCACACTCATGACAGTTTAATTTAATGCACACATAGCTCACCCAGCCAAACCTAGACCAGGGGGCAGACAGTACCCCAACTGAGGGTTCATGTAGAAGGGGGTTAACAAAGAGTCGGAGGCACGCAATTGTGCAACATGCGCTTTATGCAAGTTTTATGTTTTCTGTTGTTTTCTTTTTTTTTATTTTTGTTTTCGGTTGCACTACACAATTCAATGTCAAAGTCTAAAACTGGTAGCCGTAACCAGCCCCACCCCCAAAATGGCATAGCTACACATTCATAAAGTGTGTTTCACAGTAAAAAGGAACACAGTCGAATGCAACGTTAAAATACATTTTAAGAATTGTCTCTTTTCTGTTTGTAACGTACCAGTATTTGAAGGTTTTAACAGTTTCTTATTCCATATAAAATCAATATTGGAACAGTTTCATATTCCATATAAAATCAATATTGGATTATGAAACTACATACTTTTGCATTTTTGTGTTTAAAAGTATTAGTATTTTATATATTTATTTCTATTATTATTTACTGTTAGATTACCTTTTACTGTTAGCTGGATAACAGCTCTTTGATTCTATCATTCAACCATTCACAAGATATCGACTCCAAGCTTGAAAATACCTTGCGGACAGTTCGATTTATAAACTCGCGTTACAGTTGTAAGAAGTCGGGCGTCGTAAAACAGCAGAGCAAAAATTCTTCAAACTTCGACATTTGATTCAAAACATCACTAATAATGATTTTGTGCTAGGTACTGACACATATATAAGTTCTAGTGTGTTAGAAGCCACTATGAAACAGATTTCCAAATCATAAGTCAAATAAATAATTTATTCAGTTCTGCTATCTAAAGTACATCCTTTATTTAAAGCACAATCTAATTGATTTCGCTATATTAACTACCGCTGCCGCTGAACAATAGGTGGCGCCACCTGCAAGTTCCTCCTTTCAAATACTTACGCAAACTCTGAAACACACCTTAATCATATGCAAAATACTGCACATTGCATTTGCCACATAGTCAGGGCGCACTGCACATGGCACAATGCAGCTGCATTACGTATACGCAGGGCGTACAGCAGGACCCACAACAAGGACTCAGACGAGTCGTGTGTCTCCGTGCAATTTGAATGCAAGCCAAAAACTTGTTTTGTTTTTGTGTTCGTTTTTTTTTGTCTTCCGGCGAATGGGCGAAGTGCAGCTAATTGCCGAGCTGCACAATTGTGCATTTCCGTGCATATTTTTGAGCCACTTCTGGACGGGGAGGGATCGGCAACTATGTGAAGGGAGGTTGCCTTTTGGGGGGTGCTGCATATTTAGTTTTAATAGCTCAGGTATTTGTTACCTGTTGCCCGTTTCAATTGCTCATGAAGTTTTACTTTTTGTTGTTGTTGTTGTTGTTTATTATGGGTCACATATTATCATTAGAAAATGGCGTTTTGTCACGCAGCTCAGCTCATGCATATGCCGCCATCTCGCTCGCACGCACATACAGCTGTTGCTGCTGCTGCTGTTCCACATCCGCAACAGTTTAGCAGCAACTGTTGACACACATTTGCAGGCGGCTTAAAAGTGGTTTAATTAACTAAAACTTTGTTAATTAAAGACATTGATTTAAAAGCAACAAAAGCAATAGGCAGAGAGCGAAATAGAGAACACGGGAGGGAGCGAAAGAGAGAGAGAGAGAGAGCTTGCCAAAGCGCCCATCTGGCGTATGCGCAATAAAATTGTTGCTAGCAATCGCTAGATATAATTTGAGCAGCATCCTCCGGCTTTATTAAGCAATTATCTGCCAGGGGTCCACAGCAAATTGGCCAAAACTCAACTAGCCCAGAGCCAAGCTGGCCAAGCTGAGGTCAGCTGCTGTCTGGCCAGGTCTTAGCCAAGGAAATGGTAAAATAATCGCTGCCAACTTATCAAAACACAAAACTGTAATGCAGCCCGACAATCAAATGAATGGCTAGATACAAAATGTATATAATGTATGAGATATACATACCCATATACATATGTATATACATGTGTCTTCCAGGCTTTAACTGTGGCTGTGGATGTTGCTGTGCCGCACAAGACGGGCGTGTATTATTAAAAACGCATTAGAAGACGCCGCTGCCTCAAAGCACATCAACTGTTACGGACAGCTCGGACAGTTGCCTCATATAAACTGATGCACAGACGGACACAGATTTCAGGGGATGGCAGCAGCACACAAAGCTAGACAAGGAGAGGGAGAGAGAGAGTGAGTGAGAGAGAGTGGGAAAGCGACAGACAAAGAGAGAGAGAGAGACTACTAAAACAATTAAGCTGCAAAAAGAAATCTGGCTCTTTGGTCTTTAGGCGGAAAAAGAAAGAACTGTTATTTACCTGCAGCCGAATATTAAATACTCTTGCTTAAGTATTGCAGATTTGTAATAAATCCCAATATTGGTCGGTTTGTTTCTATGGGCATTGAAGAGATTGTTTAGATATTCAAATCATCATTGATGAGTCTGAATAAGAAATATTAAACGACAGAAAGCTTCTCTAAAATTAAATATTTGATCGACAATGAAAGTCATATGACATCGTAATCTTAGCCGAACCCCTTTGACATTTATACATATTCACAAGTCTTACCAAGCTAGCTTAACTGAGAAATTTATTGGCATTGACGCGGGGGAACGGATGGACAGGGCTATAACGACTGGACTCTTAATACTGATTAAGAATTCTCTATGAGGTCGGTTAGAACTTTTCGCAAGGGTTAAGATATAAATAAGAATAGTTAAGAAAGCGCGACTTTTATGTGTACTGCATTTAACTCTTCAGTAATATACATATGTATATAAAATTCCAAATATTGCGCACTCTATTATTTATATCGGCTACACGGCCGCATAAAACAACTAGAAGTTCATCTACTGAATTTACAAAAAAAAAGGAAGATATATACACATAAAATGGGGAAGACAGATACCTTTTTGAATACATCTGATGTTTTAGTACAAATGATGGTTTATGCTCGGCTTAAATGGACTTCTTTGGGTTGACTGTGATGAACGCAACTAGCATTACAGTCTATACTGCTCGGAGTCTTCTGTTCCTCGTATAAATTCATATATTCCAAACTATTTAACAAGTAGATAGACTTAGTTTGTATTCGGTATTGCAACGCGACTCGTCTGCGTTCCTCGGTCGGTTGCAGCACGATGCATCGGGTTGCGCGCGAAAATAAAGAAGAAGAAGCTTATCTATCAAATTAATATTTATTAACAACCCCATTTGGCTACAGGGTATCGAACAGCAACAAAAACAGCAAATTGTCAAAAGCGAATCAAAAGCATCCTGTTTTTATCATAATCTCCTTCTCTCTCAATCCCTCTTTCTCCTTCTCTTAATGTTTTGCTATCTCTCTTGGGCACACTGCAGCTACCGTTGGTCATATTTATAAAGATTATTTATGCACTGCCGCCGCCGGCTTGCTGACAATCCGCACAACCACAAAGACGCCCCACCAGATTTATATGCTCCTTCTATTTCCAAACCCATATCCATATCCATATCCTTTGGCGGGTTGTGTTGATGCGTTTTAAATGATGACGCCACTTAGCGTTTATGTCGGTTAATACCAACTCTGAAAACACTCCGATTCGAGCTTCAGCTCCATCTGTGGCTGTGGCTGTGGCTGTGGCTACTCCACCTTGTTTTTTTTTCTGCTCTGCTCTGTAATTAGCAGCAATCGCGCGCATTTGTCTCAACCAACTGAGAGGATGGAGGAGCAGTTGCTTCTGATGCTGCTGCTGGTGCTGCTGCTGCTGTTGTTGCCGCTCCTCGTCCTTGCCTCTGTTGCAAATTGATATTTAAATACGCTCATATTAATTACAGTTGCAGTTTCGGCATCTCTTTCTCTTTATTAATTAACACCGCACCGTCCCCACAGCACTAATGAGAGACTTAGCAAATTTGTCTTCTCAGAGCCGCATGTGGCACACACACATTTCACACGTTGCAGTAACGCTTTTAAAGGTCTGGGTCCCAGCAAAAGTAAAAAGATTATAGTTAGAATACATTCAAAATAAACATTGATATTAAACCTTCGCATTTCTGGCAGAAACAAAACGAAGCTTAGAACCGGAGCTATAGGGACTAAAATAATCTAATCTGAATATAATAAAGAATAGTTTTGGTTTATTTATTCTAAACCTGTCATGATTCTTTAAAATTGATTTTCACAGGGAACAAAATAAGCGCGCTCCACTGTGCGACGCCATTTTGAATGACACACTTTACCGTTATGCACTCAAAATCATATTTATATTGAAATATTGCATGCGTAGCGCCCATTAGCAGCTTATAAAAATCAAATATAAAACAACAAATTCACAACTAACTGTAAAGAAAATGTAAAGAAATTAAATCAAAATATTTGTTTTTTCGACAAGTATGCATTTTTGTATTTGAGGTTAAGTTTATTCACACCTAACCTCCAAATAATATATATTTTTTTTGCTTAACAAACAATCTATAGATAATTACAATGCAACATTGCTCGAAATGAAACCTGCAATTAAACAAAAACAACAATTACTCAACAGGCGAGAGGGAGAGGAAATACATGAGGGAATGGGCTATACTTAAATATTTTTGTGAGGTGAAACAAATGCTGGTACCGGACCTCGGCGTCAGAGTCTGCATTTAGTTGAAACTCATTGATTTAATTGCGCATCATTTCCTGGTTGAATTTGATGTGGAACTTCAACGTCCCCCGTTCCCCGTGTCCCGTCCCCTACCTGTCGCTTTACCTGTCTCTATCTCTGTCTTTGTCTCTGTCTGTGCCTCCAATGAAATGAGCTCGCTTAAGCCCTGATTACGTTTTAGCCTCAAGTTAGCGCCGCTGTCTTTGACCCTCGTTTTTCTCTCCCTCTCTGTCTCGCTGTCCGTCTCCCTGTCTGCTTCTGTGCTTCATTCACAGGTTTTTGGGGCTATATCTAGACCGCGAAATGATGGATTAATCCATTCAAAAAACCGGCAGCTACTACAATTACGAGACGTATCAGCCCCTTGTCGCTGTCTATACTCGACCCCCCTTCTTGCTATTTGTATTTGTCCCTCTATCTTATTCGCTGTCTTTCTATCGATTTTCTGGCTGTAATCTTTAGCTTGTCAATTGGACAGCTTTGTACCCCCCACCCTTCCCTCAAGCAACATTTAATTCGTAGTTTTGATTTAATTTTTGTCTTTCTCTCTCTCTCTCAAACACACACACACACGCACACATACAATTTTTCCATTTCTCTTTTGTTCTTGCAGGCTCTAAATGGATTTCTAATGATACTGACATGCGAAGGCGAGGTCTTCTTCGCCACGCACAGCATCGAGAGCTATTTGGGTTTTCATCAGGTAAGTGGACAACAGTAACAGCGGCCTCTCGGGGGTTGGGCGCTTCATCTTTTTGATTGATTTTAATTGCCTGCAGCCAGTCGGGAGTTTCTATGAATGATACCATGTGTTGCCTTCTTCTTTTTTTTTTTTTGGGTTAAGCTCATTGCGGAAATGGGCCAAAGTACAGCCCAGCCAAAATCAGTTATCGAACCAACTCCAGAAGCTTGGGCCAAACCCTATCCATACCCAAAGCCTTTAAAAACTAGTTACAAAGAATACTTGCATGACTGGGAGCCAGATCATATTACAAGCAAATATTATATAATTCAAGGATGAATATGCAAGGCATCACAATGTAATGAACGGTAACCGTTGGGCGGAAGAGAACGTTGACCTTACGAATATTAAGTTCATATGTAATCCTTATAGCAAAATGCAGATCTCAATAGGATGTAACTTTTTGCTTCCCATTCCTATTCCCATCTATTCTATAGAGCTTCGCGAGCTTAAATAGGCATATCTCGCCAGCATTATCCGAATATATGGTTTTAGTTATTCTCTATAACCGGAGTTGCCCAGCCAAAAATTGCCCGCCAGCTTGATTGGTATCTAAACAAATTTTGGGTTTCAAGAACAAACTAAATATACCCTTTTTCGCCTTCCGAAAAAGTGTAAAAAGGCAAATAAAATTATGAAGGTGCCACACAGCAGATGCCACCGATGCCAGGCAGGCGGCACGGCACGACGCGTTGCGTGGCAGGTTCTGTGGCCATAAATAAAAATCAGATCAGCGTGAGGATTGCGCAATCGCAAATGCCACAAGATTTGCTTACGCAGCTGTCAAAGGCGTCGGACAGAGCAGGGCAGGCCGAGCCGGGCAGGACAGGGCAGAGGTACTCTGGCGCAGGGCGTGGCATTGTTGAGCTGTGGTATTATTAACTTGCGACGCCTCGGCAGCTGTGCGACCAACTGCCCCCAAACGGGGCAACATGTTTTGGGCCTAACTCGAGGAGCCAGTGGCTGCCACTACCTGAGCCTGTGCCACCGCAACGCCCCTCCCTGCTTCATCCTGCCCTGTTTGTATTTCTGTTTTTTTTTTTTTTTGCCTACTTTATTGTATTGGCGCTTGTCGAATGGAAATTGAAAATTGCAGTTAGCTTTCTTCAGGCTTATAGAGAGGCCTCTGCCCTGCTCGTCCCTCTCGTCTGGTCTTCTCATTTTAATTTAGTTGTAAATGTGTAAAGCGGCACTTGACACGCCCCGTTTGGCAGCTCAATTAAAAAACGTAGCTGCCTATTACCATGGCCATTGGCCATCGGATTGCTTATTCTTGGTCTTATTCGAGCACATTCAAGTATATTCCAATTGAGATTGCGGTCAAATCATTTGCTTTGTTGGTTTTACGTATGTAGAAAGTTTTGCGAGGCGCTGTAAGCGCTGCCTCTTAGTTCCTCCAGTTCCTTTTTTGTATGTGGGGTATGCGCTAGTGGTGGGTGCGTGCTATTCGTGTTTTCTTTTGAGATGCAGCCTCGACATTTTCAACTGATTAGTAATAAATTGCACGATCTGTGCAAAGCAACATTAAAACGGATAGATTTATCACGAGCTAGAACAGAGTGACACGATCTTACACGATTCGAAATAGCCGAGCACAAGCTCTAAAAGATTCCTCATCGAATCAATATGGGTTTGAACAAAAGAACAAGACTTACAGAAGCTAGCACGACATTAATATTACCAATTCAATCTTAAAACAGAATATATCACGACTATACAACCTTGACTTAGGACGACTTGGGCTTAACTTTAGACCGAGGTCTAACTCGAGTTTACCCTACCCCATAAAGAATTTTTTTCAATAACACGTTAACAAGAAGCTACACCATTTAGCACAATTTGACAACCAAACTTAACCAACACGACTAATTAGGAGCTAAAACGACTTCAATATGAAGTGAACACGACGTATTTATACAACCTTGTTACGACTCATCTCGACCTAAACATGGCCCAACACATCCCTAACACTGCTCAACGTTTTTAATCGTGCCTGCTTTAAGTTCGTGTTGGTGTTGTGTCGTGCTGCAAGTAAATATTGAGAGGACCTCAGCACGAGCTTTGACAAAATTGACACGATTCAATTCGACCTAAACATCGACAACACAACTCTAAAACGGCTCAACAATTTTAATAGTGCTTGCTTTAAGTTCGTGTTCGTGTAGTGTCGTGCCCAAAGTAAATATTACCACGCGCCCGTCTCTAGCAAATGCTGCATTCGCATAGCTGTCCCCCCGATCTTGTGCGTATCTTGTCTGTTCCCGGCGCGTGCAGAATTTATGTCTCAATTTGTGGCCAACATGGGGCGCATTTTCAATTTGTGTGCATTTTGATTTATACGCCCCAAAAAAATAAACGTAAGTCCCGAAACTGTAGCGAAAGCGAAAATCAATAACAAAGTTGACTGAACCCAAGAAGAGAAGAGTTAACCCAGAGCTGACCCGAGCACCAAATCTGTCTCTCTTCCTTGCAGTCGGACATTGTGCATCAGTCGGTTTACGAGCTGGTCCACTCGGAGGATCGCGAGGAGCTGCAGCGCCAGCTGCTGTGGAACAGCTTTTTGCCCGCGGACATGTCCAGCATGCAACTGTCGGAGACCCTGGCGCCCGATAAGGCGCTCTATTTGGAGCGCAGCTTTACAGTGCGCTTCCGCTGCCTGCTGGACAACACATCCGGCTTCCTGCGATTGGACATACGCGGCCGCATTAAAATTCTGCACGGCCAGAATCGCAAGACGGAGGAACCGCCACTGGCGCTGTTCGCCTACTGCACGCCATTTGGACCGCCCAGTTTGCTGGAGATACCGCACAAAGAAAACATGTTCAAGTCCAAGCACAAGCTGGACTTTTCGCTAGTCTCCATGGATCAGCGGGGAAAACACATACTGGGCTATGCGGATGCCGAGCTCGTCAACATGGGTGGCTACGATCTCGTCCACTACGATGACTTAGCCTACGTGGCGAGCGCCCACCAGGAGCGTAAGTAGTGTACATCAAACCCGTGGCATTTTTCAACTAATTCCTCTTAATCTCATCGCTTTGCAGTGTTAAAGACCGGCGCCTCGGGCATGATTGCCTATCGCTATCAGAAGAAGGACGGCGAGTGGCAGTGGCTGCAGACCAGCTCCCGGCTGGTTTATAAGAATTCGAAGCCGGACTTTGTCATCTGCACGCATCGCCAGCTAATGGATGAGGAGGGTCATGATTTGCTCGGCAAGCGCACCATGGACTTTAAGGTCAGCTACCTGGACACTGGCCTAGCCTCCACATATTTCTCTGAAGCAGATCAGCTGGTGGTGCCGCCGACCAGCGCAAGTGTCTCGCCCACAGCGCACGCGCTGCCGCCGCCGGTAACGCCCACGAGACCCAATCGCCGCTACAAAACGCAGTTGCGCGACTTTTTGTCCACGTGCCGCAGCAAGCGCAAGCTGCAGCAGCAGCAGCAGCAGCAACAACAGCTGCAGGCACAGCAATCCTCGCCGCTGGGTCAGGTCGGTTCGCCGGCGCCGGCGGTCGTCGAATACCTGCCCGATCCGGCGGCTGCTGTGGCCGCGGCCTACTCCAATCTGAATCCCATGTACACTACATCGCCGTATGCCACCGCTGCGGACAATCTGTACATGGGCAGCTCTATGCCGGCCAATGCTTTCTATCCGGTCAGTGAGAATCTCTTCCATCAGTACCGTCTGCAGGGCGCAGTTGGCGTCGGCGGCTACTATACGGATTACCCGCACACGGGTGGACCCGCCTCGGCGTATGTGGCCAATGGATTTCTCTCGTATGATGGCTATGCCATTGCCTCCAAGGCGCAAGACGACAAGTGGCAGGAGACGGGTAAATACTACAGCGGCTACAGCAGCGGCTACGGCAGTCCTACGTCTACGCCACAGGTGAGTCTCTGGGAGATTGACAAACTTTCGGCTGAGCCCTGAACTTATCTATCTGTCTAACCTCGCAGCAGATACCCCTTAAGACGCCAAAATCCTCGCCACAGGTCATGGAGGTCATCTCTTGCTCTTCGGATGGCCCCTCGCCCGTTGCCGTTGCTGGTGCCGGAGCCGGTGCCACGTCCAATGGCAGCAACGTTACGCCCAAAGTGGAACTGGCTGCGGCAACGGTAGCCGCCGGCGGCCAGGATCCCTATGAGCGTCAGACGGTGCTCATGTGGGGCACAACACAGTCGAGCGGTGTACCGCTAAACAGTCGCATTACAGCCCGCGCTGGCGGCTCACCCCAACGAACCACGCCCCTTACCAATGGGCTGAGCTATGCGCACAACAACAACAACAATGAGCACGAGCCCGCCGCGGCAGCCAAGTGGAATGGTAACAAGGAGCTGGCAGGAAAATCAACCAGCGCCGGCACCCCCGAGAGCTATCAGCTGCAGCATGACGACTCCGGCCTCTACTCGGCCTCTTCGCACACCACTTCGCCTCAGCAACAACAGCAGCAGCAGCAACAGCCACATTCCTCTCGTGGCCTCGGCTCCAATGTTAGCAGCTCCAGCAATTCCATAACGCACCCAGTCAGCGGCACAGAGCACGCAACGTTGCAGCCCAGCCATGCTCATCCGCATGCGCAGCAGCAGCAGCCACACCCACAGCCGCCCAGCTGCGCTGGGAGCCTTCAGCAACCACAGCAGCAGCAACAACAACAACAACAGCAGACGCACAGCCTTCACGCTCATCCTCACACGCAGCAGCAACAGCATCAGCAGCAGCAGCACCATCACCAGCATCAACCACAACCACATCCCCATCCACATCATCAGCACCACCATGAGGCCAATGCAGCCGCTGCAGCGCATCATTTGCATCCGCAGGCGTCGGCCGGCACCGCCAATGGCAGCGAGGTATGGTCGCCCGCCAGCTACACGCAGTACTCGCAGTATTTAGCCTATCACCACCATCACCATCACCACCATCCGCACCACCATCACGCAGCGGCTGCGTCCACACCAGGCGCGGCACATCACCATCTGCACCACCACCATCACCACGGCCAGCACACGGCAAGCCGCTAGAAAGCTATCTACAAAAAATATACTACTAGAACGCACCGTAGACGCACCACTCAAACCACACACATACACACGCACACACACACACACACACAAACACCCTTACACACCTAGCGCACCACTGAGTGCTACTGCCAGACTAACTAAACCTAAACGCTACTCCTCCTACTTAGATCCTAATCAACACCCAACTGCAGCAGCAGCAGCAGCAACAACATCTGCAGCAACAACAACAACAGCTCGTTGGCTACACGCTGCACCACCATCCGCTGGACTCGCCGCCCCATTGCCGCACACCGCCCACGCTGCCCGCTGTAAGCAGCCTGCTGAGTGGTGCTACTTCAACCGATTCCTCGCCCTATCAGCAGCTGGCAATTGTACCCTTAGCAGCGGCAACAGCATCAGTGCCGCCGCCGCCGCCGCCGCTCATCATTTGCGCGGATGAATCGCTGCAGGCGCTCAACAGCAGCAGCAACGGCAGCAGCGAGGCGCACATCAGCTCCACCTCGAGCAGCGCGGCACGTGGCGGACGCAAATCAGCCAAGCTGCAACAACAGCAACATCAGCAGCAACATCAGCCAAATTACCAGCAACATCACGCTCAGCATCTGCTCTATCCGGCCAACATAACGGCGCACACGGCTCTCGCATATGCCCCGCCGCCGTCTGGCCCCTATATCGATGGCAGTCCGCTGCTCTCCTTCTCGGAGGTGACTAACACGCTGCTGAACCAGTAGACAACCGTAGATCACACACACAGACACAAAAAGTCACATACACACACACAGAAACCATGTTCAACAGTTTTGCCAAAATGTGGACTATGACTATCGTATCTTCCATAATCTCAACACAAACACCCACAAACACAAACGTTAAGAGCACATCAGAAGAACAGAAATGCATCAGAGCAGTTCATAGGTATAAATTTAAAAGCTTCAATGAAAGAGCCGTGCTTGAATGTATTCGAAATGAATAAGTTAACGTCACGAGCAGACACTCGTTGCTTTTTAAAAGCAACTTGGCTAAGAAGTTCAAGAATGAGCCACTCGTCGAGACGTAAATGGGACGACCCATCCACTACTATGAGTGGAAGCTCGTTGCTCTTCGAACGCAACGAGAGATCGTACTGATAGTCGATGTTTTATGAATGTAGAGAGAGCCTCCTTGTGCTCGCTGTTTTATTAACGAAAAGGGTCACTTATTCATTTTCAAATCAGATGAAACTTTAAATTGATCAGCTAAATGAGCTCATTGAGTGGGAGGGATTTATGATTTAGCAAGAGATTCGTCGCAAGCGTAACGAATTGAGGATCTAACTGTCCATCCATCAAAAAAACATCGATGGTAAAACAGATTTCATGGTCCTTAATAACCTATATTTATCGATACCTAAGCTCGTTCCAATCCCATTCCAACTGCAAAGATGTCCCCAAGAACTACATTTATCTACCTCCACTTTAGTCTAACTTTCTACATAATCATGCATTTTCCCTTTGTATACAGACCATTACACATAGCTTAAAAGCAAATTATGGAAAGAATACATTTATAGCAAGGCTCTACGTCGAAAATAATCTCAATGTAATAGTATTATTTAAAAAGCAAATGTTTTAAACCAATTCAGTGAGGCGTCTCGTTAAGTTAATCCTGAGCAACACAACAATATTTACGAAAAATATATTTCTATTTATTTTACTGTGATAATTTATATAAACATTTGTACACGTATTTAACACTAGGCAGGCAATTTGAACCGTATCCGTAATACCTATTATTTCCGTTAATTGCAAAATCAAATGAAATTATGGAAAAAGAGAATACAATTAACGCCTGCCCAAAGTACATAAACTAATATTATTCAGCTTCAGTTGTAGTTACAACCAAAGATTTTTATTTCTAATATAAAAATACAAATATCGACTAATTGTAGCATATAAACCAAACCGAATTATTGGTTTCGGATAGTTGCGCCAAATTTTTAGTTACATTTTTTCAGGCACTTATAAGACGGCATTAAATAGAAGAAGAAATGAAAAACCACATAAAAAGAATTGCAATTAATTGCTTAAGTAGTCGTAAGATTAAACATAATTAAATACATACATATATCGAAATGCTTGTATTAATAATAATTAATAACTTAAATTTAAATTCAAATAGATGTAAAAACAAAACGAATGCAAGTAAATGTAATTTTCATGATTCCTATCGTTTAGCATGTAATCCGAGAGCGTGTTTGTATAGTTAAAAGATTTCTTGAATTTCTAGTCGCCCGCATATAAAACATTTACTATACATACGTACATAATATATATTATAAATAAAACAATTATTCAAAATACTTAAATTGTACATTTTAATTTGATGGCCGTGAGTTAAGGCAGCATTAATATTTGCTAATCGAAATTTTATTCCAACTACTAATATATTAAATGCAGTTGTAAAATAATTTTAACTCGCGCCAAGTTGTCAATGTAATTTACGAGTTTAATTCGATATATTAAACAATTTACTTAAAAAAAACTATTGGATATCCAGTTCATGTACTCGTAAAGCGCATATCCAAACAATCAGAGCGAAATAAAACTAGAAAATATTCAATCGAAAATAACTAAACGCAGAGTTTGCTTTTCTATGCCCTTTAATATTTATATGTTTGTTGTTGCTATGATACATTTGTTGGCAGCTACATTTTGTTGTTGTACTTCCTTCAAACTCTGGATTTCCTTCAAACAGAATTCATAATTTTTTAAATTAAAATCTGCCGGAAATATTTCTTACACAGAACACGAAACTAAATACACGCTAGGGCTGCATAAATTCGCGGTCTTACCTAGCACTGTTGCGTTATTAACAACACTGGCAAATGCCATTACGAGTAATTTATCGCTAACGTGTGTCGATATATCGCGTAGGCGCGCACATTTAAATTAACGTTTTTGGTTGACAGCATTCATTTGATGTTCATTTATTTATTTATTAACCAATGCTGGTAGCTTTCAGGCTAACTTAACTTAAAAAACATTACCTTAAATAACTAACTAACTAAACGGAAAATGTCAAACTAAAAGAAAATGTAAAACTAATTAGTTTTAAAGGAAGATTTCTTTAAGCTTATGTTTAATATGATCACTATTGGCAGAAAAATCAAATTGCATTTCAATTGGAGGACTGTTATAAAGCTTTAATGATCTGTTCATAGGTTCGTTACTGGCATAAGTAGTTCTATGAGTTCGCACAGAAAATGGCAAATGGTATCGCAAAGATCTGCTCGGCACATTAAAGTTAACGCGTGCTAGAAGGGAAGGGCAGTCAATAATTCCTACAATTAAATTGTTTAGAAAAAGCAACGCTGATATCACTCTTCTATCTTCCAGGGATGACAAATGTAGTAATCGACACCTAACTCTGTTTGGTGGTAAGGGGTCAGGCGGGAAAGGGTCAAGTTAAGGCAATGCGAATTATATTGGCAGCTTTCTAAAATATGTTTGATTTTTCATGCTGCAGAAACTGATTTATATGCCAGAAATAATGTCTTTCGTAAAATGAGCCCAGCTGCAGCATCGTTTTATCTATTTCGTTTGTTGTTTTCATGGGCAATGCAACCGCAAGCCACAAGCAACAGCCTGCATTATGCTGCAGCTTAATTGGTGACTTTGCTGCATTAATTGACAACACACAAGATGCCTTGATTGACACCTAACAATATACTATATACCATAAATATTATATGTTTTTTCTCGTAAACGCCTAAACGCCACCGCATCAGATAATAGAAAAACGCACCACAATTGATGGCGCTGCTTGAAGTCTTGTTTATAAAGGTTTAATCAACGGAAAGCCGGCACAATGGAAGCGCACCTAGACAGCAATCATATGTGGGTTAAGATATTGTAGAAATTGTTCACCACTAAATGTTTGCTACAGGCAAGAAGCGCTCATCATTAATCCAAGTACACCATGCGTAAATGTATTTTCGTGTACACACGTATGTATGATTACATACATATTTTTAATATGTACCGCAGCTGAAAGCAGCGCGATTAATCAAGTACTCTAATTTCTATATGCAATACATCATTCGGCCAAAATATTTTGTGGGTTCAACATTAGCATTGAACAGATATTGTCTAGTTTGATGGCTTCATTGTTCAAGTGGCGGTGCCTGAAGTCGAGCCACTTGCTGGGGCTACACGTATATGCATACACACGATGCCTTCTGGGCCTAAGAAACAAGCGGCGCACTTGCTCCTGGCCTCATTGCCAAGTGGCCAAGGTCAAGTTGATTGGCAAAAAAAGCCCGACCAGACAATGGGTCTAACAGGCTTTTTGTCATTTCAGAACATGTGCGCAACTCCCACAAGATGTGCACACACATATTGATTAACAATTCAAAATATTTAACATTGTGTAAAAATCAGCTTATTTCATAGACTACGCCTTTATATTTATACAAAAGACAATAGCTATTCGTTTTGCTACG
Organism: Drosophila littoralis; assembly: GCA_018903485.1. NCBI lineage: Eukaryota > Metazoa > Arthropoda > Insecta > Diptera > Drosophilidae > Drosophila > Drosophila littoralis. The sequence continues at coordinate 8,898,893 of JAEIGF010000592.1, forward strand.
CATAGATAATAAAAGCCAAACAATTGTGTGCGAGTTTTGTTTTATTTTATTTATTTGCTGTTAGGAGGATGTCTAACTTTATTTGGCGTGGCAAACCTGATGACAAAAGCCATAATACCTGACTCGAGGGTAGACAAACATTGCGTTTTTTTGTTGCCCTGTGCCATTGTCTGGCGCGCAGTTCGTGTCTTGAGTCTTTCGTTTGAACCATTTTCTAATATACAACAATTAACAAAGTGCGCGGCCTGTTTTATTTATTTGTTTATTCATTTGATTTACTTAACATTCATTGTTCGCTTTCCATTTCTTGACCTTTAATAGTCGTGTACAACACATTTTGTGCCATCGGCCGCAACGTCTATGTAGGTCTATAGAGCGGCAGCTCTGTCAGTAAGTGCAATAAATGAATCCAAAGGTGATAATCTTGGCTTATTCAGTGCTCTTCATATTGCCAGGCACGTCACTTCGTATCATCACTTAAGGTCAATGATATACGCGAAAGCTGACCGCATGCGACGGTGTAGGGCATGGGGCATGCTGCCTGTGATCATTATTCAGCGGCTCAGCAGCTGCTGCCGCTGCCGCAGCCGCTGCTAACCTTGCAGCATTGTTGGTTTGACAAATTTGTAGCACCCCAGTTAGAAAAATTGCCACTTAAAGTCGCTCGCGATGTGACCGGATGCGCGGCTAAGCCGCTCGCATCGAACTTGGACTTGAATAGCGACTTGCAGCTGCCAAAGGCGAAGGTGTTTACATAGCTAGCTCTATGTTTATTTGACTTTTGACTTCCCCTGCACGTAAGACCTATTTAACAATTGTACACTTAAAGAAATCATCAAGCATTTCCAAAACATATAATATATAACATAGCTAGCGGGTATTGCCTGGCCTTGCCCGCGGAACGTTTTGTGCTATAAATTTTAAATATTTTCTTTCCACTAAGTATATATTTAAAAATATGTTTAAAGTACATCGAATAAAGAAATAAATGTTGGAAACAGAGGTTTCCGCCCTTGTTAGTCTTCACCAAAAAATCTTTGAATTGCACTTTTTACCTTTTGTTCTGCGAAAAATTTTTTACCTCCATTTCCACCAAGGAGGAAAAAGTTTGAAACACCCCTCAAATTAAATTGAGCAAAAATCATTGAAAGTAAGTTTAAGGCCAAATTTCCCAAATTGCTGAAATACGTATTCATTAAGTTTTTATGTAAAGCTCTGAAAATAAGTTTGAAGCAAAACGGACAAAACTTAAAACTTCACCAAACAGTCTTAGAATCGCACTTCCTTCCGAGGATGCTTTAATTCTAAGAATAATGTGAAACACGTCCCAAATGATTTTTCATATAGATCGTTGGAACGTCACCCACCAAATCTTTGACCCCCATTCCCGCCAAGGAGGAGTATATTTTTGGGAAAAGTGTGAAGCATCCCTCAAATGAATTTGAACAAAGTTCTTTGAAATTGATTTTAAGGCCGATCGGATGGTAAACAAAAAAGTTTCATACAAACGTGTTTCACTATTTTTCCATACTTGCGGGTGGAATTTCCCGAAACCCCGTCTTAACGTGCATCTTCATCACATAATGTAACTACAGTGAAAATCGCAGCTTCAGTCAGTCAGGACAAACAGTTTATATACAGATATATAAAGACAGTGCTTAATGAATTGAAAAAGTCGAAGCCAAGCTAAAACAAATCTTTCATGCGTAAGAACGATATATTAATTTTGACATTGTCAGTTTAAGGCCTATCAAGCCCCAGTCATGACAAGAGTTTCCCAATTATTCTAATTATACACACTAAAGATGCTCAGTCTTAAAAAAAAATGGATTATTAAAGTTAAAATTGTAGGCATAGCAAACTTCAGGTTATTGTAGAATGTTTTGTCATTTAAAAAGTATTTTTATCATTCTAAATTATTAGATATAAGAGTAAAATAAGATACCGTTAAGTACTGTTCCAAATAAAAACATTACGGCTTATTATACCCTCTCTTTAAAGTGCGAAATATAATATGATATAAAATAGATACAATTTTCTCATTTCATTATGTTTCGGAAGAATTTTCGCTTCTTTAAAATATTATGTTCTCTAGATTTTGACTATCCATTTCGTAGCTACGTTTGGTTATCTCAGTGTAGGCTTATTTTACTATCAACTAGACATAGTCGTAATAACCAGACAATTGTGCACACCTCATTACACACGTTATTCGTTAGTCGTTATTCATTATGTGCGCTATTCAATTCCTGCCCTTTGTCGCTTGTCGGTGGCGTATACGCAATAATTGACAGTCTGATAACTGCTGCTAACTGCTAACTGGTAATTGGTAACTGTTAACTGTTGGCTGTTAATTGTTATCAACGATATATGGGAGTCGGACCTAAGCAAAAACTGAAATTAAATGCTGCCATCTCTTAGCTACTCTATAAGTACTTTCATTTTTCATGCTCATGACCAGCTGTGGCCCGCGGCTTTGTGACGCTTTAAATAATTTTTAATCAACGTGTGAATCTGTGTTTATTGTTGTTGTTGTTGTTGGGCTACTTCAATGAGACCTTGCGAAACTCAAAAACAAGACTTCAGCCATCAACATGAATTATGCCGAATTGCACCAATTTAGCAATTAAACATATGTATGTTGCCCATTGGGTACGAACGAGAAAGAAGCAGAACAAATGAGCTAACATAAACGGCAAGCAACAATTGTATTTTGTTCTAATACTCTGTGATCAAGGAATTTCCAAAACAAAATGGGTATTATGACCTAATGCTGAGTTATGTAAAAGCCAGCAGCAAATACCTCTATTCCATATAAAGTTTAAGATAATAATCCTCTTCATTATTTATTTTCATTAAGTAACGCAAGCTTATCTATCTATCCAATCTCTGGAAATATAAGAGCTAAAAAGATGACATTAAATTTGCAATCATTCTATATTCAAAGCAGTTAAGGCCTAGGCCTGTCGCTAAAGATCGCATTGTGAACAAGAAATTTATTTAAGAACGAATAGTCAAGTAACTAGAGTATCTTTTAGTCAAGCAGACACTTCTTAAGCATTTGGTTGTTGTTTTTCTGTTATTGTTATTGTTGTTACTATGCTTGTGGCCTTCAATAGAATCACACGCCTTTAATACCCCTACCCGCCCCCGTGAGAGCAACAAGAACTGAGAGATGTCGATGACACACCTCGCCGGCATGTTTGGGTATGTGGTATATACGAAAACTTGGGAGCAACATTCTGTTTCAATGAGTATTTCGTACTCGTACTTTTAATCGTTCTCGTATTGTAGTTGTAGGCCCCACACCTTCTCTTGATTTCCATTGAACCCGTTGACATCGCCGCTAATTGCCAAAAGATGCGCATCCAACAAGTGCAGAGCAAACTCGTGATATGTAAGAACCAAAATTTGGCATTCACATGGTTTTTTTGAATTACTATTTACCAACTGCTAATGAGGAACACGTCAAAAATTTGTTGTATAAAAGCGAATAATTGGATATAAGGCACTGAATTGGAATTTTCATATTTCTTGTATTGTTATTGTACTGTTACTATTATTTTTAAGAGATACTTTCATATATTTCACACCTTTATTTCACTTTACTTCAAAATGCGTTTGTGTCGATTAGATACTATTTTATCTAAAATATACTTTTTTATCTAACAGCTCATTTTGTATAAATATACTTATATTTCATAAAAATAACCATAGAGATTAGTATCTCAATGATAATATTGTATCTTAATGATACATTTGCATTTTCAGGATTTCGTTACTTCAAAATACTTAAGTGTCTAACATACAAATTTAGAACTTCAAAACTATTTATGTATAATGTAATGTAATGTATATTTTAGTGCACACATATTTAAGTGACAATCTGATGAAAGTTGTATATCCTAAAATAGTCATTAATATTATGTGTGTTTTCTAGCCTTGGCTTGGCTCAAGCGAATCGAATAGCAAATCTGAACTGATGCTCCCCAAAACGAAATCGTCACATGTAGCTTGCAATTAGTTGACCTTAACAGCGGCTTTTTGGGAGCATGTGCCAAATGGAGCTGGCGCTAAGGCTGTGGTGGCTGCTGCTGATGATGATGATGATGAAGCTGCGGCTGCTGCAAGTCATTGCTCACCCAATTTCAAAAGATATTAACTCGTACAAAAGTACCCACACACATATATGTATATATCTTCTATCTACTTATGAGTATGTAGGCATCCAGTTCCACTTAATCCGCGCTAAGACAATTCAACACATTGCGGCATTCACAGTACGTTTCAAATTTCACTAATAACCACCAAAAGTCGATGCGGTTCGATTTCGTTTTCGAGTTTCGTTTTTGATTGCCACAGCGAAGGTCAAGCTGTAAAATCAATTCAAATATGAATTACATTTACATTTGTTTATTGTTTGTAATTGTTAACGAACTGAAGATGGGCCTCCAACCAAGAGTACCTAATACAATTACCCATTACAATGGAATTTTTCTTTTGTTTTCTTTAAATTGTAGCTTCTGAATGATATTTGAATTACATACCTTTACAGCAGCCAGTAGACGGCAGCTGGGACTCAGTATAGTACAGATATTAGCTATGAACATGACAGAAAAAAAAAATAAACAGGCTTATCCAACATAAACCAGGAACATATACTTCCTCCTTAAATAGAAATTCGTTGAAAGTGAATTGAAAACTAATTTAAAAAAAGACGATTTCGATAATATAAATATGTTATGAATTTGCTGCATTTTTCAGACCGACGACCACACACAGATCACACATCTTATCATAATACAGAATTCATTCCAGTGTAATAGAAACTCAGCAACCGTTGAGAACAAAAGTATATTTAGCAGAAATCTGTGCATAGCATTCACTCACAATCTAGATTTGTTGTAGCTGTTTTAGTTCTCACATTTGAAAGAAAAACTTAACATAAAAAGTTCAACAAATTTCTTTTATATTTAATATGAATAGCAGCGAGATCAAGACGGGCACGAGTTGCAATCAGAGCTATGAGGATGAAAACTGCAGCAGCAGCTATTCCGAAGTCGCCCAACAGAGTGCACAGCCGGAAACGCTAGCTCCAGTGCGGGAGGAGCCGCCTATACGCGTCCGCGACATGATAAATCTTTATAATTTTGCCACGCAAAAGAATCAGGAATTGGCGCATGCCAAATCCATCTATTTCGGTGGCAACATGAAGGGCGCACCAATGGAGCTAAGCGATATGGAGCCACAGGAACAGGAATGCTGCGACGGCATATGCCTTAAAATGCCAGCTATGGATGGTCAGGCCAGCAGCAGGTAGGAATGCGATTATGCACTCAACTCTACTTTGGAATTTTCATCAACAAGCCCTTCACAGCCGTCTACACAATAAGAAACCGGGCAACTTTCGTGTGACCACAGCTGATGATCAAACTTCGCTGCGACAATCGTTGCAGGCGGATGCGGCGGGTAGTAATTCCGTTGAGAAATCGTATCAGAGCAAGACAACCATAAGACGCACCGAACAGGGTACGTATATACCTTAATAAGGAATGCAAGATTCACGGAATAAGCTGCCTTTTCTGTCTTTTCATCAACCAAAATGCAACTCTAGGCGTACGCATCATAATTGACATCTTCTTTGATAAGAACGAGAATGACATTGATATTGTAGGCAGTCGTGTGGAGACGGACATACCAGAGAGCCGCATTTTGGCCGATTTCCAGCAACACTCGTTGGCCATGCGTTCACAGCAAATCAAACAGCAACCCAATGTTTAACGTGTTTAATTTATTCAATTTTCAATTAACATCAACTGCTTTTCTAGCACAGGACGTCACAAAATTTTATGTTATGTATACGTATCGTTGTACCGTTTGTTTGTTAAATAACAACACGCATTTATTTCATTCAATTGCAGTGATTTCTTTTTTATTGAATGTCTTTTTCTTTTTGATCTCTTGATTACTCGCCCCTCTCACGCCCCGACGGAGTATTCACAACTTCCTGCCCAGCCGTAGCGTCACGACCCGAGCACAAAAACCCAAATAATAAATGCTGCTGCTAATGCCGCTATATGAATATATGAACCTAGAAATGCAATGAGGCAACACCAAACAAGCCAACAACCAAACAACGTAGCAAACAACCCCAGTTGATCCCCCCACCCCACTCCACATCTATATGGCATTAACCATTGCAGTTCTCAATTTTTTCTTTGGCTTTTCGCTGCACGACAAAGGGCTTTGAAAGGCGGCAAAACAAGTAAATAAACGGCATGAATTGAAAATGGAAATCTCATCTTACAAAACTCACTGAAAACTGAAGACGTCGACGTCGTCGTCGACATAGACGACGCCAACGCTCAAGACGTTGCTTGCAGCGAGCACTAGATAGTTACTGCCTTTCGTAATCCCCCGCCTAATCTGACTTAGATCTCGAGCTGCGGTTTCTGCTACTACTGCTGCTCTTCTCGATCGCTCTATTTAGCCAACTGTGGGGTGATCCAATAAATTAAACAAACAAACCTTTGGTGAAGGGCCACCCCGCTTAAACGGTGGCATACTTGACGCTAATAACCCGAATCCCAAACATTGAAAATGAAAATAAAATTGTAGCTGCAATGTTAACGCTTTGTTGACTGCCCAACTCTCTGGGCCCTGGCTCTGGCTTTGTCTATAACTGTAGCTCTTACTGTTGCTGCGACTAGGGCTCGAGCTGTGCTGCCCACATCGGCTACGTTTACACGATCTTTACAGCAGCTTCGCCTTCGGCTATTAACGAAGATGTTTACTGCACCGTGGTCGCATATTGTGCATTTACTCAACAAAATTATTAGCAAAAAAGCTATTCAGGATTAGACCTCGAACAAATGCAATTACAAGATTTTCAGTATTAAAATAATTGCTATAAGTGTCCTACATAGACTTACTAATATTAAATTACTTTTTGTAAAGTTTTCAATCAAAATGTATGTATTTCAGTACAGAGTTTTGGTATCTATTTTAGTAATAAAAAAAAAACAAATTCAAGCATTTACAAAGCAAAGACCCGATATAATATAAAAAAAAACAATGCAACTTTCTAAGTTGGATGACATTGAAATTTTAGACATTTTGGGACTATTTTTTGTGTATGTGTAAAATAAAATAAATGTTTAAATATATTTCTTAGTTTACAACTCGAACAAATATGTGTCAAGCCGAGTGTCACGCCAAAACCTGCTTTAAAGTATGTGAATCGAACGTTAAATCGAACCAAACAATATAAATTTATACAAATACAAAATATAAATACGAAATACAAATGCATTGAATTCGCTTTTCGAATAAGATAAATCTTTACATACTTACGATAAATTGTTAGAACTCGCTATTTTTAATTTGGAAGCAGCTCTCGACGATTTGTGCCACTGTGCGTCAGCGTTGATGACGATCGTTTGGCGCTTCTTCTGTGTCGCGTCTAGCGGGCGGATTTTGCTAACGGCCTAATGTGAATTTTAAGCCAAGTCGGATGCATTCACAGGCATCAGTTCTGTGCGAGACATCGTGCGGTGCGGTTGACGCAGCGGCAAAACATCGACAAAAAGATACAAAGTTACAAAGATTGAGATACAAGCAAAATAGATGCGGCAAACATAAAATATTGACGCGCGTCGTTTGAAGTGCAATTTGCAATTGCAACGGCGGATTTGTGCATTGTCGATAGGCATTAAGTGTTAATGGCAAGCTGTAATAAATATATAATTTATGCCAGTTGGATCTTGTGGATCCATGGATCTTTAACAGCAACGACTGAACGTGATTGAATCTCAAATTTGGCGCGTGTGCTCTTGACTTTGTTTCCACATTCGATCAGTTGGCAACTGACATTTGATCTTTGCAAAGATCAGCGATCAGCGATCTACGGGCGATTCGCGTGATCAGCGATGTGTGTTTAGTGGAACTTAACAAGACCACATGGAATATTACTAATACGTGTAGCACAGCAATTTAATTGTTTACTTAAAGACGAAGGTGAGCCATAAACCATCCATCTCTGATCAGTCCCAGCCCGTTGCAAGCTGCTCGTAATTCCTTCAGTCGGCTTCAGCAATTAGAAGAAAAAAATACCAGAGTCGTCGTAAGCAACCTGTAATGCCAGCTAATTGGTATAATTGTTGTTATTGTTGTTTCTGTTGTTGCCTGAGCATCTTCGGGTTCGCAAATGCTCTTTCTGTGGAAATTGCTGGCAAAAATGTCAAATAGGCTTTGAGTTTGGCTCGTTTTTCTATTTTTTTTTCTTGTTATGCTGCAAGGCACAAAGCTGCAATAAAAATCGAAACCAGCATCACGAGCTGAGGATAAAGTTGCAAATATTTTGTTGCTAGTTGCCGTTTCTTGTCAAAAAGGTCAAACCAAGGAAAATACCAAAAACAGAGTATCCAAAACTCAACCAAATTTTTATTGCTTTTCTTGTGGAGCTTGTTGTGTCTTCGACACGCACAAAATGAGCTTGTCAATAGATCACGAGAATGCCAAAAAAAATAGAATTGTTTCGAGCTGATTTTTTTTTTTTTGAGAGCTAAATTATTCAACTCACACGAATGTTATTAGTATAATGGCAGATATTTTTAAAGGAATATTATAAAGCCATTATTAGATAATTTTAAACTCAATATACAGATAATAGATAATAGATAATAGAAAATGAAATGTTCTCAAACAATTTGCATTTATTTACAATTTCAGCATTCTAGTCAGATATACGTTAGAATAAATAATATTCGTACTTATTATTTTTTCTCTAATCAAATTAAATACTAAAGTTTAATTAATTCTCTTAAGGTTTTATTTCAAAACGACAAGTTATCGTTAAAAAAAAGAAGAGAAATTTTAAAGGTTTGTTTTAGTTTCTATCAGATAAATCTAGATCGAGAAGAAATATCGATGATTAATTTCATAGTTTAAAAAATGCTAAAAAACTCCATAGAAATCTCATGACTATTTCTATATATTCATATTTAGACCACGAGAAAAGTTAAAATTAAAGTTAAAATAAACTGTGGCATTATGTTTAATACAAGAAATTGATTTTTAACAATAACAAAATGTCACTGCAATTATTTAAGAAATATGAAACGAAATTAAAACACACAAAGATATATAGCATTAACACTTCTGATTACCTAAATACATACGAAAATTTATCGACTCTAAATAGTTCGAGTATGTTAAAATTAATTTGAAGCACTAAAGCAATTTATTTATCTGATCAAGATTAAGAACAGAAACAGAAAACTCGTATCGAATGCATTTCAAGAAAATTTATAGTTTTGAGAGCTAGATTGCTTTTTATTGGATCGATGTATGTGACTTCAAGGAAAGCAACTCTAAAATGAAAAAAATTCAGCAAATAGTTCAAAGTTCAACTTGGTATATTTGGAAAGCTTGGAAAGCGGCAACAAACTGCATTTTGCACTGCCACACAGCACGCCAAGCAACACACTATTTCTGTGTGTGTGTGTGTGCTGTGTGTTTAGACTGAAGCTGCAAGGTTGCAAATTGAATTGTAGGTGGAGGTCATGGAGAGACAGGGGCAACGGGGGCGCAGCAAATGCGTTGCTAATTCTGCCAGCCATAAAATGGCAACAATTTATGCCGCTTGTTGGCAACAACAACAACAACAACAACTACTACTACTACTGCGGCAACGACTGCAAATGTTTTTTAAATTACAATTAATTACGAACTTAAAATCGAAAATCGTTTTCACCCTGGAAGTTCCAAGCCCCATTGTTGCACATTGTTACAAAACTGTTAAAGAAAGTTTGTTACGTGCACCTTAAGTAAATCGACTCGGGCACAATTGGAGTTATTATAATAGTAATGTATAAGTCAATTAGTAGACACTTTCCAACACTTACAATATCATCTATTCAACACTTTCAGACCAACAAAACGTTACTAAGCCAGCCCATTGATTGGGCAATTGGAGACACCTTCAAAAACAGTAAAAACAACAACAATAAATATTGATAAAAATGCCTTCCGTTTTGAAAGATTTTCGACTTGGTGCCCTAGCATTACTCTGCTTTACGGCGCTATTTTTGACCAGTGAGGTAAGTTTTGGATTCCCCATCACCCAACCACCTAAACGAAACTTTAAAAAGTATTTTGAAGATATGCAAAAACAGCTGCTGTGGCCTGCGCACGTAAACACATTGAAATGCAAATTAATTTGTTTGGAATTAAATTAACGTTTGACACTGTCTATATACTTATTAGTCGAATGCAAGTGCTTATTAGCGTGCCAGAGATAGCTTTTATTAATTGCTTAAATATGTATGTATATAAAATACAGAATGCTTACATCTATTCAATTCTTGAGATGCCGCAAGCAAAGTATTTCGATATTCTAGTAATAGTAATATAATATGAATACAAATACTTTTAGATATTGTTGTTTTCATCAAAAATCATCATTAACATTCATCAGGTTTTCATTTGGTTTGTATCAATTAACACTCGCCGTGGCATATTAGTTTTTCAAATGGCTCATCAAATATTTATAGTAAATATTAACTATCATACTTAATAATTGCCATATTGATATCTATTCATAAATTATTTGACTGGATAGTTTAGTAAACTGTTGAACATATGTATTTTATTATTTTCAATTATTTTCGTATATCCAAGCTGGCTACCTATGGAGTTTAGTTTCGTGTTAAGAATTTTAGAATATCAAATAGATATAATTATAGTACATTCATTTATAATAATATTTTTTTCTACTCATTTCTAATTGCAATTGGGTTTATTCCCTTTAAGTTTTCTTTAAACTGTCGTTAAGCAGTTAAATCCTAAAAAGTAATCTAAACCTTAAGAGTGTCATTTATGTTGCTAGAGTTTTTCATTTCGGAATAGTTACGGAAATGTGATTCGAAAGTGTTACTTGCATAATAACAAACAAATAGACAGCTAGGCGATGACTTTATACAATTATTATTTAACATATATCGTGACAAAATGTATTCTTTCAACTTCCTGGCTATAAATATAAATAAAAAGATTAAGATTTCTGTTTATTCAAATTTAGTTATACTGCATAGAAGGGTTGGAACTTTTGTATGGTAAACATTAAATCTATTACCTAGTCAGAATAAATTTATTTATTGAAAATATCTTTAATAGATAAAAGACCGTTTTAAGTCTGTTTGAATTGAAGTATTTTTATTTTTAAGTAATAGTAGTAGTTTTTTAATTTTAGCCGTAACAATTGTACACTGGTATTCCCCGGCTTGGTCCGTTCCTAGTTTGTGCTTCAAGTTTCAGACATCAATATTTCGACCCTTGCAAAGTTTAATATAGCCGTAGTAAGTCTTGTTCATGCAACAGTTGACCCGGATTTTGCGAAAAGTGTGAAATACGTCTAAGATGCATTATAAGAAAGATCTTTAAAAATTAGTTTTAGGCAAAAAACTTTCATACATCCGCTTACCGCACACATGGAAAGCGTGTACTTTCATCACATAAATTAACTTCAGTAACAATTTGTAGCTTTGGACCCTGCACTGATCTCCATTCAGACGGTCAGTCAGGACAAAAAGTTATACTTTAAATACATCGCACAGCTTTATATCGTTTAAGTTTTGAGAAATAAATCTTTTCAAGTCTTAGTTCGCAATATTTGCTGCCACATTAGACGCTTAAAATTGGGTGTTTATCATTTTGAAAATAACCTCGCCCCACGCCTCTCATCTCTCTGCTGCACAAGCCCCCTTTGACTCAGGTCTGACAGCTTTTTCGTCTTCACCTTCTTCTTATAGTTTTTTTTTCGACTTCACTTCCCAAGTGCTTTTGAGCAACGGCGGAAAATGTTGTAATTTTGCGCTCTTTACGCTTTGTTTCATTTTTAATTTATTCTATGGCTGTCTATGTGAGTGCACCTACTGATACGGGTATTCATTCACACACATGCCACAACCAGCAACAAAAACAAGCGGCAAAGGTCTTCAAGCATATTAAAACAAAGACGTTGACGCAGTCGCTGACCAAGTGACCTTTTTACTGACACTTTTGCAGCCCAGCCACAGCAACAACAACAAGAAGAAGAGAAAAAGTCCCAAAAAAAATGGAACAAAACACATTTAAAAAAAAAAGTGTGTTGCCTTTTTTTAGCTACGCTTAAAATGAAAATACACACGCAGATGAAATTGAGTTGAAGTTAAACTTAAATTTATGAAGCAATCTTTTAAAAGCCCAGCAACATTTTCCAACACTTAACGCTATTTAAAAAGTTTCAGTAAACATCGCCCGTAAACGAAGTGCTATTAACTATGAAATTACCAACAACTATTCGCAGCATGTGATCAAATTACATAAATTAGCCGCAAGGCAAGTATATGGTTAGTCAACCGTTTGGCATGCCACATTGCCTGGCAGATCGGTTAAGATCTTCACAGATCCAGAGATAAACAATGTCTGTGTCCCAATAAGGCAAATGCAAAACAATTTTTGAGCCCACAGTGTCGCAAATTAATGCTAATCACATTACCTTATAAGCTAACGGGAAACGTAACCATATAGTCGACAATGTAAAAGTGTTGAGAGCTTTAATAAAAGTGACAAATAAGTTTGCTCCAGATGGGCGAGCTCGACTAGAAGATACCTTGTAACTGGTGAGGCTGAAAAAATGTATTGCAAAACAAATACAAGCAAATACTTAGAGAATATATTTTGCGTAAGATACTTATTCGCCTTTTTTTTATGTACATGTTTGCGCCGGGCATATTGCTTTGTATCGCCTTTTTATCTTCAATCATAAAGCAGTCAAATTTTGGAATGGAAATCGTTTTGTTTGGGGGATAGGAAATATTAAGTATCATCGTCGCCAAGTGAAGTCTTTTTGTTGCTGTTAAAAAAAAATAGTGTAAAATTGCAAGGCTTTCATTCGGGAAGCTTAAAGGGAAGAATATGTCTGCTTGGATAACAATACAAATTCTCTATTTTTATACCCTGAACCCACTGAAAATGGGTAAAAAGGGTATATTGTATTTGGGTAAATGTATGCAACAGGCAGGAGGAAGCATCTCCGACGCCATAAAGTATATATATTCTTGATCAACATCAATAGCCGAGTCGATCTAGCCATGTCCGTCTGTCTGTCTATCAGTCCGTCTGTCCGTATGTATGAACTCAAGGATATCAGAACCTACAAGAGCTAGAGAATTTTTAGCTGTAGGTCCTCCTAGTGACCGCGCAGATCGAGTTTGTTTCCGATAATCAATACTTTACTTCCGTTTCCAAGCAATCAAATTGGGTAGCAAATCGGGTGAATAATAAGCGCTAGAGTCACCAAACTTGATATGTTGCTTTTAGAATATTATATATATATAAATTATCTTTCATTTTATAGCTATCGATTGTTTTCTGTACTGCTATTTAAATTCGTTTTTTTCTCAATAATACTTAATTATTCGTGTGGCTGTTGAGTAGAGTCGGCAGCAAGTAATGCGGTCAGTTGCGAGTTCAAACTCTGCCAACTGAACGATTTTTTTTTTTAGTTTATATTTATTAATACAAACGAGCTGCATTTGGTTTTGGAATAAGAGGGTTCAGGGTATTCCCTAGTCGGGAGCTCCCGACTGACTTGTTTATTTTTGCGAGGCAGGTAGGGATTGATATGCATGTCCTTTGCCTATCAATTTTAAATACAGCGTATTAAGCCTAACAAATTGGCGCAAACTAAAAATGTTCAGTTTTAGACTACGGCCCGCAATAAATTACAAAATGTAAGATGTCAACCTGGGAATACATACACGGAAAATCAAAATGTCAGCAAGTATCTTTTATCTTTTTAATAGAGCTTATAGACAAGCAAAATTTTAGTAACAGCTGTCGAATTAACTGTGAAACGTTCACTCAGGAATTTGAAGGGTTCAGTAAGCAGCGAACGTCCAACGAATTTATTGAAGCAAAAACATCTGTTGTCCAGTAAATAAATTATTTTGTATTATTTTTATTTTTCCTTTTCTTACAATATTATATAAGCTGGGCTTAGGGCATTGCTGCAGCTTCAAATGTTTTGTTATATTGTTTTGAGGCAGCTGGGAAAAACAATTTTTCACGGACTCTGTAGTCTTTGGCACGGAAGCTTCTTCACATATTCACACGTAGCTGGAGAGGCCCAGTGGCAGATTTCGATAAGTCATTGGGCTATAATTTGCTAGAGACACATGAAGACTTTTTCTATATAATTAAACAACAAAAAATGAAAAACTGAAGAAAAAAGCACAAAACACAAAGTTGACATTTCACACAGCAGCAGGTCGCTTTGGACCCACTGACTGTTGCAAGCAGCCGTGGCACCATGTGCCAACTTATGACATCACTTCAATTCATCACTTGGTGGACCATAGCCCGAGGCTGTGGCATATGCACGCCAGCAACAGTCGAATATGGTCTCGACACGAGTACCCAGTTCGAGTATTCATAGATCTTGATCAGACGGCGAGTACTTGTATCATTTGTTTAGCTGCACTAATCGCTCTTGGCTTGGGAAAGCGCCCCAAACCACTCTCATATACTCACACACTCGGTTTACGGTTCGAACCCATAACTTGTCTTAAGGTTTGATTCAAAAGCCTGGCTTTCCACACATGAACATACATATCGGTTCGAGTTTTGATTCGCCACTTTTTTTTCAGTTAAAGCAAATAATCCGCCTTTAATTTAAGTGGTTAGCATTCTAAGTTCCAAATACGTTTCCAGTTTTGCTTCCTTAATATATGACTTAAAAAATACTTCAATATTTTTTTTCCAGTGTCAAAATGCATTGAACGCGCAAAAGACTTCCTTCTCTTGCACAGGTCGACCAGCGGGTTACTATGCGGACGTGGAGACGGGCTGTCAGGTGTGTGCCGTAATCTTTCGTATTGCACTCTTTTATATGATCTGTTATCATCCTTATCGCTTAGGTCTATCACATGTGCGATGGACTGGGCCGTCAGTTCAGCTATACCTGTCCCAACACCACGCTCTTTCAGCAGCGCATGCTCATCTGCGATCATTGGTACATGGTTAACTGTTCCAAGGCTGAGAGCAACTATGCGGCCAATCTTCTAATAGGTAAGCGAAAATCAATACAAACTTTAAGTAAGTAGATAAAATCAAATACGCCGAAACTTCTACGAAAACATCAAGTAAACATATAACAAGCATTACTACAGAAAAGATTAAATCTTCTTCCGGTTTCCAATACAATATACAATACAATCGCAAATGCACTGCACATATTTACAAAAATTCTTGCGCCCTACGCTTGCTGCGATGTGGCGTGCCAATCTTGATGAAATTTTCTGCAACAGATTTTATTCGGTCATGGAATATTCGCATAAGCATAAGATCGACGCGTTCATATATATACATGGATATACGAACAGACAGAGAACACGGACATGAATAGATCGACTTGGCCATTTATTTTGACCAAGGATATATACACTTTGTGGGGCCTATTCCATACATTTGCATAATACTTGCAATTTTCAATGGGTAAATTAAATAAAGCTTCAGAATCAAAATCTTTGTGAGAATATGCTATTTAACAAATCAGCTATATATAAAATGTTTGGATTTAGAATTACAGAAAAATGCTCATGCCTAATTTGTTTCTAAATATTTGAAGAAAAACAAACAAACAAACTTATTCGAAACAATTAAAGAGAACAAACTATGATTAAAGGAAAACTGTTAGAAAAAGCAGTATTTACAAAGTTTAAATGTTTGAAGTCTAGGAAGGACATTTAGTGTTGATTCTAGGGTGTAACTTTACTTACAAATTTTTTGTTTGTTGTGTGCCTTCTAGGACAGCGTGATAAGCCCTTTGTAAACGATGAAGAAAACAATTTGCGCACACCACGTCCAGATTTGCTGGATCGTCCCTATGCACCCGACTACTCCGGCGAGTCATTTAGAAGCCAGTACAAGGTAAGACTTTCCTATTCAAAATTAGCTTTTTCTATACTGAACAGGCTCTATTTCGTGCAGCAGCTGACGCCGAGTCAAAATCAAATACGCGATGATTCCACCAAAGGAGCTGCCAAATTTGAGTCTCAGTTAGCACAAAACGGTCAAACACGCTGGCGCATTCCTCCACCCAGCCGCACTATACTGCCGCCGGCTTATGAACCACAGATCGAAGTGGCCAGCAGCACGCCCCGAGCCAAACCCATCAGCACCACCAGCCGCACCACCACCCGCAGGCCCGCCTCTGTTGCGCCTGTGCTGCACAAACGCACGGAGGCACTGCATCAGCGCATTGCGGATCCTGACACAGATGACCTAGGAACCAGCCACAGCACACGCTACAATACCTCGGCTGATTTTAACTCTGCTGAGCAGCCCGCGACCAAAAACACCACCAAGCTGGTCAAGTTCATAAAGGCGCCATCGAAAATTTATGAACCACCTTTTGTGTATCCCATTTACAATCAGGACGAGCTGCAGCCGGCCACAGAAACATTGCGGACTTCGTCAGCGGCGCCTTTTAGCACTGCCTCAACTCAGACACGCTTTACGGCAGCAGCTGCCGGACCAAGCACCACCGCACGCCCGCTTAGCCGACCCACCACTTTCGCTGGACAGCCCTTCTCCTATTCCACGCTGGCCACTACGGCAAGTACAGCGATCAACTATCGCCCAGCTGTGGCTCAAACAGAGCATCGTACGCCCACGCCGGCGCAAGCATTCCGCCCAGCCACGCCCACTTCGACATCGCCCCCCAGAGTGGCAGCCAAGGCAGAGCTGCCTTTTAATGATCTGCTGCCACCATTTGTGGAATTTGTGCCACATGACATAGCCACCACACAAGGACCGCCCATCTACTACGAATGGAAGGTGCCCGCTAATGGGCTGCAGCCACCTAAACTGGATCCGCCCATAGGCGTGGATGGACGCGAATACCCGGAGACCACAGGCGACTACAGCGTCAAGACCAAACAGGATAGTTTCAACTCCAAATTGAACGACATAGCCAGCCACGGTTCAGCCGCAGTTGCGCCCAAGCGGTTGCCCACCTCGCGTTCCATCAAGCCCAATGAACTACCCTTGATGGCCGCGGAGAAGGCGCAGCGACGCGCAGATGTGGTCAGCGCTAGCGCTAGCGCCAGCTCCACATCGACGGACATAACGCAGCTGCGTAAGCAGCTCCTCATACCGGAATATGCCTTCCCGCTGGAGACAATCGGACGCACAGGCTATGCGCCTGGTTCGAGCGCCGCCGGAGATCTCTACAATTCGTTTCAGTTAAAGATACCAGAGCGTCGCGCCGGCAGCAACGGCGGCAGCAGCTCGTCTAGTAGCAGCTCCACTCATGGCAGATGGTTCGGCGAGAATCCCAAGTGCCCCGAGTGCCATCCATCGTTTGTGCTGCCCGGCACTTGCCAGCCTTGTTTGCGTAGATAGTTTTAGTTCTATGTTCCATTCCACACGCCGCAACTACGCCTAGTATTAAATGACATAATATCCTACCCAGTATCCGCCTTCGCATCTTTCATGCATTTAAATGTTAATTTTATTGTATATTTCACAGTAAAAATAATGCGCATTAAATAAGTGTGTAAAAACTACGTATATTCAAACATGAACCTTGGTCCACAATTGCTACGTTCCAGGTGGTAAGTATCTAGTATTATATAATTAACTGTTATTATAACAATGCAACAGTTATGCTTGCCTAAAACGGCAGACTAACTACATATCTACATATTCATATGTGTATGTAACTCCTTAGATGTAATAGAGATGGGCGATGAAACTTAACAGAGAATTTTGCTTGAGTATTTCGAGTCAATAGCTAGATCAATAGGTGTATAAATATTCTTATATAAAATATATGAATTTCCTGTATTATATTGTGACAATTTTGCCTGATATAGGTGCTCATTTACAGTGTGCTTTAGCGTAATTCGTTGCAATTGTTATTTTATAACATTAACTCTTAAGGATTATATACAAATAACTTTGAGTGGTTCAATGTTCAATCCAGTGAGATTCTGTTTTAATGCAACTCCCTTTTGCAAACGCTGATAAAATTGTGACTCCACAACTCTGTAATTTCTTGTGACTTTGACTAAGGAGTTTTCAACAAACTGATTTTTAAAACCACAGGATTTTTAACAATTAGATATTGTGGGTTTTCTTGGAACTCATACTTTTTCAGATTAATAGTTTCGTATTTGTAACTATGCAAAAATGTAACATTTCAGTAAATGCAACTGGGACGCTCCAATAATTTGTATCATTGTGGTATAGCAAAATTCCAACTATTAGCATTTGTAACCTTTCAAAACTGTCAACGATATCTTTTTAAGACACATAATAATAATATTGAAAAAAAAGCCAAGCAGAGTACAATTTTGTCTATTATCTCAAGATTTAGACAATTTTCATAAGCTACAATTTGTTCGCATTGCCCATCTCTAGTTTTGTTCATATAACAGATTCAAAAATATATATATTAGTGTATGTATGTAAATACCGCGTTTTAAAACGCAACAACACGTGCAACATCGATGAGTACAATTTTGTATTTAAGGCACATTGTAAAGCGATCGAAGTGTCCACTTGAAATTCCTATGCTTGAATGCATGCTGGACCACTTGGATTCCTCAAATATCGATCTCGACACTAGATACAATAATCGATAATAATCGATAATTGAGTTATATGCACAAAGAACAAGGGACAAAAACTAACGGTATTAAGAACGGACAAAACTCGAATAGAAACTTTTGACTAGCACTTTGTGCGCCGTCAGCGTCAAACTGGGCGCACTTATGGTTCATAAAAAAAGACGCTCGGGGTCCAGGGTCGGCTAGCGCCCACCAGCATCTCCGAATGGGCATGTACCATCGCATTGTGGCCGCAGCCAACTTCATCGCCAGGAAACTCTTGACCCACCACCTGTGCGCGCAAAACGATCTGATGCCGCTTAGTCACATCCACATTGGCCACAACACCAGATTCGTGGCGATAACTATAAAAACGATTCGTCAAATGGCCATCCACATAAATCTATTGACGAGAGAGGCTCATATATAATGATTGGGTATATATAAATTATAAATTGCGTTCACCTCGTATCCACCAACGGCGGCGCAGTCATCCAATTGCCATCGCACATAGAGCGCACGACAGCCCAAACTTGAGACATCCGTAATAGTTACAGGGAAACTTTCTCCCGGCCCATTGCCCATACAAGGCGACGGCTTGGGGGTCTGTGGGGCGAGAGATGTTTTAAAAAAAGGTTTCGATCTGCAGGCAGGTTGCGTAGTTTACCTTAGGATTAATTTTATTCGTGTTCATCACATGATTCATAGCATGCAAATCACAAATGATGGAATCAATGAAAAATTTCTGTAAAAAATTAAATTAATTTTAATAAACGACTAAGAGTACTATATTCAAAGGTGCACTACAAGGGGAAATCCGTGGACCTTGAGCAAAGGCTGTGCTTCGCCTCTCCCTTTTCACCATATAAGTCCGATTTTTATGAAATTTCTCTCTCGTCTTTAAAAGCAACATTTTGGTGATATATTGGCTTTAGAAAACCTAAATGCAAAATTTGAAAATCTACAATATTGGCTTAAGACCTCACATATCGAAAAATTTATCGCCCTTTTTTATCAATAATTATAAATAGTTTAAAACATACGTTCTATCGTAAGCAGGTAAAAACTACGCTCCAAACTCGCTAGCTCTAAAAGTTCAATTTCGATTATAAAGTGCCCGTCCTTTTAGTTTTTTTTTTATGTAAGACATGATCACTTACCGTTTCGGCAACGGGATCATATCGGACAGCATCCAGTGTCTTGGATACAGTCTTGCATTGGTTGTCGCAAGCGAGCGCGCGACAGTGACAGCAAACACAGGGCTCTCCCGGTCGATCCACGCCTTCCGTGGCCTCCTCCTCTACGGTTTGCTCATCCCCACACAATTCGCACATGCGACGCATCATATATTCGCAAAGAAGGCGCTCCCTATCCGTAAGAGGACTCAAAATATCGTTCGAATCCTGATCACATATACAGCTCGGCTTTTGAATGGCACCAGAATCTGGAGTGAGTTCTTCAGCCTCGTTCGAATCGTGATCACATATACAGCTCGGCTTTTGAATGGCACCAGAATCTGGAGTGAGTTCTCCAGCCTCGTCTGCTGCTTCGTCCGCTTCTTCATCGGCTGCCTCGTCCACTGGCACTTCTGCAGACTCTTTGTCAGGCCCACATGCACAGCTAGACTTTTTAATGTCCCCAGACTCTGGAGTAATTTCATTAGTTGCTTCCTCCGGCTTAGGTTCTTCTGGAGGGACTTCAGTAGACTCGTTGTCAGTCCCACATACACAACTCGGCTTTTTATTGGCACCAGAGTCTGGAGTGAGTTCATTAGTTGTTTCGTCCGGCTCAGGCTCTTCTGGAGGCAGTACTGTAGGCTCTTCGTCGGCTTGGACATCTACTTCGCCATACTCTTCGGGGATCTCAGGTGCCGCTGTCGTTGCTTCGGCAGAGTCATCTTCATCCATATCTGACAGTGGAGTTGCTTTGTTATCTTCATCTATTGGGCTAGGAGGTGATGCAGAATTCCTTCTTGAATCGGCTCTTAAAGAGTCCACTTGCGAGTTACGTTTAGAGCCCTCTATGGTCGTAGTCCTTTTAGAATCTCGTGATTTCAAACTGGATGATTTAGAATCTGGTGATTTCCAGCTGATCGAATCTGGCTGTTTCGAATCGACCGATTTAGAATCGGGAGTCTTCCATTCAGATGATTTATTGCTTGTCGATTTGGAATCCGGGGATTTCAAGCTTCCAGATTTAGAGCCCGTGCGATAGGAATCGGATGCAAATGGCGTATGAAACTCGACATCGGTATGGCAGCTGACGAAATTCTTAGAGCTCGTATCCTTTGATTCAGTGTCGGTATCATTAGGCTTACGATAGGGATCAAAATTTGGATCGCGTTCGAAAGCGACGATTTCCGTCGGCTGTTTAGTCCGACCCGTTTTTGGAGGAAAACATTTCTCCAGATATTTTTCCATTTGATCAAGACACTGCATCCGTTCCAACTTTTCTTTCGACTTGGGCTGTTTCTTTGGTGGTAGTCGGCCCGCCGTTACGGCTGCCATGCAATCTACGTAGGATAAGGGTTCAGCTGCCTCTTCATCATCCTCTTCCTCTCGACGAAGCATCATGGTAAGTTCACGAAACAGTTGTTGTATAGTGGCCGTGCGATCCAAGCAGCAATCGTTTGAATCGCCCAATAAATTCAATATATTCACAATGCGTTCCTTTGGTGAGCCGGCATTGTCCCATTCGTTCGACATACAGCTCCAGAAACTCGTCCCCTGCCTGTCAGATGCACACTCACAGTAGCTGTCCTGTTCGTGATCCTGGTCCTGGCACGTGACCTGGATCTGGTCCTGAGTCGGGACCTGGACTCGGTCTTGATTCTGAACCTGGACTTGTTCCTGTTCCTGGTCCTGTTCCCGGTCCTGCTCCATAGCACCCTCTTCAGGGCTGATATTATTTTGGCTGGAAATCTTATTACCCTCGGCATCGGATGCCAAGCTGTAGTTTGGCATAATTACGCCGTACTTCGAGGTTGTTATACAAGATTTGGAATATGCTGTTGCAGAGTTAGCCGTTTTATAGCCGACACTCAACATTGGTTGGTTGCATGAACAGGTAAATGCGCTTTTCAAGGACATCTGTTGGTCACCATTAAGTGCGGATGGATCCAAGGACTTGTAGCCAACCGATCTTTGCCTTTTATGAATTGGCATCCCCCTAGACGACTCTTTATCACAGGTGCAGCTCGAGGGTCCGCTTTCAGGTAACGACTTGACAGCGGTACCACCTATGGAAGTCTCAGATGAAGAATAGCAATCAAGAAACTTGTCAGTCTGATTCATAAACACAACCTTTGTGCTCGGTGCTACATTGCAGCTCTGACAACAGCTTAAGTCTTTGGTAGTGGCTGCCGAAATCATCTTTGACACAAGCACAGGATTAGTGGGCACAATGGCGCATTCTAAGCCACTTTCCTCGACTTTTGTGAAGGGCGGTCCTTCCCTACCCTCGCGTCCCATTAATCCCAACTTCACCATCTGATCTGACGAGCACAAGCACGTGATCTTGGCCATTACAGACTGCGAGCGTGACGAGGTCTTGTCGGCGTAGCCCAAAGAAGATCTATTGCAGGCTACCTCCTGGGCACTACTGTGCTGTGAGGCATCATCCGCATTACTCTCGTAATGCTCAACCGGACGACTCTTGATGGATGTCGTTATATGGCTCGTGTCTGCATCGAAAAAGCTTTCACCTTGTTGAGTAGCCACGTCAGAGCGTGCACTTTTGCTGCAGGAACAAGGATGCTTTTCGCTGGGCTCCGAACGCGCGCTCTGATAATTCGTGCTTTGTGCATCAAAAAAGTTCGCTCCTCTCAACATCTGTAGATTCTGTCCCTGTTGGTAAAATGCTTGGCCCAATGAAGTGGCCGGCGCAATACTACTCGGCTCTGTTGCGAGGAAACTACGCGTACTTCGATCGGGCGCGAGGCAAGAACACGCCACATCGACGCCACTTTGATCAGGCTCAGCGATGTATTTAGAGCGCGCGCTTCGCCAGTCGATAGTTTCGCTTTGATTTTCACTTTTCGCGGTAACCATATTCCAAGGAATCACAGAGGGTTGCTTGCCAACCACACCTTCGGGGTGGCTCTGCGCGTTGAGACAACTGGGGATTGGATGGACATTGGGGTGAGCGGCTGCTGGACGGCTGATGCCCGATTCCAAACTAAGAAGAGTCGCCACGTCCTTTTGACAAATATTATCGCCTGGTCGACTGGTGCAAGACTGTGCGCTAAAAAACGCGGTAATGTTATCCTTTTTAGAACGACTATCGACTGGAGGACCTGTGCAGGATTGTGCGCTAAAATAGGCCGTGCCGTTATCCCTTTGACAAATATTATCAACTAATCGACTAGTGCAGGATTGCACGCTTAAAAAGCGGGTAGCGTCATCCTTTTGACTATTATCGACCGGACGACTGGCGCAAGATTGTGCACTGAAAAAGGTTGTGGCGTTATCCTTTTGACCGCTATTATCGTTATCCTTTTTAGAACTACTATCGACTGGAGGACCGGTGCAGGATTGTGCGCTGAAATAAGCTGTGGCGTTATCCTTAGGACAAATATTATCGACTAATCGACTAGTGCAGGATTGCACGCTTAAAAAGCGGGTACCGTCATCCTTTTGACTATTATCGACCGGACGACTGACGCAGGATTGAGCACTGAAAAAGGTCGTGGCATTATTCTTTTGATCGCTATTATCGTTATCCTTTTTAGAACTACTATCGACAGGAGGACCGGTGCAGGATTGTGCACTAAAATAAGCTGTGGCGTTATCCTTCGGACAAATATTATCGACTAATCGACTAGTGCGGGATTGCACGCTTAAAAAGCGGGTAGCGTCATCCTTTTGACTATTATCGACCGGACGACTGACGCAGGATTGAGCACTGAAAAAGGTCGTGGGATTATTCTTTTGACCTATATTATCGACTAGACGAGAGCTGCCAGAATCAACGCTGAAAAATTTAGTGGCATTGTCCCTTTGATTACAGCTACAGATATCCCGATGACTTGAGCCAGTTTCCACGCTATCAGTGGTTGTGGTTACGAGTGGCCGACTGGTGCAAGATCTCACGCTAAAAAAGGCCGTTGCGTTATCCTTTTCGTTTCCTCTACTAGTCTCTGAGTGCAAGGAATAATAACAGCTTGGCTCAGGGCTGTGTGCGTTTGACAATCCACATGGCAATCCAGTTCGCGGCATAGCACTTGGTGCCATTGAACGATTATGGCCCGACTCCAGGCTGTAATAGACTCCAGTAACTCCAGCCTGATTATCCTGACCACGGGGACAACTGTCCCCGGAAAGCAACGATAGCAAGCCGCTGTGAACAGTGCATGATCTGGTCGTATTTGAATCCACAGTTCCGCTCTGTGCAGTAAGGCAACTTGGGTTTAAACAATAGACAACATTACTTGGTTGGGTCACATCATTAGCTTGATTTGCGGGTCCACTCTGTACAGCATGGCAACTGGGCATTGCACAGAAGGCAGCATTAGTTGGTTGAGACAAGGCTTTACCTTGATCTGCGGTGTCACCTTGTGTAGTATGAGTACTGGACATTGGACTGTTGGCCGCATTAGCTGTTTGAGATGCGTTATTGGGTTGATCTGCTGTACCAACATTTCTTGATTTGGAAGACTCATCAATTTGATCAACGGTGCCACCTTGGACGGCATGGCAACTGGGTATTGAACAATAAGCAGTATTACTTGCTTGGGAAATGTCATTGCGTTGATCTACGGTGCCACCCTGGACGGTATGGCAACTGGGTATTGAACAATAAGCAGTATTACTTATTTGGGATATGTCATTGCATTGATCTACGGTACCACTCTGTGCAGTATGGCAACTGGGTAATGAACAATAGGCAGTATCACCTGGCTGGGAAACGTCAATGGCTTGATCTTCGATGCCACTCTGTCCGGTATAGGAACTGGGTATTGGAGGGGAGGCAACATTTCTTGATTTGGAAGACTCATCATTTTGATCAACGGTGCCACTCTGTGCGGTATGGCAACTGGGTATTGAACAATAAGCAGTATTACTTGGATAGGATAGTTTATTTTGTTGATCTACGGAGACGCTCTGTGCGGTATGGTAACTGGGTATTGAACAATATGCAGCATCACTTAGTTGAGAAAAATCCTTGCCTTGAGCTTCGTCTGATTCACAATAACAAGGAATCGGTGGTGGTTGCGATTGTATTTTCGGTTCCTTGCAGAGCGGCGGTTGACCTTCCATAGATGGTACGTTGGGCATCGATTTTGAGCCGCAGGGACAAGTGCTGGTTTTATTACTTTGTGTACTGTTCTTACTATCCGATGGCTGTACGACTGTACAGGATGGTATACTTGGTTGCGATTTCGACTCGCAACAAGATTCTGTTTGTTGACATTGCGTGCGCATTTTAGCTTTGATTATATGCTTCCAATCACCATTAGCGGTACAAACACAGTCATCGACTGGATGTTGACGACCTAAGTGGTTCTCATCAAAATTGTTAAGAGCTGAAACACTTTTTTGCTGCTGTTCATCGATCTCGTCTACAATGCGGCATATGTATTGTGTGGGATAATGAATTTTGCCCATATTATAAAAGTCAAGACCGATGCGCGTTTGTGATAGCTTGTTCGCAACAAAGTTTTTACCGAGCGAGCGTATATAGTGATCGTGAAGATAGGATGTGTCCGTTTGAGATGGTTTGCCCAGATCAGCGCCACCCTCCTCCATATCCTGCTGTTTTCTTGAATTCTGTGTCTGCGTTGGCTGGCTGGGCATTTCGTAGCCGTCGAACTGCCTTTGGACAGCCCTTTGAGCTTCATATCTCAAATGGGATTCGTCAGTTTGTATGTCTTGGGAGCGGTAGTTGGGGGCGAGGGCATCAGCGTTCATTGGATAGCGTCGCTCATCCTGCATATACATCAGAGCTGGGCAACCTGCAAATAAAGAACGAAAAAAGAGACAGTTAGATGCAGTTGAACATGATTTGAACATTTTATTCTGATGGAAAGAACATTAATCTCAATAAATTATAGGCCATTTGGACAAGGAACTGATTATGAGCAAACAGAGAAGCGATGCGATTGGGGGGGACGGATTTTAAAAATTCAATTGACAACGCGTTTGCGGCGGTGTTCTTAGCTCCTTGATCTCTGAGAGCTGTACCTCCCGACCGCGCGTTATGTGCGCTGCTGACCACATTTCGCAGTGATACAACTCAAGGAATTTGGCCTCGGCCTTCTCTCTGCATGGGCAAAAGTCAAAATAGGATGTCTGACTGCAAGTCTCTCGCTCATCAAAGTTGGTAAAAATGGTGCCGCGCTGTACGCAGCGGCAGACCTTCACATTAATGCGGTCGCGGTTGTCATCAAATGAACGTCGTTTCCACGGGCACTGACAGCATCCACAATTGCCTGGACAGAAGACGTTACCATCCTCGTCCATAATGGGGCTAGGCTCGAACCGGCAAGGTGAACAATTTGAGAACTCCTTATGCTGCGGCAAGGCCAGAAAATACTTTTTAACAGGCCCCTCCATTTTCGAGGGTGCTGGTGTTAGATCGTGTTCCGGTGTCAGAATCGCTTCGATCCCCGAATCTGACAACGTCACAATTTTCTGCAATTTCTCTGCATCTGGTTCTGATTCGGTCTCGGGTTCAGGTTCTGGTTCAGGTACTGCTTTTGGCGAGGGAAGGGGTTCCGGTACTGGCACGGGCTCTGGCTCTGGCACTGACTCTGGCTCTGGCACTGACCTTGGCTCTGGCATTGGCGCTGGTAGTGGCATTGGCGCTGGTAGTGGCACTGGCGCTGGTAGTGGCACTGGCGCTGGTAGTGGCACTGGCGCTGGTAGTGGCACTGGCACTGGCACTGACACTGACACTGGCATTGGCACTGGCTCTGGTATCGCTACCGGCAGGGGCACTATCACTGGGGCCAGCCCAATGCTCTCAATGGACGGACCACATGAGCCTTTAAACATCCTGTAGTCATCTACGTCCGCTGCATCACTTAACGGCTTAAAAGTTTTTTTGCTGGTATCCCTACCTGTGCACGTCTGCTTCGAGCAGCCTGGTGTCTCCTCAATAGGCCGTGACTGGCTTGTGACCATTTGACCCGTATTCGGATCGAATTGCAGTGGCATTTGAACGGTAACGGGTCTGCCCTCTAGGCGGCATTTTGAGCTGGTTTCCTTGGGATCGGTTAACAGACGTGCTGTTATCTCCAGAGTTGCACTGCACGGACGTTTACACACCCGCTTATTCCTCTCAAAGTTTCGTAGCAGCATTTGTGTGGCATTTGCAGCACGCTCAAGGGTTTCGCGCACGACCACCGGATCATCGAATTTGCTACTGGCGGACGCATTACAGGTGGAGGCTGTTTTGCAACTGGATGTTCCCTTTTTACTAGAGGCCTTACTGCACATGGTGGGGTTGGTGCTAGTGACCGTCCTGCAGCTGGCGAATATTTTGCAGCTGTGACCCTCCCGGGGAAAATCAGTGTCGTTAATACTCAGACAATCGAAAAAGATATCCTCATCGCTGCGCTGTGCCTGAAAATTGGGCCCACGATAGAGTACTTGAGTGGAGGTGCCCGCTTTAATTTGCTGCTGGCGAAGGCTGCGCAAATGGATGCAGGTATCTGGTTTCTTGCATCGAGCAGCAGAACACGATGCATTCTTATTGGCATTAGTTTTATTCCTGTCCTTGTCCATGGCTAAATGGACTATGGTTCCAAATGTATTCCAACTAATATAAGAATTTACATGAAATTTATTCTACGATGTTGCTCTTTGAAATAATTAAAATGAACTAAACCAAAACCCATTTGTCTGGCACAGCAACAAAAACGCAGCCTACTCATATGTTGCTTATTATAATCGAGCTGAATTTACAAATAAATAATTTCAAATACGAGTGATATCGATAAGCAAGGCGCGCTTTTGATCGTTATCAAAATTGATTGATTGAACACACCTCTAATCTGTTTGATGGTGTGTGTAACCAACCGTTGAGCTTGTCCCATGCTTTTCACCACATTTCCGTTGCTCTGGCCTGCTATCGAATTGCGAATAACACATCTCCACGCTCTTCACTGGTGCGTGGTATCAAACCCACGCTTTTCACTGGATTTACAAAAATCTGGAACAACTGCCGTCATAGCTCCTAAGCATCCCAACGTACACGACGCCCGATTTTCCTAGCGCCTTCGCGTCGCTGTGAATGCCGCTGCAGGGTATTTGGAGGGGGATTGGAGGCGCGCCTATCGCCACCGCCGACGCCTTCGCCGGGAGCAGTCAATTGCTTCGGGCTCGGCTGAAATATGTTCACATTGATCTGGCCGTTGTGCGGATTCAGCTCCACAGGCAGCTTTAGTGTGACCGGACTGCCGCGCAGTATGTATTGGGAATGCGGGGGACAGCCACACGACGATTCCGCGTGAACTCGTGTGGTGATCTCCAACGTTGCCGGATAGAAGCACATGCATGCTTGTGGCTCAAACTTTTTGTACTCGCACTGCCCACCCAGGCCGCGTAGTAGTATTTGTGCACTATTCGCGGCACAATGTAATATGTCGCGTATCTGCATGGGATCGTCATACTTGTTGGGTTTACTTTGCAAAAAACGGTGGTCGGTAGCGTCCCCTTTTCCAGCCTTGAGTATGCCCTCTCGCTGCATGAGTACAGTCTGGCATTCGGCTTCACCCTCGCTGCAGCAGTCAAAGAAGATATCCTCCATTGTTTGTATTTTATTTTTTTTTTTTTTTTTTTTTTTTTTTACTTTATTCACACACGCACACACAATTTTGAAATTACTCTAATTCGAAACAGGATTTGAAGTGTAACCCAAGGTTTGTACAAAAAATAACTCTGAAAGCCAACGGCAAAAAACTCGCCAGCTAAGCTAAGCTAAAACTGGTGGCAACTTCGGATAATTTGGTATTCACGTATCCTCGCCGAATTTCAAGGGATTATGCCGCTCCACCGGATAGTAGATGGTGCAATAGAATTCCGATTCGACTTTGTGATTATGAAAACTTATCAAACGTTCGTTGATGTGCTCCTCCAGCTGGTGCAGCAACAGCGAATTGCTTGGTTTGAGAGCAAATTTCAAGGCACGCACACAGCCCAGCACGGCCACGAATACGTCGTAGCTCTCATAAAGCTCGGGTGTGTCGCGAGCACGCGTATGATCGGTGCACAAATCCTGCAGCAGCTCGATGTGTTCACGAAACTCTTCGCTACCCTCCCACAGCTGCAGCACACGTGCCCGGAAAACATCTACGCCAAAGTTGTCATCCTCAATATTGATGCACTCCTGCAGCAGCTGTATAAATGCACGTGTTCTGCCCGGCAGCAGCAGCAGACGCGCCTCCACGCATACATTCTCCGCTTGTATGCCACACTCCTGGGTGTTGCACTCCGTCTGCAGCTGCTGGTCACACACCTGCGGCGTCACCTGCACCAGCTGGCTTTGCGAGCTAATAGGATCCGTCTGGGCCAAGCCATTGAGCTGCGCCTGCTCCCACTGTGCGTCGATTATCTCCACATACTGTGTGCGCGATGTTCCAGGCGATGAATCCGTGTGCGCCGTGTGCACCGAAGCTGCCGAATGGAAACTAGCAACGGAATAGCTTTGATGGAGGTTCATCTCAATTGGACGACTGGTGCCGCCGCTGCGTCGCACACGACTGCGATAGAGGCGATGACTGACAAAGCGCTTGCACTGCTGACGCTTGTGACGCAGCTGCGTCCGCTCCAAACGTGCTTCCTGCAGCTGCTTCTTGAGATTCACTTGCAGATCCATTGACTGGAGCGGCTGCTGCAACTGCGTCGACTGCTTGCCATATATCAGGCGGCGCAGCGTTGTGGGCACTTCACAGATTTGCTGCTTAAGCTGTTTGCCAATGTGGGTTAGGCCAATCCCCTCCCTTCCCGACAATCCGCCACCCGCAGTTCGGCGTGGAGTAAAGCCGCCGCTGGTTCGTGCTTCAGCAGCCTCCTCATCAGCAGCTGCTGCCCCTTCAGCGGGCGCCCCTTCAGCGGACACACCTTCGGCGGGCGCCTCTGCGGTGGGTGCCCCTTCAGCGGACACCCCTTCGGCGGGCGCCTCTGCGGTGGGAGCCTCTTCACCGGGAGCACCTTCAGCGGGAGCCCCTTCAGCGGGAGCCCCTTCTGTGGGCGCCTCCTCGTCGGCCGCCTTTTCAGTGGCAGCCTTTGCCGCATCTGCCTCCCCGACCTTATCGCCCTCTTTCTTCTCCCCCTTCTCACCCTCTCGCTTCGATTGAGAAGTCTGACATGGAGAAGGCGGGCGCTCTTGGGCACCTTCACATTCACATTCACTTACCGGTGGCTTCTGGGCGTGGAGTATGGTATCCGCCAACTGCTTCACACTGCAGGCTATCGTCTGGAAGTCCTTGTGGGTGGGCAGCTCACGCTCGCGGCGCTACAAAGAAAATGTCACACATGTAATCAAGGATAATCCAAATATTTAGGAAAAGTGCTCAACTCCACAAAAAGAACAGACTTCACCACTTTAGGTAGCGGTTGTGATTTTTCATTCCCTTAGGCCTACACAACGGAAATTTTAGTTGCGCTTTTTGTCCCATCGTTATACAATTTATTGGACTTCAAGAATTCATTTAAATGTGTTTATATGCTAACAAAAAACTAAAACTACCATATATCAAGAATCTGAGATACAAAAACTTAAGCTAGAAATCAATTTATCAATTTTCATAGCTATACTAAGTATGACAGCTGTATAGTAAAAGAGGGGGGCCGGCTACGAGAAAGCCTTTCCTAGTTTCCATACACATCCCCTGTGCTTCTTAGCATTGACACATTATGGGACATGCTTTATTCAAAAGCTTCGGCATTTATGGTACGGTCGTTATGAAATTTGAAGCAACCAATTGTGGCACACAAACACCTTAAAAAATTAGTTTTTCTCAATTCAAGTCTGTAGTTGCCTCATTCAGCCTGGTACAAAGAAATGTACAAAAAATTTATAAATACAAGTTATGTGCTTGACATGATCATAAGGACGGTCAGAGAGATAGCTAGAGGAAGCTAGAGTCGAAGAGGATTATTTGCGACTCTTATATATATATATCCACAATTATACTCATATTTGCTCATTTTTACTAAGTGCAGGGTATAAAGACCTACCTCCAAATCCCTTAAAGCACAGCCCAGGCCTTGGCTGGCTGCCTCCAGATCTCTGATCTCCTCACGCTTTGCACGCTTCTCCGGACTGTCGTAGAGCTCATCGGCCAGGCTAAAGCCTTCGGGGCAGACGCCTAGCTTCTTCTCCAGTCGTTGCACTAGCTCATCCTTAGTGCGCAGCTCATCTTCCAGGCAACATGCACGCTCCTCGCACGCTTTCAGCTGTTCCTCCATTTCAGCAATTTTCGCCTCCAGCGTGCGCACCTCCTCCTTGAGCTCACCATTGGTCACCTCGATGTGCATTAGCTCCTTCTTCAGATCGTAGATCTGCTGGCGTAGGCAATCAGTTTCCGCTTTCAGCTGCTCCTCCATGCTCTGCTGTAGCTTCTTGGCAAAACTGAGATCGTCGATCAGCGTCTGACAGCGTCGCTTCTCGTTCTCCAGCTCTTCGGTCAGTGGCTGTAGTTGCTCCGTAGCGAGACGTTCCGCGGCCGCACGGCTTTCCATTTCCTTTTCCATCGCACGATTCTGTTCCATCAGATCGCGATGCTCCTTGGTCAGACGCACCAGGCACGTCTTCAGTCCATGCTCAGTTTCCTCTAACTGTTGTATCTTCTCGGCAGCAGCGCGCGAATCATCGCGCAGGCAATCCTGCAGCTTGTTAATCTTCTGTTTCAAGCACACCTCTTTGGTACGATAGGCCTCCTCGCGCGACTTGTACTCACGCTCCAGATCGACCCAGTGGGAGTCGGCCGTTTCCATGGCCTCATAATGACGCGTATTGAGGTCCTTAAGGGAACAACGCAAATTCTTGATCTCATCCTTTAGATAATTAATCTCACGCGCGGCGCCTGGATCCTGCGTGGCATTCGCACAGTTGTTGATAAAGCTCTGCTTGAGTTTGCCGGAACTGCAGGGCCCACAGGCCGGCTTGGCGGCGCCAGCTTGTGTGCGTTGTGGCAGGGACTCCTCATTGCCCATGTTGATGGTACCAGGGTTAATCCTGGCAAGCGCCAAAAGGTGGTAAATTAACAGTAGAGGAATTGATCGGCGTAGACTCTCCAATTGCTGCTTGGCACGTTGGCGCTCCGCCCGCAGATGCTCCAGCTGAGTCTCGGCGGCACATAGGTCCTCGCGCAATATCAGACACTCAGCACGGCAATCCCGATACTTAGCGCCCAAAGCGTCCTTTCCGAACTCTAGCTCCACGTTACGCTGTCGCAGTATTTCCAGTTCTTCCTCGTTACGCTGCAAATGTAGGCGTGTATCGTTCTCCGCCTCCTCAAACTCACACTTGGCCTCGTCCAGCAGCGCGTTTTGCTCCACAAGCACCTCAACACGTTCGATCAGCTCCTTCACCTGCTTATTCAGCTGCAGCTCACGTTGCAGACGCTCAGCCAAATGCTTTGCCTGCGTTTCGCCGCTGCTTTCATAGACCAGAAGCTTGCCCTCCAACTGGATGAGACGCTCCTGATAATATTGAAGATGGGGATGTGGTTCGCGTTCCGTTGACGTTGCGGATAAATCGCACTCGACAAAGACACCGCTCTCGCTGAGACTGCTGTTCTGCCAGGCGCTGCTGCCAGTTCGCTGCAGTTGTTTGCTTGGCGTTGTGGGCGCACTGGGTGTGGCACTGTTACTATACGGCTGTACGGTGGCTACGATACGACTGTGCCTGGCACGTGGTTCCGTTTTCGTCTGCAAAGGCAGCAAAATGAGACCACACTTGAATTTTTGATTCGGGTTTCTATTGATTTTCTTAACGATTAAAAAAAAAACAGTTTTCTTTTGTTGCGGTTAAAATGTAAATCTTGTCGTTTCAAAACGACTTGTCCCCAACTTCTGACTTTCTGACATACGCCTTGACTTTTATGTAATCAAAACATATTTTTTCATTATATACTCACCGTTGCCTGCCAGCTATCCTGTTCGGCTATCGCATCCAGATCGAGTTGCTGTACGCACATCAGCAACTGTTGCAGGCAGCGTTTGTCTCTGTCATCCAACTGCTGGGCGCTCGTGCGCAATAGATTTTCCAAACGTTGACACTGATCCTCACAGGTACCATCCATCTTAAGTTCATAAAATATAATATAATAAAAATTATGTGTAAGCCTTATATGATAATAACCCTACTTTAAAGCCTTCAGTTTTTCATTTTTAAAGCGAAATAAGAGTTGGGGTCGCATGGCTTGCGTATACCCTGTACCCAGCTGAACAAATGATGTGCTTCCCCGGTCCCTGTGCTTACCCACTGTTATCAAATTAAAATTATGAAATCCTATATTCCTTATCGGAAATGGACATACGGACGGATCTTATTCAGACCGTTTTCGTGTTTAGAGCATAGCGGTTAGATGTGATTTTAACTGGACAATATTATATGTCACGTTCAAGAATGTTACATATCATATAAATGCAAAATCAGCGAAGTATATAAAAATGGTGCTTAGTGCTCTTAGAGCGGCTGCAGCTGATCTTGTACTCTTCTTTGTGCGACATTCTTATATAAATATCGCTCAAAGCACAAATAAGTTTTGGTAGACAAACAATTCATAGCGAAGAATCTCAATGGGGAGTGTAAGTTCCACACATATAGTTTCAATGTGTAAGTGAGGGGGTGAGTCATGTGGATACTCGTTTCAAAAGGAACGTTTGCAGCACGGTGGGCATGCAATGCACACCTGGCCGTCTAGCTGGAAATATACATACATATATATGTATATAAAAATTGTTTATACAGATGTCTTGCTCTTAATGGGCTTAGATTGCCTATGGAAAATATCAAACAAAAATATGTAAGCCTCTTAAATATTATTTTTAACAGCATTAAGAAATTGTTATTATGTTAAAATCAATTTTAAACTTAAGACCTTTCTTTCAAACAAAGCATTAAGAAATATTTATTATATTAAAATCAATTTTAAGCTTTAGACCTTTTTTTCAAACAAAGTTTGAAACATCGTGGCTTGTTTGTTCTTTTAAAATTGTTTCTTCTTGGTAGATGAGCTATATGAGTGAGCTTTGTGAAAATGATTTTAAATTACTTGTAATATTTTATAAAGCTGTTCAATATTTATTTATTTAAAATTTACGTTCAATAATAAAAAAAAAAATTGAATATTCATTTTTCCATTGATGTACATAAATAAAATATTCATATTATTCATTCAAATATTCTCATAATTCATAAAATAGAAACTACGACTTTGTTTTTTTCCAAAAACCTCTTAAGTATCTCTGATACTTTTAAAAATCGTACAACGGTGAAATTTTGCCATTAAAAGCCTTGTATGCTCGAAACGCAAAACATTGTTTTAAATTTAATGCAAGCAACTGCTGCGATTAGCATTGGCTTAATGCACCACTGATTAACGATGCTTCTTATGTTATTTTCACTTTACAGGCAAGCCTCCCCACTGAAATACATATACATAGGTCTGCATATAAACAGTAATTAGTTTTGTTATTGCTGTTAAGCGAACGAATTAAATTTTCAAGCTGAACGACTTAAAAGCTTGCCGTTCGGCTCTAAAAATTAAACTTAACAAGGCACAAAATAAAAATAATGAAAAAAAGGGTGTGTAGCAATGTCGTGAGTAATATTGAGACAATATATATGAATACATATATATATATATATCTATTCACAAACAACATTTGACACATAGCTTAAAAGCAAGCCCTTATATGAGTAACAAAGTCAACAAATAATTTGAACTTGGCCAAAAACAGCGCTTAGACAAATCGCCTTTTAGGCCAGCAACAGCAATAGATGTGGGCTTTAAGTTGTTGATAGATACATATACACAAACTTATGAAGCTCAAATTCTGTATTATAGCTACTATATAGTACATATAAGGCAATCAATCACAACATTTTTGTGTCCCACAAATAAAACTTGGTCAACACTTGGCCCAATGGCTGCTTGACAATAACTGCACTTGTTTATGTTTATATAAAGTCAGATAATAATAATTATATGAATGCTTATTATTTATATAAAACTACTATTAAATATGTTTGCTCCATTTAAAAAAAAAAACTTTTTAATTGAAATTACCGTTGTCCGTTAATCAAAACAATTTCCGCACTGTCTAAGACCCCAAACAAAACTAAACCATTGTTAGGCACGAAGCAAGCAGCTGAGGCAGCTGAAGCTGATACACACACAAGCACACACACAACACACATCACAAAACACTCAAATTCAGTCGCTATGTACACTCAATTCATTCATAAACTCGTGCAGTTATTCGAGTTGCTCTTTTGAGCGCTTTTCGTAAACTGGCTTTTGAGCGCTTTTCTATACCCTTGCGTAGGGTATTTTAATTTTGTCACTAAATATGGAACGCATTTAAAGTATACATATTCATGTTCAGTACCAATTGCCGAATTATATGCAAACTAGACTTTCAGCTTTTAAGCTACATTAAAGAAGCATTACACCGTTGTACGTAGTACAATGGTCGGATAAAAACTCTCAATCTAAAATATTTGTTTTAATTTTAGCCCAACTCAGATATTATAATCTACACGATGACCTTGATATATGACCAAAATCTTATATATATAAGTATTTGGAAAAACATTGGAAGAGTCAGTCAAAAACGGATTCTTTACTAAAATTGGTATTATTCCTCACGATGTCTTAACAAAAGTAGTTTCCCTATGCTAGAATAACTTATCAAAATGGGAATATATAATGGGAATAATTAAATAATTGCCTATCAGTTAAGCATTCGTTTCTTATTAATTCTCTTTTCCTATTAAATATATTCTAGCTAAACTCTCCATTTACAAGCTTAAAATGCCTTTAATATTGAATATTATCAATATCGGAATATTATAGCTTTCATAGGATCAATATGCTGGTAATTGAGTTTTCCTGCGAAAACAGCGTTATCTGACCAACTAAGGAAATATGTTTTCTATACATATGTCTGCAAGAGTATTTTATCTTTGGCGTCCCGAATCCAACTGTTTCTCTTCATATTATTTGTTGCTGTTCACCTTATCATCCTCGAGTTCGAGTATGCGAAATTCGAGCAGTTCATTCTGTTCACGCAGCTCGTTCGCTTCGGTGTTCAGCTGCACTTGCTGCTCCTCCATATCCTTGATGCGCTGCAGCAGCTCATTGATACGTGTGTGGTTGCTATTGGCCGAGAGGGCGGCCTTTTCGGCTGTCAGCAGTTCCTGTTTTATCAGCTGCAGTTCGCTTTGCAGACGCTCGTTTTCCTTGTGATAGATTTCCACTTCCTTTTGCAACTTGTCTAGATCTTGCAGCTGTAAGAGGGTGATATTTAATACATGTGTGACTAGATAAGCAATAAGGCCAGCTGCCTGTACTTACTGCTTGCCACATGACGCCGCTGTCAGCGCCACTGGAAGGTGGCTGTGGACTAATTGAAGGCGGCGCTGAAGACAGCGCTGAGTCTGTATCCGAGTTGTGGTCCTGGAGGAACAAAATATTATTTAGGCTTAAAATATATATCTATATATGTTATTTATATACTAATGGGCAATTAGCGGGATTGCCTTGTGAAAGTTTTGTGCTTCAACTTAACAGTTCTCGCTCCCTGAAAAATTGTAATCTATCCATCTTATCGGAACTCCACATGTAAAGTTAAATTTAACATAGATATTTGAAAGTGTTTAAAGTCCACCGTATAAGAACTAATAGTTTGAAAAGGTTTCCCGCCTTTGTCAGTGAGCATCTTGGGGGCGAAAAAGAAAAGATTTTAAATATTTTCAGCCAAATATGCACAGTTGCTGGTGGAAATTCCAAAATCGCTGAAATAATTATATTTTAAAGTCTAAAGTAGGCCTTTAAAAATAATAATAATAATAATAAAATTAATAATAATAATAAAAAAAAATAATAATAATAATAATAATAATTATAATAATAATGATAATGATAATAATAATAATAATAATAATAATAATAATAATAATAATAATAATAATAATAATAATAATAATAATAATAATAATAATAATAATAATAATAATAATAATAATAATAATAATAATAATAATAATAATAATAATAATAATAATAATAATAATAATAATGATAATGATAATAATAATAATAATAATAAAAATAATAATAATAATAATAATAAAAATATAATAATAATAATATTAATAATAATAATAATAATAAAAAATTATCTTAGGCCCACGAAAAGTGTATAACATGAATGTATTTTTTTAATGATTTTTGCTAATGAGCTTACACCCGAAAATTCGTCCATTCAACTTTTGACCCGCATTTATTGTCCATTCCAGATGGGTGGATTTTGCCAAAGGTTTGAAACACGTATCAGACAAAGGTTTTCACAAGGCTATAATTGGTATTGAATTTACCACAGTTGCGGATGGAATTTTAATAATCGCTGAAACACGTACTCATTAAATTCTAATGTTTTGAAAATATGTTTGATGCATGTGTGAAAGACCCCAAAAATATATTTTTGCAAAGATCTTCTAAATTGAGTTAGAAGCCGATCGGATGGTAATCAACAATGTTTTGTACTAACGCGCGATTTCGCGATTTTTCTATACTTTCGGTTGGTATTACCAAAACCCCGTCTTAGCGTGAAACTCCATCATATAAGGTAACTAAAACTTCCTAGCTCTTACGGTTTGCGGTGTGCGTTGATCACCAGTCTGTCTGCCAGGCAATCAGGCGGGACAGACAAAGCTGACACGACCTTTTCAATAGTTCCATCCAAAATGTGAAATATGTATATGAAAAATTGTGAAGCTTTATTCAATCGGAATCATTAAATAATTTCAGATTTTATTGTGAGGTATTGTTTCGATGGGTAAAGTTATTAATGTAACTGGCTTTTTTATCCGAGACAGAAGAATTACAAACGGACAGCTTCGGCATATTCATAAGACGGATGAAAGTCCTATTTGCACGTTTGGAAATGGGTGGAATTTTCTGTTCAATTCGTTTTGATAATCCTTGTGAAGAGAAAAGATGAACCCATATATGCGATTGAACAAAGTGTCGCTTTTCTTCGAACCCTATTATCAAAGTTCCATATAAAAAATAGAATAGCACGTGTCTCACAGATTTTAATTTAAAAAATTCACAATCGCAGGCGAAAAACTGGCGATTAACTTTGAAGAGCAACAAAAAGCAGTTGCCTGAACAAGCCCGGACTATACTACAATTTGTTTACACTTATATTCGACGAATGCTCACCTTTGTTCTGTATTCCCTTGTTGTGGGCTTTGTGGCGGATGCGCTGCTCGTGAGCAGCGTTTCCATCCACGTTGTTGTTGTTGTTCCCTCTCCAGTCATGATTTGTTCATGATTCATCTGTTGCTTTTCTTGTTGCTGATGTTGTTTTAGTTGTTGTTGTTGTTGTTGCTGTTGCTTTGTTGTACGCATTTCGAGCGTTGATTTATGCACATTCTTCGTATTGTTGATTAGCTCAATATTCTTGAGTTGGGTTATCTAAAAAGAATGGGAATAGGAAAAATTGCGTTCATGAGTGCCTTTTGGCCACGTTCAACATATGTAAGGTGCCGTCCACATGTTGCTTGTTAGCTTGAGAGAAGCGTGCAACAAGTGGGCACACACGTTCCGCTGTCAGCGTATACAGTTATGACTTGATTTCTTGCCCCAAAACGCCACGAAATTGCCAATTCATTGTTATAGACGGTTTACTGCTTGATATATTTGAACGCTAACAGGTTGTTGACCCTCCGATGATGCCAAAACCAACCAATCTATAGAATTGTCGGACAGACCAAAGCACATCTAGAACTTATTGTTATGCTCAATATTGTTGTTTCTAACAACATAAAAATAGGCACACAACCGACAAAGTCATTCACCGAGCTGTTCGAGCTAGTTCAAAGGCTGGGCTAGAACTATTGTCCTCAACTAAGTAATTCCTTCAAATCTTTTCCCATCCATTTGTGAAGTTCAATTTAACCTAGTAGCTCTTATATGCTTCTCTGATATTCATTCCTCTTTGAAGCATTATTGGTCAACATATTACTTTTAATATATTTCTAGCATATAAATTAGTATAAATTGATTTTAAGAAATCGATAGTTTTTTTCCTGTAGATTTTAAACACACATAATTTTGTTAAAAATTGACCGATTAGCAAGAGTATTTTGTCGTTAAGACAATTATCTCAAAATAGTCCAAAACTTTTGAGTTCCACCGTACCGTGTCTAAGTAGGTATCTTTTACAGTTGTACGTTGTAAATGTATATCGTGATTCCTTTAAATCACCAGCTGCACGCAAGTTTAAACACAAATACTCAAACATTTGATTTACCATTCGCTGTTTATCTTCGGAGCATGTCACGAATTTCACGGTCACGAAGCGTGTTGGCCCCCACTATACCCCACTCCTAGAGCCCCCGCTACGATATCATACGATCGGCTGGACAGGCTAATTGACCCCACAAAAGTAATCAAGACTCGAAATCACTTTCGAATCAAACACGCCCATTTTCATATCAATTTTCAAAGTATCTCCCTGTCTCTCACTTTTATATCAAATTGATTTTTATATAACTCCGATTATGGTCATGTTATACGCATATTGCCAGGCATTATGCTAATTTACAACGCTCAATTGGCCGCAAACATAATGAAAATAGGTATGCGCCACAGTGAAATCATTAATCAATTGTGAAATGAGGTGGGCTACACCCAAAAAAAAAAAAAATATAGCAGAGCCCAGTGCAATGACCAATCGCCGCCCATATCGTATCGTATCGTATTGTGTCGTTTTGCAACAGACCCATTGGGTCGCTGAGAGAGCCATGAATACCTAAGCAGGCCCCAAATGGAGTCGCGCCTGAATACCTGCACGTCTTTTAGTCGTCTGATACTCGCCTCGGATTTGAAATGATCGGCGTTGTGGCTAACCGTTATGGTAATTTCTTGAATCGATTCCAAAAGAACATTTTGCGTAACGGCGCAAGTTAACGAACTCCCCAACGTGCCGGGCAAATTAAGCAAGTGCCTCAGACAAAAAGACAGGCAGGCAGATAGACAGCATGCACAGATTTGATGACTCTATCTTTAGAGTGCTGCTCCAATCAGCCCCAATGAAATTGGCCTCATGCAGATTGGGCTAAATACATCGATGCACAGTGCACCGAGTCGTGTAAGTAACTCAAAATTGGTTAAAATACTCCAAAGAGCAGAAAGAGGTCTATGCTGTTAACGATAGCGATCAATATAATAAAATAAGTCTAAATCCGTTCAATTAATTTTGTTTGATAAATTTCATAAATCGATTGATGCTATCGATTACTAGCATAATGATCTAAATAGTTTGTACTGTTCTCGAGTCTGAATACGTTCAAATCATTTTGTTTGATCAATTTCATAACTCTATTGGTGCTATTGATTACTAACATAATGATCTAAATAGTTTGTACTGTTCTCGAGTCTGATTACGTTCAAATCATATTGTTTGATAGATTTCATAAATCGATTGATGCTAGCGATTACTAACATAATGATCGAAATAGTTTGTACTGCTATTGAGTATGAATTTGTTTGATCACTTTCATAATCATCACACATATAATATAGTTTTTACAAATCGGTTTGAATTTAATTTTATTAATTGGGTATATTAAAAAAAACGAACAAATTTGTATAGTTATATTTTTAGCGATTCCTGCTAACAATTACAGTTTAATTTAAAGAAAAAACCCATAAAAACTTCCCCTTGGTGGGCGACCTTCTACGTCAGCAGTCCACCAGCTACATGGCCCGTCTTTCTGCCCACCCCAATATATTGGCTAGAAGACTTTTCAGAAGAAAGCGACGGAGACTTCGCAGAATCCACCCCATCGACCTCCCAAACCGGGTAATCATTTGAAAAAAAAAATAAATAAATAAAAACAATAATCATACTAAAAATATAAGATAAATTGAATAATTATAAAACTTAATAGGCAATATTAAGTATGTTTATCCCATTATAGTCAAGCTAGGTTAAGATGCTCATGTATACTATCAATAAATTAGCTAATAAAAAGAAAAAAAAAAAAAAAAAACCATAAAAACTATGGCAAACAATTAACTGTTAAAATATTATTCTTCTTATAACCAGAAAACCAAAGGAGAACATTTGTAATATATGTATAAGAAATGGCATATCCAAGTAATTAAAAGCATTTCTGAATGTTGTCAAAGCATCTTTTAAATTATGATGAACATTTGAATATTAAACAATTTGAACATAATGAACAGTGATCCATAAAGAGCTAAGATCGAACTTAGTTTACTCTAATTTTATTTCTAACATTTCAGTCCATACCATTTGCCGCACTGTGCGTTGCAGACAGCCGCTTGCAGCTAGCATCTTGCAGCTTGCCACAGTGCTGCCAGCTAAGTTTCAAACGATTGTGTGTAAATCTGTCGACAAGTTGCAACTTGATGTGCTATATAGTCTGGCAATGCACAAGTGTTTGGTCTTGTGGCTTGTGTTTTTGTTTGTTGTGTGTGCTGTGTGTGTTGTGTATGTTGGTCTCGACGTCAGTTTTGTTTGCACAAGCCACAACCAGAGGCCGTTGCGGTGATTGTTTGTGTGAAATGATTTTCCTTTCTGCCACAGCGGACAGGTTTCACTCGATCGACTGCAGTTTTAGGTAGCGTTCCGGGTTCGACTCCCTCCCGTTGCACGATTACGTGTCAAGAGCTGCAGCCAGCGATGCTTTATATCTAAATACATATATTCATTTCATATGTATGTACTTTTACACATAAACATGATCGGTTATTTATGTATGTATTTGCATTTGGCATTGTAATACAGGTTTGTCAGCCACAGACACTGAGTCTGCATAAGAAACCAAACTAAAAAATACATATACATACATATTTAACCATTGCTTTGATTTGATCTTGCGAAAGCGAAAGTTTTATATGCGCTAATGAATTATATTGTTTATCAGTTTCCACCCAGTCGCTGTAACCCAAAACCAAGCAACACGCCTTGCAACAAGCTAATTGAGCTAATGAATGGACAAGGTAGATTTGTTGACATGACGCTCATTAATTCGAATCGATAGCCCCCCCTCGTAAGACACAACGTGCGTGTGTGTGGTTAATCCCAGTGTTTAAATCTTCTCGTTTTTGCCTTTCCATTCCAAAAATAAACTCCCAAATAGCTGTAACTTCTCCATATCTTGCTTGTCAAATGCGCACCAAAATAATTTTAATCACATAATCGCAAGTGAAGTTTTGGGATTTGAGATCCAAACAAATGATATGGAGACGCTCGATAAAAAGTTTATCTATCTACTGCACGAGTTTTTGGTTTGAAAGCATTTTCATTTACTAAATAAAGCTCTTTATCTCCCACATCAAGTGAACAGGATGGACCAAAAGTTTAAAAAGCAAAGGCAACATTGAACTAGGTATAAAAATTAACAAATATGCACTAAATATACTTTAGCCACAAGGGGAAGCCTTGTGAAGCCCCGAGCAGTTAACATAGGGGACATAATTCAATGGGTTACAGAAAGAAAAAAAATGGCAGCATATGTAAGAGTATGTAAATGTAAGGGACCATAGTTAACATATTTGATTAGGTTAAGCTAAAGTGTGCACTTGAATCTTGGAGAAAAGAATGCAAATATTAAACGGCAATAAGATGTTGTGCCACAAGTGTGGAGGACTGTAAGTTAAAGCCTTGTAACTTGTAGGGACATGAATGCATTGAATTCAACTCTAAAAGTGAAGGCCGTAAAGATTGGAATATGGCACGCCTCTTAGAATGTCTAATTAATCAGGCCACCAAAGAGAGTTAGCATTAGGAAAAGAAATGCAGTTAAGCCACATAATATATATGTACTATATATACGCAGTACAAGACCCCAAAATTGCTTTTCCCTGTAATCCATTCAGCACATAGCTATTGTATGCGTAATGAGTATGAATGAATGCATGAGTAATGTGAAACAATACGACGGATGCCATGTGTTGAGATTTGTTCTCCGACCAAGGTACAACACATACAACAGTGCTCAGTTTCACACTTAAAAGAATAAATTTGAATGAAATTTTTTTACCTTCACGTCTCGGCGATCGTAATAGTAATCCATTGTTAGATTGATTTGATTATTCATCTTCAAAAATTTAATGCGTTTTACAACATTGTCTCAACAGATTGTTTTCACCGCGTTATTTTCACTACAATAAAAACACACAACTTTATAGACCAAAACACTGCCAAAATACAAAAAATGCCTAAAAAATGGCAATTCACAGCGATTTGCATATGGTTCACATTTCACACACCCCGTTTATTTTCTAGTATGTGTTGTGGTTACTTTGCATATTGGAAACTTGGATGCCAGTTTGTTTTTTTAGCAACATCATCCGCAACATCATCATCATCATTTTGATCATTAGCATTACA
This sequence comes from Drosophila littoralis, assembly GCA_018903485.1. Taxonomy (NCBI): domain Eukaryota; kingdom Metazoa; phylum Arthropoda; class Insecta; order Diptera; family Drosophilidae; genus Drosophila; species Drosophila littoralis. The sequence continues at coordinate 8,942,160 of JAEIGF010000592.1, forward strand.
GCTTCACTTTTCGGGGGGCTACGCTTTTACTGTCGTTTGACGATGACGCTGAAGATGGCCACAAATTTTGCAGTGTGTGTGTGTGTGTGTGTGTGAGTAAAGTGTGCCTGTATGCTTACCAACATATCGTATTTAAAATAGCGTTAACATTTAAAAAGATTTTCACTGACCCCAATTGGTGGGACACACACTCCCCACACTAACACACTTACAAACACACACACACACATTTATTTATTGATGCTGCTGTTGCTGTTGTTCCTGTTAGATGACATCGTTCCGATGTAGTTGCAGTTGCTGCTGCACATAGTCTATGCAAATGATAAATCTTACAGAAAGACCGCCTGACGACTAAAGAACTATTAAACAGTTAATAATATTCAAACCCCGTTTCGATATGCTTCGATAGTGAATACTTATAAACAAAAAAGGGAAGAATAACAAAATCAACTACAGGCGGGCGCGATTAATGAACTGTAAAATTGAATTCAATCAGTGGAACGAAACGGAACGGAACGCTGCATAGACAATTAATTTTTCCAAATGTTTTTCTGCCTTGGTTAAACTGTGCTGCAAATTTGGTGAAATTATGAGTGCCCCGCCAGCCCGTTGCAAGGCCCATAGTGCGTTAAACCTAACAGTTTTGCAAAACAATGGGAAAAAGTGAAAGACAAACTGTAAATATGTACAATGTTTTGTTGTCCGATTCAAAGGTAACAACAACAACAACAACAGCAGCAGCTCTGGCGATTGTTGTATGTATTCATTGATGTACAAAAGGTGTTTTTTTTGTGTTTGATTTCGGCGCACACACACACACAATGCACTTGGTTTACTCTTTCACATTTTGCGGCACTTTGAAAAGGCCAACAAATTTCACCCAATTATAAACAATGGCAAACACACGCGTTGAGCCCATTTTTCGACAATAAAATTATATTTATAAATTATTTTTGATTTTATTTGCTTTGCATGTGTTGCATTATTTTTAGTCGCCTCCAACTCCGCTTCCAAATATAAATAAAAACTCAGTACACTTGACACTTGGCTGCTGCGCGGCTGGCGACGGCGACGGCGACGCACTGAAAACGGGCCATGCGCACCTGCGTTGCCTGCGTACTGAAACAAAACTGAACTCAACCTGACATCGAGGCGTCGCTTGCTAGCGGCTTAGACCTCATTCATGCGGGTAGCGAGTAGCGCGCTCTTCACTCTCTCGCGCTCAGGTAAGAGAAAGTGAGTGTGAGTGAGTGCGGCTGCAGCTGTTTTTGTTGTTTCCCATGCCGTATGCGTATTTGTGTCTGTGTGTGCGAAACCGGCTTTTCTATGGCGCTCTCTTCTGCGCCTCCCGCGCTCTCTGTCGCAGCACTCTCTTGTTCGATCGACTTGCAACACTTGCGCTGCAGTTGCCTGCAGCGTGTTTGTCGTGTTTTTTTTTTATCTGTCTCACGTTTCAGCCGCGTAGCAGGTTTTTATCGCGAGACGGCGATTGTTGTCTTCGGCCGTTCTCATAACTAACGCAAAATTATATCATAGATCATGCCAATCGCGCATAACCGCCGCAGCACTCAGCGAGAGCACAAAAAGCAAAACAAAAAACTGATACACATACAAATGAAGTTATCTAGAGGTAGATCTTAACATTTAACCTGTGTGAGCTTGGCTGGCTGTTTTTTTTTTTTTTTTTTTTGTCGTGCCAAGTTGGACAAGTTCAAGTGCCTGCACCACAAGAGGTCGAATGACCCCTGGCTATAATAGCAATTACACATAAAGTTTACAATATAAAATCTTTTTTAGTGAGATAGTTATATTCCAGTTGTGGGGTGTTAATCTCGCTTTAATTAATTAATGTAGCTTTAAGACATAATCTAATAGATACTAAGGTTTAATATGCTTGTAAAGGGTTTCTTAAATGGATTTAAAGTGTTAAATAATAAAGATTGATGTTGAATAATAACGGAATAATTGCAATACATTTCATACAAAATGGTGATTTGAAGCTATAATATGTAGTTTTAGGTAACAAAAATTTATGATAAATGATATACGTAGGAAAGATTACTGGACTAATTTTTATTTGTCACCATTTTACTTGATCCAGTGATGTCTTGTTCCTTAATTTCATGAACAAGGTATACATTTGTCCCCAGTGTTGGCTAATTTATAAAAATATGACTCGTATGCTGCTACACAGCACTTTTATAAGCGCCATTTAACCAATAAATATAAAGACTATAAAGAGGGGGTTTCATCGAAAAACGTAACCTGATATTCAGTATATATTTACGATAATTAATTCTTTCCCTTCTTATGCATACATATTAAGACTATATTCATTCAGGGGAAGGTTGGCAACCCTACAATGTGATCTTTTGTTTTCAACTCACCTCAGTTGTAACTTGAGCCTGGTGTAGGGGATTTGGTAGTATATCATTGATGTCTGTTTCGTTTTTAGCTTTTGTGGCTATTGTAATTGTAGTTGTCGTAGTTGGCTTCTTAAGCTTTTGGCTTGATTCGTTCGGTTTGGGTTTCGTTTTGGCTTCAGTTTGTCTCTTGCCATTTTGCAGTGTCTGCAAATCCTTTCTTAGTTGTCCTATATTACGTTCTTTGGTTTTGATTTCCTCTAGCTGCAATAGCAGAGACACAAGTCAAACACATATTTAACATCAAGACCCACTTCGACAAAGTACATATGTGTATATATATATATAAAGTATGGGTAGAAAAAAATTAATATGATAAAAAGTTGCCCGTCCGCTTCGACGGCTTGCGAATTGCGTTGGGTTCCTCACATCCACGGTGCGTAACTTACCAAACGTGTTATTTCAATTTTGGCTGACTTTTGTATCTGAGTCAATCGGTTTTCATATGCAGTTTTCAATTGGCGCATATCAGCTGCCTTACGTCTATCAGCCTGCCCAATGATCTGCAAGAAATCATTACGAATATATCTGGTTTTCTTCTTTTCGAAATTGGAACCACCTAACAACAACATTATCAAGCATCAAAAACAAAAAAGCGCATCTGGCATGCAGTTAGCTGCACTTAGTCGCATATCCATTAGCCAAACGAGACATATAAAAAAACAATCCAAACAAAAAACAATATTTGCCGCCTGTCAGCTAGGACAAGCATTAATGAAATTAAACCTGGCTATAAAAGCCAGAATATGTGTCCAAGTATCGCACTAGTTCACAATGGCAGCTACACGAAACTGGTTGGTTGTTCTACTTTTCCTGAAAACCATAATCCTGCTGAACGCTGGGAATCAGATTCTTTTGCCATCTGATGACAACGAGGATTCCAATCTTATGGTGGAGGTCAGCAAAATTTTATGTCGTGCCAGTATCAAAGTCCTGTTCGTTTACTTTGAGAATCAGGCAACACATGATCATTCCGGCGAAATATTGCGTGAGGTTACCAAGTGTGACATATCCTATATATCGCTCAGGTGAGTTTTTTTTTGGTAGAATCTCCTTTAAAACAGTCTAACTTCGTTGTAACAACTTTGATTTCCATCGACTACAATAACTAAAGGTTCCTCTTTAAATGGGGTTTCATATGCTTCAATAAATTATAATATGGTTTTTATAATGAATTAGTATTATTGTTCATTTATTCGACTTATTATTATGTTCAACAATTTTGATTTTCGTTGAGTAAACGATTCTTAGAAGCTTTGAACAACTTTATATATGATAAGTTACTCCAATCCTTTGATTTTTATTCAATATAATCAATCAAAAAATGTCTTTAACCACGTTCTCTCTCCATTAGTTTTTGGTTTAGATAGTTGTTCAAAGTCACAACAAAGTGTTAAACTTTGTTTTCGATTTCCGTTTAAGAAGCTTGTATAAAATAAAACCACTGCGTCTTCAGTTTGGCTTTGATTATTGATATCTTTTATGTCTTTTGTGTTCACTTTTTTTTAATCAAGTTATTCGCAATCGCAGTACAAGACTTTTGCAAGCGTAAGACCTTTTAATACTTTGTTTATTTATCATTTACCCAATTGCTGAAAATCGATTGAATTGGGGTTTCGAAGATTTTAACCTTGACCCAGTTTAAACTGGAAACCCAACTCGAAAACGGATTGTTTTGATTCCATTGGAAGCTTTTCTTTATTTTTTTTTTTTTGGAAATATGTAAGCGTATCTTTTAAATATTTTCTGATAGAACTGTGCCAGATTTTTTGATATTGAACAAATCCATTCTATAACAAGTTTTTCTGAAGTTTTTTATTTCCTTAATATATCCATAAAAAGTGTTGTTATGAAACACCTGGAAATAGGCCTACAATTTGTTTTTACAAAATATTGGCCAAATCCGTGCATTGAGATTTTTTTTATTTTTTTTTATATTTTATTAAGTGTAGAACCTGTACAATCATAATTTAGTACCTTAACAACACATGGATGGAAAATGTAATTTAGAGCCGAGCCCCATAACACAGTATGAGGATTTTATTCGTGCATTGAGATGCTCAACTTTATTTCATTTTATTTCGCTCCACAGAAAGAAATCACTTCCGCTGGAGGCAGTCAAAGACGATGGCATATTGATGTACATGGTTATGATAATCAAGGACATCTCACAGCCCCTAAAACTATCCCTGATGAATAAGAAATCTGCGGCCAAGCATCTGTCACATGTTATTCTACTCGTGCGGGATGCGGAGAAGCTCTCATTGGACTGGATGCGTGCCAGTTTCAGGCAATTCTGGAGCATTTGGCTGCTAAACATAGTCATAATCTTCTGGCGGGATGACCGCTTGCATGTCTATCGCTACAATCCATTTACGGATGATTTTCTGCTGCCGGTGCACGTGTCGCAGGGTGAGTTACCGACGCTGGCGCAGCTTTTTCCCAAGAAGATACCAAATATGCAACGCAAGCCGTTGCGCATGTGCCTCTACATGGACGATGTGCGGGCCATTTATGGACCGCAGGGCAGGCTCATGGGCACAGATGGATTGCTCTCCAGCTATATAGCACAGAGTCTGAATGCGACGAGGATTATAACACGCCCGATGTCATATAGTGATCACAATCAAAGCGTAGATATATGCGCCAAGGAGATAGCCAATGAGTTCGATGATGTGGCCATGAATATACGCTTCCTGGCGCCGGATACGTTCAAGAAGCACGCCGAAGCCACCATAGCCCACAACCGGGATGATCTGTGCGTAATTGTTCCCAAAGCCAGGGCAGAGCTATTATTCTGGAACATCTTTCGTTCATTTGGCGGTTGGGTTTGGCTCGCCATCGGCACCTCCGTGCTGCTGGCCTACGTCTTTTGCCAGGTGCTCTCTGGCCAGCGAGTGGGCTGCGCGGCTTTGGAGCTGTTCTCCTGCACCTTGTCCCAGCCTGTGGCGCATATTCCGCGCAATAGTTCCGTCTGCATGTTCCTCATCTTCTGGCTGTATTTTGGCATGCTGATTAGCACCGCGTTTAGAGGCAATTTGACCAGCATGCTGGTCTATCGGAAGGCACTGCCCGACATCGATGATCTGAACACGCTGGCTGCCTCATCATACAAGATACTCATACGACCGCGTCATATGAGACATATACGTCAATTCTTGAGCATAGGCCATGAGCTTGAGGCCAAGATTAGGCAGCTAATGCTGGAGGTGCCCGACTCGGAGCTGTTTAATTATTTCAATCACAACTATCGATCATATGCTTATCTGGAGAAATATCACATTGCCTCGTTTCAGGTGAATGCACGCCAGCACATGCTAATGGGCCGACCGTTGTTTCACCTGATGGACAGCTGCCTGGTGCCATTCCACGCGGTATACACTGTGCCCTATGGCTCACCCTACTTGGGCTTTTTTAATCAGCTAATTCGTGGTGCACATGAATTTGGTTTCGAGCGTTATTGGGATCGCATTATGAATGCGGCGTTCATTAAGGCCGGCACCAAGGTGCACCACCATCGACGGCACAATAACAGCGATGATCCAGTCGTACTAAAACTGGAGCACTTTCACGCCGTGTTCTTTCTATGGGCCATTGGCTTGACGCTGGCATTTTTGATATTCTTATGGGAGTTGCTGCAAAATAACTGGGCCATAACAAAGCGCAAGCGCAAGACAACAGCATGCAAACTTTAACAGATACATATATAGTACAATAAGCTCTATATACTCAATCTAAATGTATATGTACCTGGGTTTTCTCCTCTTTGGTTTTGTTTGCTTCCTTTAGCACGGCAATTTCATTTGTCAGTCTTTGGATTTCATAGTTGATTAGGCCATCGGCCGCTACATGACTACTGGCCTCCGCGGCCAGCTCATTGAATTTCTTATTTCCATTTGATTTTTTCGTTGACTCCAGCGCCTGCTGCAGTTTCTTTACTTCGTTGCGCCATTTTCGACTGTCGGCGTCGTTTTGCGCTCTGCAAACAAAAATTAGGCGCCACAATTAAAACTATCGATTAACGAGTATCAAATTAGCAAGTGTAATCGTCAAGTTTGAGTGCCTCTGCTGGAATGACACTTTCCAATTTCTATGCAGAAGTGTGTATGTATCACAAAACTGAAATATGTCTAAGAGGGTATTTAATGTTCGGCGTTCCGAACAGCCCTGCTCTGTGCGAACAGCATGGATTCCTGGCGAAAATATAAATCGGAAAAGCTAGCAAGTGTCATTCCAGTTGTCTACTACTCACGTCTTATGCACATTTTTGCATATAGCTTAAACTTTTGAGTGGAAATATCGCAAATAGCGATTGTCGTCTCGCCAGTTTATATACGCACTGTTGCATGCGGGAACAGCATACTTTCTTCGAGTGTAAGCAAATAAACTGGCAAGTGTCATTCTAGTTCTATATGCTACATACCTTAAGGCGCGCACAGCACCGCGTTCTGTTATCAGACTGGACTTTAGCTTAAAATAGAAAATATATATATTTAAGTATATGTAAATAAAAGCACACTCAAGGAATGCAACTATTTATTTATTTTATTATATACCTCATTTACTTCCAAACGCAGCTGCTCGGCGAGTGCGTTTAGCTTTTGTATTGTGTCCAGATTCTCTTGAAGCTTGCGCTTAAAGCGCTGTGGTGCGGCTGAAAGCACATTTACGCCGCCAATAATAACGGGTCGCTCGACTTTGCTGGGCTGCCTGACTGGGTCTTTTGCCGCAGGCGAGTTGGCAGCCTCGTCTGTCCCGTTATTGTTCTTGTAACGGCCTTTTATATTCAAATGAATGCCCTCGATGCGTGTGCGTTTCTCCTGATTGACGGCATCCCCAACGGATGTGAGCGATGCGCTCAGCTTTTTCTTACGTTTCAATTTATTTTTGCCTAAGTCTAGCTTTCGCCAGTCTTCATGGAAGCTCTGTTTTTCATTGGAATCCCGCTCTTGCTCCAATTTACGCACTGCCCCATTGTGGGGCAACAAGATGTGTGCGTTTCTCTCGTTGAACCCTTTGCTAGAGGTCGTTTTTATTTGATTTTCAGCCATTTTTTTATGTGTGAACCTTAAACAGATATCGTGTTTGAGGTTAACATTTATAAAAACTATGGCCGTCGTTTATTTTTTGTTATTTTTTTTAAATATATATGCTGCATATGCGGTGTGGTCCGACCTAAGCGAAAGTCTCGATATATTTAACTCTGCTCATTGGAAGTTATATAGATCAATTTCGCTGCCGCTGAGTTTCATTTAGGATTTTCCTGTAAGAAAATTTAAAAAGTATTTGAAAAACTAAATACTGTAAAGCTGTTCAAGCATTTGACAGGTTTCCTCAACACTCGTTTACTTCTAAGACCTTTTGTTGTTTGTTTGTTTGCTTTTGCCATTCTATCAACAAGTTGAGCCCACTTTTATTGATTTATACAGCAAGTGCCTGCCACAATATGTAGCACACATGCAAGTGCAATTCATCAGAATATACATATAGTCTAGTTAGCATTACAAAGTAAGTTTTCACTTTATCCAAAATGACGTCAAGCGGCGCGCCTTATAACATGATACAGCACCCCCTGTGGGCCGGCTGTACCACGCATGAAAAGTGTACTTTATGATGGGCAAACGGAACACAAAAAATTCTTTACATTGTTCACGCATCCGCTTAATTCTAACAATACAGAAATATATATAAATATATTCACTATATATATAGCATATTGAGAGTGCTACAGTCTAGAATGAGGCCCGATAATGTGAGTTCATAGAGCACACGCTCTCAACAAAAATGAACGATCATCTTTATCAAGGCCGTGGATCTACGTACGCAAGCTGTATGCACTCTCGGTTGCTCTGAATATATAATGAATATATAAGAGGCCGATGAAAGCAACCTGATCGAGTCCGAATACGTTGAATGAGTTTAAAGATTCTGCTTAAGTAGATTATGCTTGAAAAGTAAATTTATTGGGCTCATGTTGCACATTTAATTAAATTAAAAATGCTTGGACCCCAAATGCCCCTAAATGAATAAAGTGTTATTTGGGCTGAAACACGACATGGTGACATCACATGAAAGGCAAGTCAGGCCGCCCACTACAGCTCGAACCACAGACAAAAAAGAGTACTCTGATCGAGTATGCGCGGCTAGGATATACCCAGCAAACGGCTCCGTGCTGCATTCTTCAATTACTTCTGTATCCAGGGTCTGATTTTCTTGATTTATTTCTTAATTAAGGTGTTGATCGAAGAGGTTTCTAAACAAAAATAACTTTTCATAAACTGTATATACTACAGGACAAACTTCAAACCAAAAATCCCTGAAAAATACCGATAATCTCAAGTGGAATAAAAAAAAACTTAAAATGCGAACAAAAAATTAAAAATCTAAATTCAAATAATGCCATATTTATCCCATTTATGGGTACAGGGTATAAAAAATATTGCGGCATATACGCTGCAAATTTGCACAATTTTTAAACAAACTTTTCAGTCCAACATAAACAGATGAGTATACAAAAGAAAATATTTCGAAATGATGAGTCGTTAAAATACATATATCTATAGATTGTTCAAATGCTGATTCATTCAAGATGGTACAAATGTATACGCACCATTAACATTAAAAACCTTGGATATATTAACTAGAACAAAGTTTGGCTGGCGTCGTAATAACCATGAGAAATTTCTTGTTCTCACTCCACGCAGGTTTCGTAATAAAAACAAATGTTTATTTACTTGTCGGTCTTGTTTCTCGCAGTGTATTTCGCAATGACGTCAATATCTATACTAATGTTACTTTTAGTATAGAACGTGGCGCGTACTATGTAAAAATATTCTCTTCAAAATTGTTCAGTGCACATATACTATAGTTGCTTCAATAAATTATTTTTCATTTAACACATGGAAATCCTTTTACACTTTCACACAATTCGTTGCGGTTTTCGAGTCGTCACAAGTAGCTTTCAATATTACTTTAATTTCAATAATATGTATTTCAGCTGCTGCTTAGATTCTTTCGAATATCTAGTACTATTATATTTGTTAATTAACTTATCAATTTATTAATATTAAAAACTGTCTATTCTAGTTTCGTTTTGCTTAGCGGTTGCGGAGATCTTTCGTTTCGGTCGGACACCGATTGACTAACCCGACGACACGAGCTTTTCTGTGCTTTTCACATTTCATTCCATTTAATTAAGAAAAGCTTTGGCAATTATTGTGCATGTGTGTGTGTGTCTGCGTGTGTGTTGGGTTGGGGTCAATTGCCGCCTGAGGGGTGTTAAAGCTTTCGCCAGACCAAAGAAATTTTGACCGGGAACATGCGCTCCCGGAAGCGGCAAATTGTTTGAATCTTAAGCATTTGTTTTGACTGCATTCATAACAACAAAAAACGCGAGTGTGCCCGACTGAGCGATACCCTGTACCGACACACACAGCAAACTGCGTACTTTAGACAGCAGCTGTGCTTCTTCACCTCGCCATGTTTTAAAATGTTAACTACGTATATCTCTTATTCCAATCTGTTTTTAGCAGAGTGGCATGTTCCTGATTTATAAATGATACTTCTTATTGGTCAATATTATAAATGATAAAACTTGTACTACGTTATACGCTATACGATGCCCAACGGTGGGAAAGACAATGCTAAATCAAGTCTTCTCGGCCTGATCAAGAATATTTACACCTTATGAGATCGGGAATGCATACTTCACTCTGTTGCGTATGTTTTCAACAACATCATTGCACTCTTTCTTAAGCATTTTCAATGCGTATAGGGTACTATAAAACTATTGGGGGCCGGCAGCAGCTGGAGCTTTACAAATGACACATAAATTTTTGACAACGACTTAACGACATGTTGAATGATGGACGCAATTAGGACAGCCAGATTTTACATAAATAGTTCAGTATGTGTAAGAAATGTTGAGATCTAAACATAGAACTCTATGCAAGCACTAATTATACAGCTATACTTACTCCTTAAATGCAATTATATTTCGTTATCCACGTTCCTATACAGTTGCGGTTTCGTAATCATTTGAATTTGCAAACTCACTTGACATATTTCTTTAGCGACGTTGTCTTCGACATAGTAAGCGTTAAGCAACTAAAATTCCAATTCCATTTACCGAATTAGATTTAGTTGAAAACTATTTGAACATAGTTGATAATTGAATTGGCTTTTAAAATAGCTCCTCTGCTCAAAACGAACAACTCACTCAAGTTGAGCGGTCGGAACAAACTAAAAACACGCAACACATTCTAAAATGGAATATGTTGTGTCCAACGACGAATGGAAGATCGCCAAATTTATATAAATAGCTAGAAAAAACGCTTCTATATTTGAAGTTTGTATTAAAGGGGACAATTACAGAAATGCTTTCCACACTATTTATTATTTAAAAAAATGTATTAAATATTCTTCTAGTCTTAGCGTTGATCTCTATTGACAAAGTTTTCCGTGATATAAAGCTTATTTTAAAAATAAAATATTTTTGTAACGGCTACATTTAAATCAACATGGCAGCTGGTCAATGCATACGTCACATATCAGCACTCGACTTAAAACTATCGTTCATAATACTTGCGATTTAAATTTATTTGCTGCTCTAATAAAGCTTAATCGATATAAAAAGTCTCAACCCTGCCTTAATATCGATACTGTCATCGATAGCACGCATCTCTGCCGCTTACTCATTGCGGAAAACGTGAAAGAAAATCATATTGCCGCCTGTCTGCTACCAAAATTGATTGTTTTAACAAATATAAACGTAAAACGGCAAATTCCATCAATTAAATATGGTTAGTAGACATGTAAATTATGGCCTCAAAGGATAATATAAAACATATTACAATTAATTTAAGTAAATCATATAAGTAAATTAAATGCCATGTGCGGCGCGTTATTAGAATTTACATTTTAAGTTTTAAAATAAGTGTAACTAGTCAAATAGTACATGGAAAAAGTATTTGCTAATCTGCATTTGAATGCAGTTGTTGTGCATCATGCGGCAAGCGAAACATAACCTTCAAAGAAGCTTCTCGCAAGACTGACAACACCTCGGCGCCCCCTCATCCGCTCAAACTGTCAATTGGTCGAACGGCTGACTAATTTTCTGTTACCTTTTTGTTTGGTTCTACAGCAGCCACAAATTGTGCTCCTGAAGGAAGGCACCGACACGTCGCAGGGCAAGCCGCAGCTGATATCGAATATCAATGCCTGTCAATCGATTGTGGACGCTGTGCGCACCACATTGGGGCCCCGCGGCATGGATAAACTGATTGTGAATGCACAGGGCAAGGCGACCATATCAAATGATGGCGCCACCATCATGAAATTGCTGGATATTGTGCATCCCGCGGCCAAAACATTGGTAGACATTGCCAAGTCACAGGACGCCGAGGTAAGACCCAAGTTTAAATATTGGTTTGGGCACGTGACTAAATTATCACTCAACAGGTGGGCGATGGCACCACTTCGGTTGTGCTGCTGGCTGGTGAGTTCCTCAAACAAGTCAAACCCTTTGTGGAGGAGGGCGTGCATCCGCGTATTGTGATCAAGGCCATACGCAAGGCGCTGCAGCTGTGCATGGAGAAGATCAATGAAATGGCCGTGCGCATTGAGAAGCAATCGAAGGAGGAGCAGCGCGCGCTGCTGGAGAAATGTGCCGCCACGGCCATGTCTTCGAAGCTTATACATCAGCAAAAGGATTTCTTTGCCAAAATCGTTGTGGATGCTGTGCTTTCGCTGGATGAGTTACTGCCGTTGAATATGATTGGCATCAAAAAGGTGGCTGGCGGCTCGCTAGAAGAATCCCAGTTGGTCTCAGGTGTTGCCTTTAAGAAAACCTTCTCTTATGCTGGCTTTGAGATGGCTCCCAAATCATATGAGAACTGCAAAATTGCTTTGCTCAACATCGAACTGGAACTGAAGGCCGAGCGTGACAATGCCGAGATTCGCGTGGATAATGTCAAAGAGTATCAGAAGGTCGTTGATGCCGAATGGCAGATATTGTACAATAAATTGGCCAAAATCCATGAATCTGGCGCCAATGTGGTGCTTTCCAAGCTGCCTATTGGTGATGTGGCCACACAGTATTTCGCCGATCGCAACATGTTCTGCGCTGGCCGTGTGCCCGAGGAGGATCTCAAGCGTACAATGAAGGCCTGCGGCGGTGCAGTTATGACCACGGCGAATGACATCAAAGCCAATGTTCTCGGTCTGTGCGAGCGTTTTGAGGAACGTCAAGTGGGCGGCGATCGTTTCAACCTATTCCAAGGTGCGTGTACTAAGAACTATATAAGACATGATTGTCCTAATCTAATTATATTTCAAACCCAGGATGCCCCAATGCCAAGACCAGCACTCTGATTCTACGTGGTGGCGCCGAGCAGTTCTTGGAGGAGACGGAACGCTCGCTGCATGATGCCATTATGATTGTGCGTCGCACCATTAAACACGATTCGGTTGTTGCCGGCGGCGGTGCCATCGAAATGGAACTGTCGAAGGTGCTGCGCGATTATTCACGCACCATTGCCGGCAAGGAGCAGCTGCTGATTGCTGCCATTGCCAAAGGCTTGGAGATTATTCCGCGTCAGCTGTGCGACAATGCTGGGTTCGATGCGACCAACATTCTCAACAAGCTGCGCCAGAAACATGCCCAAGGTAAGTGAGATATTCTTCTATAACTGCACCTATTTGAGTAGGAGGGTTTTGCCGAATTTCACACACAAACGTGGAATATTTGTGAGACTATTGCTTAACAGTTTTCTTTTTCTTTGGGCCAACTTTAAACTTATATTTAAAGATCTCATGGATCACAGATAAATTTGGAACTCTGGTGTCAAAAAGTTCTTTAATGCGATCGACCTCTAGCTCAATTTCCAAACTTAACATATATATTTCAAAATATCTAGCCACGAGATCATTGTATGTTCATAGCTTATAGAAGCTGTGATACTTTCTAAAGAAATTAGGCATCTTCGAGCCCTTTATAGTCACGATCAAACTGTTCTCTATCTATCCTGCTATGCTAACAAAGCTGAATCCCATGTGAGCTTTTATGTTTTCGATCCTTCTGCCAAACTAATTTATCATATCATATATAATTTTATAGAATCAATTAGTTAATTTTATTTCTCATTTCGATTTATATTCATTGTGAAATTGTCGCGCTCTGCTGCTGCAGCAGCTCGTGCCACAGGCGAAAGCATGGATTTAGACAGAGACCCGGCGTATCCGGGCAGAGGTTGCACATGTATTTGGTAAACTGCAACATGCCGCCCTTGTGGCAGTGGCGACAATTCTTGCGCGTCGGTTTGCCATTTCTTTGAATGAGCACCAGTTCATGTTTGAGTGCCGCAACTTCAGCCTGGGGGGCAGCTCGATGGGTTGTGGTACGCTTGGCGTGCTGCTCTGCTCGCTTGCTGTTAACTGGTGTAGCTGGGGATGTCTCCGTTGCTGGCGCAGCTGCTGCAGTCGCGTTATCCTCCTTGAGAAGCGACTTAATGATGGCCACGCGAAACTCCGCGTATGTCTTCAATTTGGTGGCATCGTTGGCACCGGTGTAGCCCCGCGTGGGCTGCGCACTGCTCACATAGAGCACATGGGCATTAAAGACCAGCAGATTGAGCAAAAAGATGGCCAACTGTTGCTGCCGCTGCAAACCCGCACAGCTGGGCTGGCAGGTGATCAGCTGCTGGCGGGTGGACTGCGCGGGACGCAGCTGAAAGTCCAGCTCCTGAATGAGCTTCGGTCGTGCATTTATCTTCTGCATGGACATTTCCTTAGCATAGATGGCCAGACAGTCGGAGCTATAGAAATACACGCACTTCTCGCGCCGCCTCCACTTGGCCATCATCAAAGGCGTGGCATACCTGGTCGCTATGCTGTTCGCTGACAACTGTTGATAGACCAGGGCCTTGCTGTTGCCATAGCGATTTCTGTCCAGCAGCCCGCTGCAGTAGGTGCCCAACTTGGCCAGCTCATGCGCCAGCCCATAGCTTCCATAATATTTGCACACGTAGACGCTATGTCCGCGCTGCTCATGTGCCTGTAGCAGCTGCAGCGCCAGCTTGCAGCGCTGTGCCACCAACTGCCTGGAGTTGCGTGCCACCTGCTGCTGCTGCTCCACTAACTCGGGCAGTAAGCGTATGATCAGTCCACTGTGCTCGCTGAGCAAGTGCAGCATTAGCGCGTTGCTGCGCTGTTTCGCCGGCAGCTCGTTGTAGTAGCTAAATTTACCCTTCCACTGCACGATGGGCTCGTTGAGCACCAGCTGCTGCCCGCACGTGTACAGCTCCGACATGCGCGCATTGTAAAAGTTCAACAATTTGCCCGCATTGCCTGCGGCTTTGCAGGCATTTGCACCTGCTCCTGGTAGCTCCTCAAAGCTGAGCGCGTGCAGCAGGTCAACAAAACGCTGTTGCGACATTTTTGCTGCAAATCCCGAAAATCCTTGAAATGTGTGCTCGCACCAATAGTCGCTCAGCTGAGGCAGCTTCATGTCGCACAACAGCAGGCACAGGCCCACAAATGTTTCCAGCTCCTCGGAGCTGGCTTTTAGCGACCCGTTCCGTCCGTTGCAGCCACGTGCGAGCTGTCCGAAAAAGTCACCACGATTGCCCAGCAACTGATTAAAGTAATACAAAGGGCAGATCAATTTGCGCAGCGCTTTCAGACCCGTTTGTCCTGGGGGCGTATTGAATTTAAATATCAGCCGGGGTGTTGTCTGTTGCGCTGTCCACTCCGGATCATAGTCATCCACTTCATCTAAAGCAAGGAAGCATGGAAGTAAGCGTTAAACACGATAGTTCTATGAGGTGAATAGGTCTATACCCTTGCAGAGTATAATTGAACTTTGTCATTCATATATCGTGAATCTATAAAGTATTCGTCAAAGTCGGCTGGATCGAAAAACTATAGCTTATGACTGCCATAGAAACTATCTGCTTTATATGAAAAGTTTTAGGCATTTTGAGCATAGAAATGCACAGTGCGCAACTGCTCTATGTCTGCAAGGGTATTCAATATTCGGCAACCCGAAGATAGCTGTTTTTGTTATATGTATGTACACTTTACCCTCACAATACACATCGTGCGCTGCAGAGAAATTAATTTCCGAATAGCCATCCTCATCCGAATCGCTTTGTTGTTCCAACTCTGGTTTTATATCCTCGACCGGCGGTGTCGCTGCTATTGTAACATCCTTTTGCGTTGCCACCGCCAGCTGCAGCTGGAGTTCGGTCAGATCGGGTTTTATATCCATACAATCGTAGTCGGCCAGGGGATAGCTGCTGGCCAGCAGCGGTTCCGTTTTTACATCCAAACTTTGACGCTTTACCGGCGAACGGTGCACATCCTGGCGCGGTTTTAGCTGCTGTTTGCGTTTGCGTCCTGATGTAGACATTTTTTACATAGATTTTAATTTATTTTTTATATTTAATTCGTTTCTGTTCAGAATTTTCTGCTGGAACTAAAGTTTCTTTCGACTAGCGCGTGTTTGTCTTGGCAGCTCTTTCGTTCGGCAGCTGTTGTGCATAGTGTGTGCTCTTTCGCACCAACTGCCAACCAGTGTGTGCTCTTTCGCACCAATCGCCATAGCCAGCATATTTGCTGCTTTGTCTTGCGCGCGGGCATTATTACAACAGAGTTGCCAACGCGTCGGATTTTGTAGTTGCTTGCTAGAGATGAGCGCGCCAAGCAAAACATTATTTTACCAATTTATATTTGCGATATATTTATGAAGCTCAAGTATATATATTGATTTTTATTTTAAGTAAAAGTGTTCCATTTATGAATATTAATATAAACAACATTATTAATAATGAATCATTTAATTAAAGGTGGCCAATGGTTTGGCGTTGACATCACCAAGGAGGACATTTCCGATAATTTTGAGCAGTGCGTGTGGGAGCCATCGATAATAAAAATAAATGCACTCACCGCTGCCGCAGAGGCCGCTTGCATGATTCTGTCTGTGGATGAGACAATAAAGAGCCCGAAGGCCGGTGAGCCGCCCATGGCTGGTGGCGGCATGGGTATGGGTCGTGGTATGGGCAGGCCCATGTAAAAAAAAAAATACAATTTAAAAAAAAAGAAACAGTTTAAAACAACACAACACTAAACATCAACAACAACACACACTCAATGCGTTTCGCAAACATTCACTTGCATTTCTCTCGCTTTACTTAACACAATTTCACATGTATTACTGGTCATAAAACACAGGCTTCTTTTGTTGCACTTATTAAACAATTTATATTATAACTGACCTATGTCTAATAAACAAAAAATAAACATAATCGCACGGACTTTTATTAGTCGTAAATCAACAGGTTGCTGACTCGAGTTTTTCATGTGTTTTGTGTTTCGTGTCTGGTTTTATTAATGATACAGATAATCGTAGGACCAAAGGCTCATGGGATCATAAATACACAAATTTTCACAATCGTATTTAAACCGAAATTGAATAATGAAGTACTAGGGAAAGTTGTTAAGTTTTCATTCCTGATTCATAAAATAAAAATGATGATTATCAATAATAAAGTCAATATACCCAAATAAAGGATAACCCCGGTGCGCTTACGGTTAAAACTTAAAAATATTATCTTTATCATCTGATATACACAAGTATATAAGGCGAATAAAACATTTTTACTTCAACCATCTGGCAACTCTCGTAGCGACTGTCGTGCGCTTTGCTAGCGTTTTCGTACGCGTCTTCCATTTAGTTCTTAGCTGTTTTTATAGCCAGCACGTTGCTAGCGCGCGCATTTTTATATACACACACACACATGCACAAGCAACCAACCGCATTAAGAAGCCGAATATTGTTTTGCGATGGGCAACCACAAAGTGTTGAAAACCGCTGGCATTAATCTTAGGTATTCCATGTATGATTTTATTGATGCTGTGAAAAAACATCACATCATTTGGGATCGAGAGCATGAAAATTTTCACAATCGCGAGCTGCGTGATCAGGCCTGGCAACAAATTGGCCAACAGCTGTGCAAGAATTTTGAAGCGGCCAGCGGCGCGGAAAAGCAAGAAATTGGCAAGTTATGCATTGGCACTTCTGCCAGTGCTGGGCAACAATGTAATATGTATTTGTTTACATTTTCATCTCGTTTGCAGCAAAAACGTTGCTAAAACGCTGGAAAAACACGCGCGATAGCTACTTGCGCGTGAATCGGCTGCGGCAAAGCGGCGAAGAGGTCTGCCGCGCATCCTACATCTACGAAAAGGAGCTCAGCTTTCTGTTAGATGTCAAAACGGAGGACGAGCAGGCGCTAAAGGAGGAACAAAAAAAACGCAAGCAATTTCGCATTCTAAGAACGCCAAAAAAGCGGCGACGCGCATCAGACAACCCTGGCACAACGCAGGATAATGAAGCGACATTAGCTGTGGACGGCCTGCACTCGGTGCTGGATACCCTAAATTACACAACAGATAACTCGACGCCTGCAGCTAAAAGCGAAGCAAGCAGCTCCTGCGCTTTAGAACTCAACTGCGCAAATAGCTCAGCCGCACATCCTGCAGCCGCAGTAGCTGCTGATCCTGATCCCGATCAGGCGTTTTTTGATAGCATTAAGCCTCATATGCAGCGCATGAGCAGCGATCAAAAGCTGGACTTTCAAATCGAAGTGCTAAAAATTCTTCGCCACTTTAAGCCAAATTGATGGTCACAATTTGATTAAACAATATATATAGTATAGGTTTAGCAATAAATAAATACAAATTTTTTAGAATTAATACATATAGTATGTGATTCCATTTATTAATCACAAAGCCTCCAACAAAACTAGATAGTAACGAACAGGGCTTATTTTAAATGTTCTTCGCGGCTTTTAACATGGATCTATTCCATCCTTGCATGAGATTTTCTTATGATCAATCATTTATCACTAATTGCAAAACTCTCAGAGCTTCATTTGTAAAGTCCTAGCTGTCGGGCCGAGTGTTTCAATTAATTATTAACTAATGCATTATAGCTTTTGAAAGTGATTCCAATCGTATATTTTTAAATTGTTTACCCCGTAACTGATTTACCATTCCGGTCCGAAATGGCCAACAACACGAACACTACAAAGTCGTGCAGCAGCTGTTGCTGTTGTGCGCGATAGTTGTTATCGATGTATGCTGTTATTAACAGGTATCGTTATCGCTTATGAATTAACTTTAATTAAATTTCAGAAAAGGTATATAATTTACTTTTGATAAAACTATAAACTTGATGAACTTATTTAGTGTGACAAGCTAGCAAGGCCTTTCAACTTTTGTCGATTCAAATATCGTATGCAGAGTACGCAGTTAAAGAATGAAATAACAATAGACTTGTACAATTCAATTCAATTCAGTTCAATTCATATTTCTTGTTCAACGGTTAAATATAATAGATATATATTTATATAAATGTCCATTCATTTCAGTCCCATTATTGTTTATTTTCGTTTATTGCTCAATAACTACAAATTAAAGATATCACATCATTTATTTGCCAAATAAATAATGTACCCTTTACTTCATATATTTGGTAAATTTGTCACATCTATTTATTTAAAATTCAAAATTAAACGCCGCATTACACAAATTAAATACGAACCGTTGGAAGTGCTCTGGCCAGAAGTGTCTGACTAGGGGATACCCTAAGCCCATTTCTACTATGACCAAATGCAGTCTGCGCTAAGCATTTCGATATCGATTATTATCGATTGCTAACAGGTTAAGTTATCAATGATCATAAGCGTGAAAATTGTCAAGTCACAAGCCCTTACAGGTTTTGCGATCGAGGCATTCATACATTTGGACAGACAGACTGACATGGCTAGATCAAGTCGGCTATTGATGCTGACCAAGAATATACATACAGTTGCCCAAAACCCATATGATTTTAACCAATTTTCAGGGTACAGAAGGACGATAAGGTGATTGACGACAAAAGAACTCGACAGAACAAATCGAACGATAATTATCGTTCTATGCACACGGCTATATTTAATAAAACCGATATTTTTAAAGGTTTGCGGTCCCTAATAACGGAATGGATTTACATGGATAAACATTTTGGGTAGGCAAATGTGACCTGCCATAAGTTTTGTAAATCTCAACCGATCTCCAACCATAAAGAAAAATGTTATGGATCATATAATAAATCTATTCTAAATAACTAATTTAATGAATTTCAAACTAGCAGGCCAAAAACCATTTTGATTAATGGGCTTTATGTTTACAATCTTTCCTATGACAGCTATTTGGTATAGTGGGCCATTTTGAACAAGTTTACTCTTATATATTTAAAGGATAAATGCCAAATTCGGCCAAGATTATTTGAAAAACAGCGAACATTTTCGTACCAGAAACCGTTTATCGTGTCTATGGGACCTTTTGTACGCTTTTGACTGAACTTTTTCATAAAAATAAAAAAGGCAGCCCTCGTATACGTATGTATGTATGTATAATATAATATATAATATGTATGTAGTCCAAAGCGGTTCGATCAGTTTTGGCTTATAAGAAACCTGTATTTGACTCATACATTGGCCAATCGGGTTATTTATGTATGTATGTATGTATGTATGTATGTATGCATGTTCATGTACAAGCGTTCAGCAGGACTTGTATATACCAGTACACACATACACACATACATATGCAGCAACATAAAAGTGAGTACATACTTCGTGTATGGTAGTTGTTCTTATTGACAGCATAATTGAGCGTTAAGGGAAACCACGAACACACACAAGTACACAAGATTTGTGTAAGTGATTGAGTATTACCACTAACCAAATAACATATAGACCGGACAAACCGTACTTTTGAGGGTGACATTCGAAATTTCTGCGGCTGGTCCAAACTCGCCTTCGTTTTTGTTCGGGTTCGAGAGATGCCCGCATGCTCTCAGAGCAAGAGCGTAAAAATACATATGGCCTGTGTCGGGGAACGGCAACGCTGTCTTTTTACTCGCTCACTCTACAAGAAACTGCTGTGGCTTACTCTCATCCATATGATTTGTGCGATAGAACGGCATCGCTGTTTTTTATCTCGCTCCCACTACAGGAAACTGCTTTGGCTTACTCTCAATGCTCTTTCAATTTGTCTATGTACCGTTTAAATGTTTGTGTGTGTATTTGTCCGGTGGCATTTCTTCCCTTTTGAGGGGACGAGTAATATGAAATAATGAAAGGGTTTGCCAAGTCGATGCGAAATTCTTTCTTTTTAGCTCGTTCTTCTTCGAAAGGGTACCTAAGCGTTGGCATGTGTGCATTTAAAAGTTTTTGGACTTGCTATTCACGCATACTTGCGTATTTTGTATATGAATAGAAGCATTTATGCGTTTGTGTGCCTGTTGGTCCCTGCCTGCCTGTCCGATGCAAATTTGGCAATATTTTTGGACTTCTGAATTTCGAGCTCTGCGCACACACACACAGAGACACAAATGTGTGTGAATGGGCTGATCATGGGCGCAAAATTTAAAAATATCATTATTGGCACGCGTCTGACGCGCGCCCTTCTTTTTATGATTTTGGGTTTGAATTGATGAATGAATGTTGACCCCTTATTACCTGCAGCAGCCCGTTGGGCCGAAAGGGTCAACTTTTCGCAAACACCTGCACCTGCATATGTAGGTCAAGTGACTGATCACTTAAATAATTTTAGGAAAAACATGCTCAATCAGTTTGTTTTAATTTTAATAAGAAAGAATTGCAAGTGGTTAACTGATAATATTGTTGGTAAATCGTCAAATTCAAATATGAAAAAGCTAAATATTTTAAGACAATACAATTATTAATACTATAAATATATAATTGCTCCTTTTTTGTATTTGGTATATTTGAATATTTTAAAGAGTTTATTTTTTACACAAATTTCCTAAAATTATTTAAGTGATCAGTCACTTGACCTACATATGCAGGTGCAGGTGTTTGCGAAAAGTTGACCCTTTCGGCCCAACGGGCTGCTGCAGGTAATAAGGGGTCAACATTCATTCATCAATTCAAACCCAAAATCATAAAAAAGAAGGGCGCGTCAGACGCGTGCCAATAATGATATTTTTAAATTTTGCGCCCATGATCAGCCCATTCACACACATTTGTGTCTCTGTGTGTGTGTGCGCAGAGCTCGAAATTCAGAAGTCCAAAAATATTGCCAAATTTGCATCGGACAGGCAGGCAGGGACCAACAGGCACACAAACGCATAAATGCTTCTATTCATATACAAAATACGCAAGTATGCGTGAATAGCAAGTCCAAAAACTTTTAAATGCACACATGCCAACGCTTAGGTACCCTTTCGAAGAAGAACGAGCTAAAAAGAAAGAATTTCGCATCGACTTGGCAAACCCTTTCATTATTTCATATTACTCGTCCCCTCAAAAGGGAAGAAATGCCACCGGACAAATACACACACAAACATTTAAACGGTACATAGACAAATTGAAAGAGCATTGAGAGTAAGCCAAAGCAGTTTCCTGTAGTGGGAGCGAGATAAAAAACAGCGATGCCGTTCTATCGCACAAATCATATGGATGAGAGTAAGCCACAGCAGTTTCTTGTAGAGTGAGCGAGTAAAAAGACAGCGTTGCCGTTCCCCGACACAGGCCATATGTATTTTTACGCTCTTGCTCTGAGAGCATGCGGGCATCTCTCGAACCCGAACAAAAACGAAGGCGAGTTTGGACCAGCCGCAGAAATTTCGAATGTCACCCTCAAAAGTACGGTTTGTCCGGTCTATATGTTATTTGGTTAGTGGTATTACATATTTGAGATAAGGGTCTATGCATACTTATGTGTATGTATGTAAATATGTATAAATATCCATGAGTGTTGGCAATTCCACATTTTTCCGTCAGATCTGGCTTGATAAATGCTTTTATATTTATATGTTGTGTACAAAATTTGTAACAAAATAGATATGTTTGTATAATTTAAACAAATGCAGAGGCAATTACTAAACTTAAGTTGACTGTTTATATTCTATATTTTCTATAAAAATGATCTAGTATCAAAATAATGTCTAAATCAACCGCTTATTTAGCCGCTTTTACTTTAATCCTAAAACTGGCTTATATTTTAGAACAGCTCTGATACACAGAGGCATATATGCATGTGTGTATGTGCATGCACACAATTCTGTATATGTGTGTGCGAAGTGGTCTCAGGTTTCGGGAATTTCTGAACAGAGGGATGAAGAGAGGACCCTATTGCGCCGTCTGTTCTGGTGGTGCACATTAGCAACGGGTCTGGCAGCTGTTCGGGGCACTTTATGCGTCGTTGCCTTTGTCTACGGCTACCTGAAATCCTCCACTCATAACGCATTCCCAGCGTGCGTAACGTATTTTCTAGGGACCGGCCCAGGGGAGATTTAGGTCAGATGAATGTCTCTCCGGCTTGTACCTGTAGCAATGGCGAGCATTGCAGTGGAACACCGAAAGGAAAGGAAGTCCCTTCGAGGCATTTACTTTTTCTGAATGCCACCTTTACTTATTGTTTCACTTGACAGGAGCCGGCTTTTGTTCGGCTCTTTAGATGCTATAGATTGAACTTAAGCACGATTATATACAACAGTTAAAATAAGTCGAAATTTGTATATACCCTTGCAGAGAAGACTGTAATTATTTTGCTACGAAATGTGTGAGCCATAGAAAGAGAATTTTACAAGCCCATGAAGCATATAGATGCACATGTATGTATTTATCCCGGCATATATTTGCTTTGGGATATTGGTTATTCAGATTTAAGGTTCTATATTTCAGTTACACACAGGACATATGCTCAAGTCGGCTGAATCGGGCCACTTTATCAATTTGATGACCTAGAATAAATCTATCGAATACAGAGAAACAACAAAGTCGGCATTTATGGGCTTTTGTATGCTTTTAACCTAAAAGCAAAATCTTATCAGCATCGGAGGACTATATCATAGGGGTCCAATAGGAATTAACGCTTCAAAGTCAGCAAATATATCGCTCGAACGCTCTATTTCTGCAAGGGTATTCCAACTTCGGTACACCGAAGGGGACGGTCTTATCTTAAGGGATATTTTTGGGCTCAGCTCTCTGACACGACGACCTGTGTGCTTTTATATCTTGTCCAAGCCGCATCCGCCCGCTGCAGATACTCGGCGACTTCTTGATTCTTGGCCAACAACTGGTGTTTCTCCAGCGCCAACTTGAGCAGTACGAATTCCAGGGTGCGCACACCACCTGTTCTGCTCGGCAGTTGCAGGGTATCCACCAGCGTGAGGTACTTGCGCAACTGCTCCACATGCTGGCCGAAATGACCATTCTCCAGGCTGGCATCCACATCGTTGACATAGCGCAGGGTCTGCTTGAGGCGTGCGGCCAGTTCATTGCTGCGCCCCACCAGGGGCGACAGCTCCTGGATGAGCTGTTGCACCACACGCTTTGTGTCCATTAAAAGCTCCACTGCTACCTCATTGTATTGCTCCTGCTCAGACCAGGCAGTGGTCGGCCCCGGCTCATTGTCCTGAATCGACACCAGATTATGGTTCACCAAGATGGTTTTATTAATGGTTTCCGAAGAGTTTTCAGGCTCTTTCACATTGAAATCCAGCGAAAAGTGAAACACAACATTTGCCTAAGATTCAATGGATAATAACGCTCATATGACAAGGTGCTACTAACTAGGATTAGTCAGACTTACCTGGCAGGGTTCCAGGGCGCCAATGCTAAGGATTAGCCAAGTGGCAATTGTGATTGTTCGAGACATCTTGCAATGCAGCTTGAACAAGTTCTACTGGAATCTCAAGTTCGACGCGCGACTGATCAGACCATTCACTCGGGCTTATCGCGCTACCCACAGAGAGTTCAATTGGACTGATAAGAGATTTTTGCTACTGAATGAATGTCAGGCGGTGGCCAACAGGGCTCAATTCTCGACGGCTGTCGATCTCTGTCAGACAATGCCCTAGTCACGTGGATTGCGTTCGTACACGAATTTCAAAAAACTATGAAATTTGAGGTTCTATTGGTGTGGGAAACTAAATTGCTTAAAATGCAAATCAAGTTGGGATTACTCATACCTCTAAAATTAAAAAAAATTCTAAGTATTTGTTTTAAGATACATGTACATATATTAAGGAATGGTAAAAAAAGATCAAAACTCTATGTGCATCTATCTCAGGTATATAACATACATATACTTATATACGTATCTATACGATACTAGCGGGTATTGCCCGGCATTGCCCGCGGCTTCCGCTCATGTTAGTCTTACGGTGAAAATCTTGAAGCTGAAAAACTAACTTTCGTTTGAACCGCATTTGCTACCCAGGAACGTATCAAAAAAATGCTCACAAAGTTCTTTGAAAATGATTTTAAAGCTGATCGGACAAGACATAAAACTTCATCAAAATAACTTTAGATAAGTGTGAAAACGCGTCTCAAACGATATTTCGTTTAGATCTTTGGAAGGAATTTGAACATTAACGTCACCAAATCTTTGACCGCCATTACCACCAAGGTGAAACGCATTTTCTAAATTTGTGAAACACCCCTCAAATCAATTTGAAGAAAGATTGTTGAGGCCGATCGGATTTTCGCGATTTTTCCACACATGCGGGTGGAATTTCCCGAAACCACCAGCAGTGAAAATTGCAGCTTCCTAGCTCTTACGGTATGGGCTAGCCGTTGATCGCCAATCAGTCAGTCAGGACAAACAGTTTTAAAAATTTAAAATAAGTCCTTAGCGTACAACTGTATCTGATAACAATTAACAGCCTCTATTTGGATGTCCCGCAATGTGCTGTGTGTATATGAACAAATAAAACCTAATGCATATGTATGTATGTGTGTACTTAAAGCTTTTGTTTTTAATATAAGAATCACATCAAAACGTAAGTATAACTGTAAAAGCATTTTATAACTGTTTAGCTATTTACCTATCTATGAATGTATGTACATATGTACATACATATAGATATACTTGCATGCGTATATGCACATGTATATCACACGCACACACACACATACGCACCGATATTTATACATATACATATAACCACATACATACATGTATATGTATGTATATGGTTTTTTCAAAACGATTATGGTGTTTTGCTAAGGCTTGCCGCAAGTCACGTATGCCCCCAGAAGTCTTCGTACTTAATATACATACATGGTAATTTGTGTGGTGCAGATTAAACTATTGCCCTACAATGGCAATAAATATACATATGCACTTACATACATACATATGTATATACATACATATATATAAATAAATAAATAAATAAATAAATATCATTTTTCCCTCAATAAATTTAAATTCAAATTACATTTTTTTCTCAGTGTTTCTTATATCTGTTAATGTTTATTAGTTTGAGTTTTGATTAGTCTGATATTTTAAGTAGGTATGTGTGTATGTATATGATCTAATTTCTGCAGAATGTGCATATGAATGTGTGCAGCGATAAAGCTTTCTATGTCCAAACTTTTTACGTTAATATGCACATATGGATGAATGTTTGCACTCATACAATCACTCACTCACTCACATATGTACATATGTATATGCATTTGCATCAAGCACCGTCGCCGGCTGCGACGTCAGCAACACAGCAAGCGCCATTTGAAGCGAAAAGTAAAAATAACAAACAAAACAAAAATGAACAAAAAAAAAACAGCAACGGGCAAATCAATAGTAGAAATTGCGCAGCAAAAATAAATTATTCCATAGCTTTAAAAAGCCGTTGGCATACGCGCCTACAAACAAATACACGCATAAACAAAAATACACAAAAACTTATGTGGGCATACACACATACATAGATATGTATGTATTTGTGTTCCAAAATTTATTTTTATATTTTTCAGAGTTTACGTATGGCGCACAACTACAAAAATACATACGCTCGCATGTACATGTATAATATGTATGTACATATACATACATACGTATTGCCGTCAGAGACCAACGCACAAAGCTTGTAAAAATGAGCGACGTCTTCATGCGAGTTTTGTGCACGCGTGTTGGGGTATATTAATGCTTATACATATACGCACTTATGAAAAGACGCATGTACATACGTACATATCTATAATTTGTAGGTATGTATTTTTGTAAGTGCGTATGCCTTTATGTATGTATGTACATATGTACATACATATGTATCTCACAGATACCAATTGCGTAGAAGCAAATACGGACCACCGCTTTGCGCTTGTCATGTTGTTTTCAGTTATATTTTTTTTAAACAACGCTATCATATAGTCTGCGGGAGGGGAAGGGGAGGAGGCTATTAGTTGGAAGGCGGGCACGCTCGAGACATTTGCAAGCCAACATCAACGCGACGTCGCACTATGCTTTAATACAAATACACACATACATACGTACATATGTATGTGTGTGTGTGTGTGTGTGTCGGCCCCCTGTTCGTCTGTGTTTCTCTGCACGGCTGCTTGTTGATTGCAATTATCGCAAGCAGAGCTATGTATAAACGAAGAATAACAGCAAAAAAAAAAAAACATAATTGTTGTTTACGCGTTTGCTTGAAATGACATACAAGTGTACGCGATATATACATGTATGTATGTATGTATGTATATACTCATACATAATGCTTATTTGTATTCTTTTACATACAGACATATTAATACATACTCATGGAGATCAGAACATTATAAAAAAGCATTCAAGACTAGTTTAGATCCCACGCGTACCTTTGTACTAATCTGTGTAGGTTAGCCCATCAGCAGATTGAACATTCTGAAGTGCAAATATATACTACATACATACATATGTATGTATTTATGTACGTACAATAACAACTTTCTTGCACGGACATACATATATATACATATAATATGTATCCTTTAACCGGAGAAAAATGTTCAGCTGCAAAATTTTACCCTTAGCTGGACAAAAATCTGGAATCGAGAGCGATCAGTCAGAAGAGCTTTGACTGATAGCCATTTACATACATACATATGTATGTACATGTGTATGTAGTACGCATGTACTGTGTACGTGTATGTTGGTGTATAAAATGCATAGCCACTTGCACATGTACATATATATAGAATATACCTATACAGGTATGGGTGTGTATGTTTCAACCGGGCATGATATTTTGTTGTTTTCTCTGCGTTGTCTTTTGCATGAAACGATTTCGCATGTTGAAATGAATGGGAAATACGTATATGTATACATATGTATATGTATATATTTTATGTACATTAATGTGTGTGTACATATGTAATGTGTCTGTCCATACACGTGTGCTTGCACATATGTATATGTACATACATACATATGTATGATGCCTAAATCCAGTTTTTTATTTTGCGACAGCGTTTAATAAACAACTTTGAAGCCATCAATTCTTTCTCTTCTTTGTGTTTCTCTTCGTGACGAGTTGAAGGTGCTGCGAGGCACGTTTACAGTTTCTTTTCGTTTCTTTTGATCTGCCTTTGTCACAAGAGGCGAGAGAAGCCACCAGTAGTATCCACAAGTTTCTATACACACATACATACATATGTACATACCTATAACTATGCCAGCTAATACTAGTTTAAAGAAACCGTGTGAAATGAGTCATGTTTATACATTCGTTTGTACATATGTACATATATTTAGTAGAGCGTAGTAGACCAGTTTTATTTATTTTGTATTTATCTGAATTTTTTTTGACACTGTATTGCTGGAGGTAGCCGTGGAGGGGGTTTTACCCACTTACCACCGAATAAAAATTCAATGATGTCTGCATAACCTCCGCCGTGCCGTGCCACATCGCATCCGTTATTTGTTGTGTGTGTGTGGGGGGGCGACCATTGAAAATTTCACAATCTCTTTGTTTCATTGTTTTGGAGGGGTTTTTGGTTTTAAGGAAATGAATACCGGGAATGGTTTAAGTGAGCGGGGCATGGGGCACTTTAATTACGTTTTAAATGAAGCTTTTACATATGCAGATAGTTTTATTTTTAAGATACAATCATACTTTACACGGGTGCGCATGACTTCGTAATATGTATTATATGTACATATGTACATACATTATTATTATTCAGATTGGCGTATTTTGTACTTGCGTGGAAACACGTGCTTTGTAAGATGTAGCAAAGAAATAACAGACACGTGTTCTTGGCTCTCCATATTTATACTCCTGACGATGAATTCCTATTTAAAAGCTTTTCTGCTTAGTCAAATAGTCGATTATTTCCAAATTTATGGCTAGTAATTTTGTTTGTAATTATTTAATTGCGAGTCCCGTTTTATACAATTTTGCCCTATAAAAACTGGAAAGCACGGAAGTGGATGTGGAATTAAATTATGGGACGGCCAAGGGAACTATCCTTAGTAGAGCTTTCATAGTCCTCGAAACGATGCGTTGTTCATCTCTGCAAGGGTATTTTCAGTTTCATCATGCCAAAAATAAAACAGCGGTGCATTGCGTGTACACGCTGCATTCCTTTTTGGATCTCTTTCTTTTTCTCAACGTTGGTTAAATCCACGGGCTGAACTAATAGAAAATGTGTTCCAAATCGCAGCCTGACACAATTGTGTGTATGTGTGTGTAAGGGGAATACAAGATGTTTTGGAGGGGAACTGTGGGAGGGGTGTTAAAATTGTTGTGTAAATAAAATAAAAACACAAATTGCAAGTTTTTTTTTGTTAATTATACAAAGCTTTAATAAATTTCTTTACGAAAGCCGTGTACAATTTATTTATTTTTTTTTTTTCTATTGTTTTTTGTTGGTTGGGTTGTTCTCTTTTTTCTCATTTCGTTTGTTTTTTCGACTTGATTTAAACATAATTCTCATATTGCTTTTACAAATTTTCTTTTACTCGTTCTTTACAATCTTTTCTTCAGTTGTGGTCCATTTACGGTGTTTGTGTGTTGGGTTTTCTTTTTTACTTCTTTTTTTAAATGAAATTTGTAAATATATTAACCGGATTTAAAATTATATAGCAAAGTATCACAAAAAATTGCAAATTAAATTGTAAATTAGATCAATGAAGATATTAAAAAATATATATATGTATGTACGCATTATACATATATAGTACGAACGACAAATCTCTGCTTAAAATGATAAAATTAATATTCGAACTCCAATACAATTATTTTTGTTTGTGTTTGTTGTTACATTTCATAACGTCATTAGATAAAAAATAAAAATTTTAATGCTTTTTAAAACCGTTTTTTTTTTGTTTTTTGCTTTATATACTTTTTTTATTTAGCTTCGAATCGTGGTGCGACAAAATTTGCTTTGGGGCTGGCTCTTAAAGGCCCCTGAACTTTAAAAAGGAAATTAATTTGTACTGATTGGTGTTTATTTTTTATTTAAAAAGTTATCAAAGTTTTGCGCTCGTACGACTCGAAGGTAAGTAAAAAAAAAAAAAAGAAGCACACATGTGCGCCATTTTGGTTCGGGTACAGTTTTTCTTTATAGTTTTCTTTTGTTTTTCATATTGTTTGTTTTTGCTTTTGGTTTTTTATATTTATCAAATGTACGTTTTGCTTAAATTGACGTCCAGTAACAAATGTTTTTTTATTTTTGTTTATTTTAATAGCTTACACTCTTAAAAAAATGCAAAATTCTGCGCGACAAGTTCTCCTCTTCGTATCAACTGTATGTATGTGTGTGTGTGTGTGTGTGTGTGTGTGTGTGTGTGTGTGTGTGTGTGTGTGTGTGTGTGTGTGTGTGTGTTGTGAGTGGGTTTTACTTTTAGTTTGTTGGCTAGTGTTGAGCACTGCTCAAACGTTTTGCTTGATAAAATACTCTTAGTATAGTAGTATAGTGTACATATATATGCATGTGTATGTATGGTACATGTATGAGTGTGTATGTGTAGTAACTTGAAGAATACAAGCTTTAAAGCTACCAATTTATATGACAACTTGCTCTCAAGTAAACCTAAAAAATAGTGCATGACTTTTTTGGCTTTTCTTTTCAACTCTTAAAAACTAACATCATTTTATTATTTTCTTTTGTATAATTTAGCTGTAGCAAAAGGTTAAACAATAAATTTACAGAAAAAAAAAAAAAAACTCAAATTGTGTTGGATTTTCTCTCTCTGTTCTCATTCTTTCTTTTGGCTTATCACGCAAGAGGCCAATTCAAATGGAAAAAAAAAAAGAAAATATATATTTTAACAACAAAACTCACGCTGCTTTTCATAGTTTCTTTTCTTGTTCTCCTCATACGCAAAATACAAATAACTTTGGGATACTTGTTGAGTGGGAGAGGTGGGGGGAGGGGGGACATAGGTTAGGTTGGGCACTTTTTACTTAAATAATTTACATACATATTAATTATTAACAATTAATATTAAATGCTAATAATGAAAATAAGGTACTGGGTTCAAGTGGTTTTTTTTTGTTTTTAAAGTTAATTTCAATATATGAGCATAGTTTTACACAGAAAGTAGTTTATTTGTTTTGTTTTTATCACCATCCTCTCTAGCTCTGGGCATATTATAATCATTCCAACATAAAGCGTGTTAGCGGGGGGGAAATTGCAACAAAGTTTCACATTCGCTTTTGAAATAACTTTTCGAAATTGTTTATTTTTTGTTTTTTTTAGCTGGGGCGCAAAAACAGTTTATTTGGCGATTTAAAATAAAATGTTTGCGCCCGCGCCAAATGGCCTAAAATAAATAAATTGTATATAACATATGCAACTTTTTAAGATATATTTTTATACAGTTATAATATGTACAATTCAAGAATGTTTAAATTAGAATTTTAAAGCCATTTTGTGTGTTTAAATCATTTTACAATGTTTTCTTTTCTTTTTCGAAGTGGACTCGTTTTAAATTAAAAACTAAAATTAATGGAAGTTTTTATGCTACAAATATACACACACACATATATATAAATATCTTCGTATATATATATATATGCATACATGCATATCAAATTATGCATACTAAATACGTGAGAGGCTGGCGCTTGAGTGTGAGTGTGTGCGTGTGTGTATATATGTATTACATGATATCTTAAGGTAGAGAGGCCGTTGAGTTATTTCTCCTTTAGTTGTAGTTGTTTTAGGCAAGTTGAATGCATTTTGCGCTGCTTTTGCAGCGTTGAGTTTGTCGTCTTTTATTACTTTCTCTTTCTTTCTTTTTTCTTTTTCGTTGAATTAGTCTTTTGTGATTTGGTGGGTGTTATTATCTTTATCTTTATCTTTATTTTTATTATTATTATCATTATTATTATCATCATCATGTTATAGTTTTTTGGATTTGAATTCATTTTTCCATACTCTTTCGCTGTGTTTCTGTGTGTGTGTGGGTGTGTGTGTGTGGGTGTGTGTGTGTGTGTGTGTGTGCTCATCTCTCAACAGTTTCTCTTTCTTTTTTAAGGTACGTTGCACATGTTGTCCGCTTGGGGAATATATATGTAAACATAAGCTGTACTTATGTATGCGCTTCTAGCGTCATTTGTTTAATTACTCATACATATTTATATAATTCATAATTTTACTTATTAATTACATTTACATTTTCAAGTCTATTTGCGTATCACGTTTATAAAACAATGTTCAGTTGTGAAGTTGTATCCGTTATACATACATATAGAGCCCTCCTCTTACGGTTCTACAAAATTCCTACTAGCCAAGCGTCCATAAATCATTTTTATTTCGTTTGTTTTTTGTAGGTTAAGGTTAAGGTTTTTTTCTTTTTTTTGCTTTGTTTAATTGTCGATTGGCCTTTCAAAGTTTGCATATTGAAGTTAAGAGCTGAATTTTGTTGCTGGGTGTTGCTGCTGTTGTTGTTGTTGTTCTGTTGCCAACGGGGAATTTTGCATCTTTTTTGTTGTGTATCTTTTGTCGTTGTTGTTTTCCATTTGTTTACTTTCCTTTTACATTTTGCGATTTTTTTTTTTTTTTTTTTTTTTTTTTTTCTTTCTTATTTAGCTTCTCAATTTTGTTGCTGTTTTATGATACATTTGAGATCACAAACATTACTCATCGTTTTTGTTTTTGTTTTTTATTATTGTTTTTTTTTTTTTAGTTTAAAAAAGTTCAAATTTTCAGTTTAAATGATTTGTATTTTTTTTTTTTTTTTTTTTTTGTAGTGTAGCTTTTACAATTTTTATATTTTTGATTTTTTTGTAATTTTTTTTGTTTCCTTCATTTTTTCCTCATTTATTCGCAAGTCATTGACGGGTGTTTGTGTTGGGTCCTCCATGTTCAGTTTATTGTGGTTGTGGTTGCCATTTCGCTGCGTTTGTTGTTGTAAATGTTGTTGCCGCGTTACGACTGCACGTTCAGCAAGAGCTTCAGATTGTGCGTATCAAATTCATCCAGAAGATTGCGCTTGGATGATTTAACCACGTAGCCGCTGCCGCCGGACAGGTTGAACTTGGACGCGCTGCATCTGTCGCCGCGCAACAGGCTCTGCAGGGCGGGACCAGCACTGCTGGCCACCAACTTCTCCTCGGACTTGGACAGCGTCCAGTGCTGCGGCGGCTTGGGCAGTGCCGTTGGTGCCGGTGCGTCAAAGCACTTGCTGCCAGCAAAATGCGTCAAGGCGGTGGGTATCAGTGGATGCTGTGGCGATATCTTGCCGCCCACACCAAAGCAAGGTGTTGTTGTCGGACTGCGGCGTTGCTTGCGTGCCGAGCCAAACGCAGACGGCGAGAAGCCGCCGCCCAAAATGGTAGCCGGCGATTGGCGCACCAAGCAGCTGCTGCTGCCTGTTGTTGCTGCTGCTGCTGCTGACTGTGGCGAGCGACCTCCGCCGCCGCCGCCATTGCGCCTGCTGTTGTTCGCAAAGAAGAAACCGCCGCCTCCGACGGTCTGCTGCGGCGACTGACGCTGCTGGCGGCTACGCTGATTGGCGCCAGCGGATTGGCTCTGCAGACGTTGCTGCTGCTGGTGCTGCTGCTGCATGCGATTGTTGGGCGTGATGGGGGCGCAGTGGGTGGGTGATGTGCTTAAAGCTTGCTGATGGAAGTGCTGATTGTTGAAGTTTGTACTGCTGGCAATACTGTTGGAATGTGCAGTTACCGTAGGTGTTGCGGTTTCTATTGATGTTGTGGTTGTTGCTGCTGTTGTTGTTGTTGTTGTTGTTGCTGGTGGTGGGGTTGTGGCGCCCTTTTTCAAGCGTATGGACTTTGCTGCTGATGCTGTTGTCATTTTAATGTTGTTTCTAACACTATTGTGCGAGTATGTCATAGTAATTTCTTGTTTTCCGTTGCTTTCACTGTCAAAAGCTTTTCCAACACTGCTTCCTCTGCTGCTGCTGTTGTTTCTTCAATATAAACTGAGCTTCACCCAAAGCGCACTCTCGCTCTAACTCTCTCGCTCTCTTTCTCTCTCTTCGCTCGATTTATTTGTTAAAATTTCTGCTTTTTTACCTTTTTTGTTTTTGGTTATTCGCTAAATTAATGCTTAACTTTAAATATCACACGCACTTAAAATCAATATTTTTGTTTTGTTTTTATTTATCGATATCAAACGCGACGCTGCTACTACGTCGCTGCCTGTGCACCTCTCTCCCTCTCACTCTCCGTCTCCGTTGTCCTCGTCTATTTGTTTCACTGTGACGATGTCGCCGGACTCTCTGCTTCTCCTTCTCTTATCGCTCAATCTCACAGTAGCGGATAACGGGCGGCTGCTCACGTAGTTCGTAGTTTTGTTCGTCTTCTTGTTGTAGCTGCGTTCGGTTTGCGTCTCGTTTTGTATGTACAGTTTTAGTTATATACTTTATATAGTTTAACTTTATGTATTGTTTATCAGTCTGTTGATTTATCTCTGTTTTGTTAGGCTATCCTTCTTAGCGCTAATTTTCCAAACTTTCTTACTCTTGCTTTTTTCTCTTGCCTTATCGTCGTAGCTGACATCCAAGCCGGGGTCCCGGGTCCTGTTCATTGACGTAGGTGAAAATGGAAAGAAAAACAAACGGAAAAAGAATGTTGAGCAAAAACAAGTAACGTAACGAGTACGCAGACGAATGTGTACATATGTACATACAAAACACGCAAGCACACACGTATACACATGCACGTTAATGCAATAAAACTTGCTGCGACCCGCATTTTATAAACATGTGTGCGTGTCTATACCGTGTATGTTCTATTTACGTCCATGGCTGCCACTTAAAAAATAAGCACAAGAGTTGGTTATTTTCTAACAGTTATTAAGGCAACCTCAATTATGTTAAAAAATAAACAAAAAACAAGCATTTATTTAGCTATTGCAGATTGCAGATTGCTGATTGTCTATAAAATATAACATTTGACGACAATGCAACGACGTCAAACGTGTATCAATGAATAAGCATATGCAACACGCGTACAATTTACTAATACAATTGCGACTTACTTTGAGTTGTAAACCTTTTCACACCAATATTGTTGTTGCTGCTGCAGTCTAGCTCGCTCGCACACTCGCTGATTTGGTGACGCGGTATGAGAGTGAAAAAGACGACTGTATGTGTGTCGCAGTTATTGATTGCTTTGCAGCTACGGGGGGTTTTTCTTTGCCACTTTTGTTATACTGATTATTACAAATTATTTGCATTTATATTTAAGAGTTGCCTTGTTTTCACTGTTGCCAGTTCAATTAAATTTGTTTTTGTGATAGGTATTCTATAGGGGGAATTGTGAATTGTTTTTGTTGTCGATTTTCTCTAATGGTTATGTGTGTGTGTGTGTACGTATATATATTTATATTTGTATGTATGTAAAATCACTTTCAAAATGGCGACGGGATGTTTGCTTAAAGGGATTCCGCTTAAAGCTTTCTCCTCTCACTTACAGACAAAGGCTCAAAAAAAATCACACTTTTAACTGATTCTGATTCGGTTTTTGCTTAACGTTGTTTTCTTTAGAATTTAGTGTTTTATTTTTGCAAAGTACACGACGACCATGGGCAATCGCAATCCAGTAGTTGTGCCACACAAAAAAAGTTTTGCTTTTGCGTTAATTTTTTCTTTTATTGTAGTTGGTGCTTTTGCTTCTCGTTTTTCTTTGTGTGCGATTAGCTTCACTCGTTGTACTTTGACGCGTATTAAAATATTAAACGTTACACAAATATTTGATTTATATCACTTAAATTAAAGACATTTACAATATATAATTACATATATATATTTTTTTGCAGAAATTTTAATCAATATTCAACTTTTTCTTCTTAGCTTATTCTTGCGCATATGTACGCTCTTCTCAAATTTTCCACCATGACTAACAGTCTGTCAAAGAGTGTGACCGGATTATGACATGCTGAAAATACTGGCGTTAGTGATGGGAATGTGTTGCACAAAGTTGCAATTCAAAACATCGGACTCTGGACGAAGCATACAATAAGCAATGAATTGCAATGGAAACCTCAATCATATTACGAAGTTCCTATTGATAGGTCAATTTAAAATATATCATAAAAATTTTGGTTGGATGGCTCGAGGTCCGGGTCCTGGCAAGGAAAGGACGCCATATCCAGCATTCAAAATATATCTATATTATCTCAGGGCAATCAATTTTAAATTCACATAAAATGTTACCGCTGCGTACTCAAATGAGCTATTAGCTCTCTGTTATGCTTTAGATGCCATGTAAACATATTTCATTGTGACATCATTACTGTAATATATCGATAATGTCATAAATGGCGCCAAATTTTAAATCCAACAATATGTGAAAATATATTTATTTTTGGGGAAACAATTTTTGCCTTAAAAGTTAAGCATTACAAAGCTTTAACTTAATTAATAACAATCGGAAATCATATTATCATCACGTTTTATCGCATTTAGTATGTCATCCAGCAGACAAACCAAATTATCGTTGCAATCAAACCATTCATCCTGCTGTTTCACTAGCTTATCCAAGTCAAATTTACCGATTTCCTCCTTCCATTCGCGCACAGAAACGGCAAATTGCTTATAATAGAACTCATCAATATGTCGCTTCTGTGTATCCTCATTATTGATATGCATTTGCGTTTTAAATGTATTTTCCAATAGCTGCACATCCTGAGCGTTCAATATAGATTCGATAACATCATCTGCCTGCTCCTCATTTACTGCAGCATCGTCCACGACGGGTTCAACAGACATGGGCTCCTCGGGCGTAAATGGAAAGTTGCAGTTTGAACTTTGTACGGGCGGCGTCAGCGTTTCAATATTATTTAATATGATTTCAAAGTCATATTCATTCACCTTATCATTCATTGCTTTTATGCCACTCACAATCAGCTTTAGCACTTCCTTGGAATACTCCTCCTGCAGGCACTTAAGTATAATACCGTAGTAGCCATATTGCTGCACCTCCGCCAAGACTTTCGCTACACGCAACTTCACTTCGCGTCCTGTTAGTGTAACAATTTTTTTGTGTTCCTTGGAAAATGTGACGGTAGGAAAGGAGCCATCAATCATGCCTTGATTATTGAACTGACGATTAAACTCCATGCGCCAAAAGCAGAGCGCGTTCACCTTCACCTCCCAGTGATGATCGCCCACGACACAATAGTTGAGCGTTGAGAATAACGTATTTTTATATTTGCTTGGTATCTTACGGTGATCGTAGATCTTGGACAGGGTTAGTATGGCCTCGGCGCGTACAATATCATCATTTTCGCGATACAGCACGTATAGCAGATGATCCTGAAATGCAAATAAAGTTATTAATTTGAGAAATTATATATAAATAATAATATTATACCACTAAATCCAATTGGCTGAGTCCGTTTTCCCACAACGCATTGATGGGCACCATTTTTGATAGACATTTGTAGGCGGATGCGCGCACATATGGTTCGCTATCATGCTTGGCCATTTCATAAACAATTGGTGGCATTTTGCCTTCAATAAGAAATTGTTGGAATGCGGGAAACTCTGAAAAATATGCAAAAATACAAAAAATAAAGAATAAATTCAATTTGGGCTATGCAAAAGCATCAAAGTCATCTACTTATGCGAGAGATGCAGGCAATGGATGTTGTCAGCTCCAAGGCGGAATCACGCACTTCCCAAGCGGTGTCGTGCATGCGTTTGACAATAATGGGACCCAGGCACACCAAAGCCGAGCCCTGTAGGTTATCCACAAGCAGCGCCATATTGGGTGACAAAAAGTGCTCTACAGCCAATTGAACCAACTTCAATGCCTCCACGGTGCACTGCAAGTTAACGAGATATTAAGCTGGGTTTGTTTTATGTTTTTGAACTACCTACAGTTGGATCCAAGTTGCAGTTTTCTAGCACAAAAGCCAAGCAGTTGACCAGACCAATTGTCTCCACGGATTCCTTCCATGTAA
Source organism: Drosophila littoralis (assembly GCA_018903485.1). NCBI lineage: Eukaryota > Metazoa > Arthropoda > Insecta > Diptera > Drosophilidae > Drosophila > Drosophila littoralis. The sequence continues at coordinate 8,979,808 of JAEIGF010000592.1, forward strand.
TCTTAAAGCGCTCGATGAGCGTGCGCAGACCAACCATAACTGAATGTAAAACTTTTGGATCCTTTATGATAGCTTCAGAGCCACGTGGATATATATCAGAGTAGTTACTGGAGGTGCTTGCGCCATGGCAATCCTCTGGTTCATTGTGGTTGCTGGAATGATTGAATGCGACAACCTCTCGCAATGCATAGAGCAGCGCCTGGCAGACGGTGACAGCTTGCTCGCGGTCCAGTACATGCTCCAGTGAGAGTATACTGTGCACACATTTCCGGGCCAATTCCGGTGTGAACAATCCGCCATTGGTATGACCCTCGGGTGTGATAAAGGCATCGCGCAAGCTATAGCACAAGCGCAGCGTTTGCTCGCAGGACATTTCAAGGAGTTTCATGATGTATGTATCAAAGAGTTCGCTCTTTGACTCATCGGCCATTTTCATGGCAAACTTCATGGAGAAGAGAAGCGGCATCATGTGAAAGCAAATTAACTGATTTTCAAATGAAACACGCTGGTCCTGGATGACGATTTCCTTAGGCACTCGTGTGCCCAGCTTCTTCCATAGTATGTGATGCAGTTCAGCCATTTTGATAAAAGTAATTCCATCACTGCGTTGAATGCAGAATTTCATGAGATTAAAAAACGACAGTCCGAACTCGGTGAACTGCTCCGGAGGCTCTACACAATCTGGATTCAGTATTTTCTCATGAACCAGCGTAGCAAAGTGATAGCTGCAGAGTGTACTAAGCATCTTCTCCATGAAGTACGTGTTATGCGTCATCTCGACTAGTTTCCAGATATTTAGGTCAAGGTTGTGGTGCTCTCGCAACAGCGAGACAATTTTCGTACGTTCCTCGCTGACCAGCGTCTGCTGTAGTATATAGCTGAGCAGATCCACCGTTGAAGAAATCTTGTGCAGCAGCTCATTATCATCCACACTGACATGTATACGCTCCTCCTCCCCGCTGGTATTATCACTGATATTATCTGTTATGTACACATTGTCGTGTATGGGCTTCATAATCTCTGATAGAATCTCCAGGGTGACAGCCTCATCATGCATCTTGTCGCAGAATTTGTAGAGCATCTCGTAGAGCAGCTGACGTGCCTCACGCACCACGTACAATGTGTGCTCGTTGTTGCTATAGTGGATGAGCAGCGTCCAGGAGCGTTGCAATCGCAGAAATGCCAGACCCATGCTGTATTTGGTGACGGCCTTCATAACGCGTATGCCGCTTAGTTTAATTGAGGGACTAAAGTTGCGCTCTTGCGCCTGCATAAAGAACACAACCCTGAAATGTACAACGAGGTCAACAAAGTTGTGGCTGTAAATTAGCTATTACCTATGCATAATATCCAGCTCACGCAGCCGTAGCACCATCCACTCATTGGACGTCATAAAACTGATCAGATTCAGCATAAAAGATATCACCTTGGGGTGCACTCTATGAAAATCCTCGCTGATTAGGGTCAGGCATTTGTTCACCCAATCCGTGACAAAGGGCACCTGTAGCACAAAAGCATTTTCTATGGACAAATAAAGTTAAAGATGCCGCCTGTTGCACTCATATAATAATACTTGCCCTTCGCCTGCAGGTGCGTTATAAGCTTTTCAAAGTAAACACTGTCGGTAGTGGAAAAGTTGTCGCGCAAAAATAAGTCGAAGATCTTCTTTAGGCGCGTTGTGATCTCCTCTTGCTTTTGCATATTTCGGCTGGGACTATTTCGACTGCTGGGTTTTTTGGCACATAATTTGGTACGCAATTTTACAAAGAATAATGAAATTTGGCTCCTTATCACACACAATAATACTCGTTTTAATTTCAGTGTGACCAAATTGCACACGCTTATAAATGCACATGTTTACCTGTGACGTACGATTACCCGATAAGTAACAATAGAGGCAAAATCGCTGATGTCATATTGCTAGAAGTGCCAAACCGGAGGCATTTAATAAATTAATTATTATTTATTAATTAATGTCTTAAATGTTGATATTATTAAGCGATTTTTTTTATTCATGTTGTATATATTTGCAAAGAGAAAGGCGCCATATAGCACCCCATCTCATACGTTTTCTATACGTTAAAACTTAAATAAAAAAGAAGTGCAAATAAATCAAAATAAATACTAAAAATCAGTACAATCTAGGGATACGTTATAGGTAAGCACAAGATAACAAAATAATTAGGATGTCATATTTTTGTTTCTTATTTAGCTATTATTAATTTTATTTTTTATATAAAATAAAGCAACGTCTTTCATTTTGACATTGCTGCCCACTTGCTAAAGGCGCATCTAACAAATAGTATGCGGTAAGAGCAGCATTTATGTTCTTGCACTTAGTTGGTCACACCGTTACAAATGCAATGACGCTGACACTGACATCGGACTTCGATATTTATTATGGACAATAATGTAGGGCAAACTGAAGAAAAATCAAAAATTGCACCGACAACAGCAAACGCAAGCGAATTAATCGCGGCGACACATAGTGTAGCAATTGGAGCCAAGTCACCAACAAGCATTTTGAAAAATTCAACATCGTTTTGGAAGAACAGCGGCCGTGCAGTGCCCGGACGGCCCAGTCCAAAACGCGATTTTCTCGACAACACAAACAGCAAGTCGGGCGCCGGGACTGTGGTGCAGCGTGATCGTGGCAACGGTGGCGGCATGGTGTCCACCTTTCGTGACTATCAGCAGTCGGTGAGCGATGCCTGGGACACGGGTGACGATGAATTTTGCATCATAAGCAGCACCGAGGCAGCAGCTGCCGCAGCAGTTGGGGGTAAACAACAAACTAAATTAAAATTAGTCGACTGCTTACATTGAATTTGGCAATACTTTTTCAGATGCCACACGCATATCGAGGCAGGTGTCACAAACGGTGGCGCTGAACGTCATCGAAACGCATTCTCGCAGCAATCAAAACCACGTCACAACCAGCGAGGCGACCGACACGAACGTTAGCAACGCGGATCTGATAGCAGGCGGCGCTAGCTATGCGGAAGATATCAAGGAGGATCGCAGAACATCGCATGACAACAACGAAAACAGGTGAGGCGGGAAAGGGCCAACAGCAGTTTCCAGTTGTGTAAACAGCGGATATGCAAACAATCCGGAAAGGAAATTTCTATTTAAACCACGGTTGAAAGTCGAAAGTAATAGTTAGTAGTTCCGTTTACGCTTTCATCCAGTGACTCGCCTTTTGGCTCTGTTTGTAAATCTGCTTCTTTATTTTAATTTTTATTTTGAAAATCAAGCAAAATACATTTAGCATTAATGCCGGTTTGGTTCAGGCTAGGTCTTAATTGCTTTGTATTATCATTATACTTCTTATAGATCTCGCTTGCGTAACTATCCGGGACGACCGCAGCTGCAGAAGATTAGCAGCAACTCGCAGGATGGTGAATATGAGACGAAGATTGAGAAATTCCAATTGCTGCTCGACTCACCGCAGCTCGATTTGGTGGCGCTCAAAAAACTCAGTTGGTCGGGTGTGCCGCGAAAGGTAAGTGCTCAAACAGGGCAGAGAAAACAACTTTAATTTACTTCTACTTGCAGATGCGCGCTGTTAGTTGGCGTTTGCTATCGAAGTACTTGCCGCCTTCGGGCGAACGCCGGAATGCAGTGCTGCAGAGCAAACGGCAGGGGTACCAGGATCTGCGACACAACTATTTTAAAGTGGATAGTCAGGATGAGACGCAGCAGGACACTTATCGTCAGATACATATCGATGTACCGCGCATGAATCCACAAATACCGCTCTTCCAGCAGCAGCTCGTCCAGGAAATGTTCGAGCGTATACTCTTCATTTGGGCCATACGCCATCCAGCCTCGGGCTATGTGCAAGGCATCAATGATCTGGTTACGCCTTTCTTCATAGTCTTTCTACAGGAAGCCCTCTCACCAGACACAGATCTTGAGAAATACAACATGTCACAGTTGGCAGAGGAAACACGCAATATTATTGAAGCCGATTCGTTTTGGTGCCTTTCTAAGTTTCTCGACTGCATACAGGATAATTACATATTCGCTCAACTGGGCATACAAGAGAAGGTGAATCAACTCAAGGATCTAATACAACGTATTGATGGTAAGCACTATTATATTATAGCAAGGTCCCGTTAGATATTTAGCTAATATGCGGCATACTTCTTTGGTCAACAAACAATAAATCAGTACATAGAACCTTGTGTCCGATCGAAACTTCCTATGAGAACTACGTGTTATAGTGTTTTGACCTTTACATTTTCATCAATATGGCTTTGACACTGAGAAACCAAGAGAGATCAAGAACATACATTTATAGCTTTTATAGGCTCAAAGGTGTCTTCTTTAATGCGTTGCCAATATCGCGACATAGCTATTATACCTTCTGAAAGGGTATAATGGGCAAACAGATATGGTTTGGCGGGCAGTAATTATACCATTTTGCACAGATATTTATATACGAATGACTTGAACTTTAACAGTAGTTCTGCGTTAAGGCTAATTACCCCTTTGATATACATATGTATATGAAAATAAAAAATATTTGTATTTTGTTCGCCTTTTTTACAGTCAATCTGCATCGTCATCTACAGACACATGGTGTTGACTATTTACAATTCTCATTTCGTTGGATGAACAATTTACTGACACGCGAACTGCCCCTGCACTGCACAATCCGACTGTGGGACACATATCTGGCCGAGTCCGATGGATTTGCGCTCTTCCACCTGTATGTGTGTGCGGCCTTTCTGCTGCACTGGAAGGAGCAGCTGATGCAACAGAATGACTTTCAGGTAACTAAGACACATCCATGGAAAGGCTATCATAATCACATCTCTCTATAAAGTTATAAAAGTTAGCAGTTTTGGTATTTCTAGCTTTCAATTTGTTTTTTTTTTTATAGATGTAGTTTTTGAGCCTTTCTCTTGACCAAACTTGACATGCATCTATCTTTTCCTGCACCCAGTTCTTATGTAGATATGATCGGAGTCATAAACTAAATTACACAAAATTTGTATTTAAGCTATACAATTTTTAAATTGGCCATTATTTGGGTATAGCAGATATTCAAGCAGTATACTTATTTAGACTCCTCTGGACCAGGGCTATCGATTGCCTTAAAAAAGATTACATTTTTTATCCTAAGAAAAAACTGTATATTCTGGAATATAATATTTTTATATTTTTTATAGGGCCTCATGTTGCTGCTACAAAATCTGCCAACGCATAATTGGTCCGATCGCCAAATAAATGTGCTGCTTGCTGAGGCGTTTCGCTTGAAATTCACATATGCGGACGCGCCCAAGCATCTGGAGACGAAGAGTTGACAAAAGCAATCCGGAATGATGCATATACGATACGTAACATAGAAATTAGTGTTTACTACTTTTGCTGGTATATATATATATATATATATATATATACACACACTCACACAAACGTAAACATCATACATCATATATTATATATACAATTTGTTATTATCTCTTGCTTTCGTTTTCTTATGTTTGTGTGTTTTGTTTCCTAATTTAATTTTCTAGCTGAACTTTTATAATACGCTTTTCTGTACATAGATATGAAATTCAAAATTCCAAATACAATTTTACAACATTTAAGTAGAAATCATATTCAAGCTACAAAAACTTCCATGAAGCAAAAGGGAAATACTAACTATGCAGTGAATACAGTTCTTTAAATAGTGAAATAACGCGCAATCCCAAATGAAATAGTTAAAAAACTGTGCTTAAAGAAAAATGTAGTTAATCGTATTGAAGAAAATACATAAATGTATTCTATAGTTGACATATAAGTTTGAAGTTATAATCTAAAACAACACTTTGAAACTTGATAGAAACCTAATTAAATTTCTATATAATAATATAAAAGTTACATTTACAATTTACTTAAAAATTTGTTACAGTTTTAAGTTTTTGGAACATCTCATTTTATTTGGGCGTTATTTCATATTTTCCGATAGTTTGCTCTTTTCAAGATTATTTCATGATGCTCTGAAATTAACCCAACAAAAATAAAAGCTACCTTATTAAGCCAGGTCTACTCTATTAGCCAGAGCTATAATATTATAAAGTCGCATCCTAACTCTGCCGTTCGGCTATGTGCTTGAGCTGCTTGAGAACCGTCTCCAGCAGCTTTTTCTTATCATTTTTGCGCACCAGCGAGAAAATTGGCTTCTTGTCCGCCTCACGTATTTTCTCCAGTATAACAATAATAGACTGCGGCTGCACCAGATGATAGCGATTCTCCTGCTTGCCATAGTCATGGAAATACGTGCTCCACTCCTCCAGTATAAGCAAATCAAGGAGCTGACGATTGCGCTGAAAATATTTGCTCAGCTCGCCATCATGCAAGCCCGGCACTGGCTCCGAGGCGGCAAAGAATTCGCACTGCATCAGGTCTAAATTGATTTGGGTCAGTGCGCCCGTGGAGATCTGCTTGACTTCCTCGTCATACAATATAGAGTAGATCTTTTCGGCAATGTGCTCGCAGGTGCGACGACAGGCGGCCTGGGCTATGTGGGGCAGCTTGTACGAGAAGTTATCGAAGGTGCTCTTCAAATAGGAGATCATGTCCGTGATGAAAGCGGAGGCAATGCCGGGTGGCTCTACCAGCAGCCAGTCATAGGCGCTCAGCTCAAAGAACTCGTCAATTTTAGAGCATATGCGTACTGCTACCTGCTTCTCGGCATCCTGGCGTGCCACATGAAACATGGCCGAGGGTGTCTGCGAAATGCTTCGCTCCGTATTGGTCATGTGACAGACGAACTCATCCAGAAACGGACCCGCCTTGTCCAAATATTGCGTATCAATGATGATCTGTATAAGCTGAACGAGCGTGATGTTTGGCTGGCGGAAGACCACTGAGAGACAACCGCTAAAGCTGCGCGTGAGCAGCAGATTGGCCGCCTTGCGTACCATGGCGGCCACCTCGTTGGGCGAGAGTGTCAGCTCCTCTGCGAACTTCATGCAGGCGTACATAAACTCCTTGGCCTGATGATACACCTCCGGCACCATGCGTGAGAAGGGAAACTGTTTGGGAAATGGTGCATTCTCCAGCTGCTCAGAATGAAAGGGAAAGCGCTCGATAATGCACTCATACTCCTCCACATTCTCCACCACCATGGGCACAAACTGCTCCTTGTCCAGAATATCTCGGAAAACATGAACCCAGCGTTGCAAGAGGACCTGTAAAAAGATATTTCAAGTAGCCATAGGAGACATCTTCTGGACTTACCTCATTGTAATGATCACGCATATCGTGAAGCAGCTCCCACAGAATTTGCACCGTGTAGCCATAGCACTTAAAGGTGTTGATGGACAGCATAATGAGGTTCTTGATGCGCAATAGAATATTTGGATCGGTGCAGGAGGAGGAGCTCATGCTGATCTCATTGACGAACTTGGTTAGCGAGGTAGACCACAGCTCTTCCAGGTAGCTGTTCGTGACCACTTCGCCTGCTGTGTTTTTCACATGATCCTCAACCACAAAAAATCCCACAATTGCGCATATGTAGGTCTTGTAGGCTTCCAAATTATCATGCATATTCGGCGGTGGCTGCAGCACCAGCTTAGACTGATCACGCCGCTGCTGGCGATAATCCTTCTCAAAGTACTCCCGTTGGCCCAGCACCATGTAGATGTGGAGGCAGCGATAAATCGGCGAAAAATCGATTAAATCCTGTGCGCTTACATTACCACCATCATCGTCGCCGCCACCGTCGTTGCCGCTTTTGGCCTGCTGTTTGTGTTCCTGTATAATGGCATTGATATCGCGTTTCTGCAACTGTTTGGTGTGCGTAATGGCCAGTTCACCAATCCGAGGAGAAAATTTACGTATGTTCTCCAAAAACTCACGAAAATCAGCTGCCGCTGAGCGGCGTATGTTCTCCTTGATGATGGGTATCTGTGTTTGCATTTGTGTTGCAAATCGATAGTTGTGCCGCTGCAGTCGCGACAAATGCTCCGTCTCAAGAGTTTCCAGCGTGCGCAGTGCCTGATAGTATTGCTTGTTTTTCGCCTGTTGCGTGAATTTCATATAGCACTCCAGAGCGGGTAGACAGGATTTAAGCGCCTCAATGGCGCTGGCTACATTCGATTCGATTTGCCGGGCACGTACCAGCTCATTGCCCTGCTGAATGAGGGAGGCGCTAATGGTGCGCAGCGATGTGTCCAGCGAGTGGACTTCATCGTGCAGCTGCTTGGCCTGCGTTCGGACCTGCAGAAGTTCCTGTATGGAGTCAATAAAGCCCTGGTAATACAGATTACATATGCGTTCGATCTCTTTGTCGTGGCTGCGTACGCGTTGGTCCAGCTGTTCGCTGATTAATTTGCTATTGTTCCCTGCGCGTAAGGTAAGGTGGGCGTCAATTGAAATGATGTTGTGCACGACTATAAAAACCAAACTTACCCTCGAGTATAGAGCGGAACGTGGGACCCCAATAATCATCCACGGCCTCTATATCCTGCACCGTGACTTTAGACATGATTTGCACTTGTTTTGCGTTTATTTATTGTACTTTTTCAATTTTTAGCCAGGTTTTTGTTATTTTCGGTTGTTTGCGTGTTGATCAACGCGGTTAGCACAGCTGTGTGTGCACGTTTTACAACACGGACTAAACGAGTCGATGGTACTCGTAAAAAGCTTCGTAAGGGCACACACACGGAACGATGCGGAAACAACCTGTTGCTGTTATTTATTGGTCAGTTCCAAGTACTTCGGATTTAAGATACGACAAAAAATTGTTATACCACAACTTAATGCTGTTGATCGTTACGTGGGCAACTTACATTATGTATTTATTGAACCATAAAAGCATATTGTGTTGATTTTTTTTGTAATCAATGTATACAAATTTGCTGTAATAAGCAACATCACAAACATACCTCCGGCTTCTACACAAACTCGAATGCCCATCAGACAGTCTGAACGTTGCTTGATCCTAATATTCAACTTTCACTTCGGCTGCTTCTTAGCGGCTACTTGGAGTACTGATTTTTGTTTGGGCCAAGTTGTTGGGCGCACAAACAGTTATGCGGTCGTCGTCGTGTCATCAGCTCCCGCAATAAGACAACAAATTTATGTACACGCACGCAATTGGGCGCCTACAACAAAAACAACAACAACATGACTACTTTACGGAATCGCCAGAATACCAGAATACCGGAAACGGAGCAGCAGTTGGCAAAGAGCAGCAACGATAACAACAATGGGAAACCTGCTGCGCCAAAGGAGAAAAGTGATCCCATGATATATATTATATTTTTATCACTGCTATTCGACTTGCTTGCGTTTACCATCATCTTGCCTTTGTTGCCCTCGCTCTTGGAATATTATCGCGTAAATGATAGTTCCGGGCTGTATGCCTGGCTTACGACGCGCGTGCGTTGGTTCCAGCAGCTTCTGGGTGCACCGGATCGGTATCTATCGGTGCTGTTTGGCGGCTTTCTGGGATCCATGTTTAGTTTTCTACAATTCCTGGCCAGCCCCATTGTGGGAAGCCTCTCGGACTACTATGGACGCAGGCCCGTTTTGTTGATTTGCGCCGTAAGTTGGTCAGTTGAACATAAAAGACGCAACTCCCAATCATTAAGCTTTTCAATTGCAGTTAGGCATCGCGCTGTCCTATCTTATCTGGGCATGCTCCAGCAATTTTGCCCTATTCGTGCTGGCACGCGTCGTGGGCGGCATCAGCAAGGGCAACATCTCGCTCTGTATGAGCGTCATCACGGATGTGTCCAGCGTACGGACACGCGGGCGCGGCATGGCGCTAGTTGGCGTTGCCTTCTCGCTAGGCTTCATTGTGGGTCCCATGATTGGCGCCATGTTTGCCATATTTTCGGATAAAAGTGCCAGTGGAGGCGCCTGGTTTGTGCTGCCCTCTCTGCTGGCTCTGGGCTTGGCACTGGGCGATGTGCTTCTCCTGGCGTTTTGTTTGCGTGAAACTTTACCTCAGGTGCGTCCTAAAACACTTGAAAAATTCAAATTCTGTCTTATTTCTGTGTTTTTTTTACCTCTGCAGGCCAAACGCGCTCGTGAAATTTCTTCTGCTCTGTCATACGGCCTGCAATTGCTCAACGTCTCTTCCATATTTGGGTAAGATTTTCATTTTTATTTATGATTTAGTTAGCGTATCTGTCAAGCAAGCCTTTTTTGCCTTTCCCCCATTTGTCTCAACAGCCGACCAACAGGTTTTCTAGCTGTTGCCGCCCTCGTCGATATCTTTGCCGCACTCGGGCACGTTTTAACTGGGCTTTATTTGATTTGCCTTATCAATGTGCATGATCGTTCGTTTCGTCTAATTGAAAATATTTGTATGATTAAACAATCACTTGACCGCTTTACGCATAATCTTGACTTTATTTCGATTTCCAGCGCTATAAATATTATTTGCCAACAAACGTGTGCAATCTCCTGCCTGGGCAAACAAATTTGTCTTTTAAGTTCTTGGATTACATTTCCTAAATTTGAACTTGAGAGAAGTTGTTTGTCTTGTCGAACATAAAACAAATAAGATGTATGTTTGGTAGCTTTTATATTTTACATTTTGTATTTTAATTTCCAGTTGTTTTCGTTTTTAAGTTCGCTTTTCAGTTCAAGTAATTGTACTTTGGCAAATAATCAAAATATTTTGCTTTTTAGAAGCGTTAAATTTGCATTTTAAAGCTTTTATATGATCTGCGCCTTGAATACAATAATTGGTTCTTAATTTCATTTTTACAGATTTGCCGCCATCAAAAATGTGCCTAGAAAGGATACGCAGGCGCTACGAACCATTGGACTAATTTATTTTCTTTACCTTTTCCTATATTCGGGCCTGGAATTCACAGTTACCTTTCTGATGTATCATAAGTTTGGTTACAGCTCGATGGATCAGGCCAAAATGTTTTTGACTACAGGCCTCGTCATGACCCTGCTGCAGGGTTCGGTGGTGCGTCGTCTACCGGAAGCGAAGATCAAAAGTTATGCCATATTCAGTCTATACTTAATCGTGCCAGCATTCGTCTTGGTTGGCCTGGCGGAGAGTAGCCGTATGCTCTATGCGGGCATGATATTATTTGCAATCTCCACAGCTTTTGCCGTCACCTGTCTGACCACCTTGGTCTCCAAGTACGGCAACGATGATCAAAAGGGTTCAGTATTAGGTATATTCCGTTCGTTGGGTGCTTTGGCGCGTGCTTTGGGTCCAGTTGTGGGATCTATAGGTGAGTCTTATAGGGCATTCGTTTTCAGTTCTTATTAAAGCCTTATTTGTTTTAGCGTTTTGGTGTTTGGGCTCGAAAATCACATACATTGCTGGTGGACTCCTGCTTTTTTATCCAGCATTAGCTTTGCAACGTGCGCGTATATAAACGTGTTTCAAAGTGCTTTTAATACAATAAGAACAAAGTTTTATATTTTTTTCTACAGAACAATCAGTAACCGCTAGTATTACTTGCACTATATACTTATATACTGTTTTTCTATCGCCTATGCTTTAAGTATTTAAACAAAAATAAAAAACTCGTTTATTTTATAAAGAAATCGTTTATTTCCGAGTCTTATATTTATCAGTTGTACTTTTAAATTGTAACGATTGTGGTCAACACTGACGTCATCAATATGGCGTTCCAACCAGAGGTATGGGTATCGAGTACTTGTAGCTGTCAGTTGTATTGCCATACATGCCGCAGCCTACTTCACGTCGTTGAATATATTGGGAGTGACTAAGTCTAAGTGAGTGTGTGTCGCGAGTAAGAAAATTAGAAATAAATGCATTAAAAAGCCACAGAAAGTCGCAAACTGTTATTGGACTAACTGTCGCACAGAGGTTGCCTTGGGTGGAACCAAAAATTATAATCAAACAACGCCCATTTGCAATCGAATTGATATCATTTTTCTTTTCTTTATATTGTCCCGATTACAACTACAAATAAAAGTGTACAAAGTGTGAGAGCATAATACACGAAAAAAAAAAAGAAAAGAAAAACGCATAAAGAACGGCGGCGCGCAAGGATTATTGGATTTTACCTAACACAGACACACAGGCATCCCAATCGGTTGGAGTAGGAGGACCAAAACATTTAAAAACACAACAAAATGGGTGCAAGGGAAGACGAATACGATTATCTTTTCAAAGGTAAATTATGAACGTGAATTTTAGGTTTCGTGTGTGCAGCTAAAGCCCTTGCAATTAATTATCAGCTAGCCGGCGACTGGTTGGACTGGTTGTGGGACATGGGAATTTTAAACAGGAGCAAAGCTTGACTTGCGCTTATCCGTTCAATGGCACTAATTGAAACTAATTGGCATAACAAATGCGGACATGCTTGTCATACGTACATATGTATGCATATAAATATGTTTTTAAATGGTCTCCGATCGCAATATTTGGTGAAATTTTCAAAGCAATATCACAAAATACGCCCCCTGGCGTTGTTTTGTTGCATTCTGTACAAGTTTGAAATTGTGTTGGATTTATATGCCCTTTGCTTTCTCGTGCTCTCTTTACTAGCTGACAGAAGGTCCCTCCGCCCCCTTCTTTGCTCCAAACACACCCGTAACTACTTTGCCGTTAACTGCTGTCAGCTTGTCATTGTGTTTCCATTGCCGTTCGTTCTTCGCTTCTGCTGGCAGCAGCCAGCATGACACGTTGCATAAATCGTAATAATAATCGCGATAAAAGGCACATAGTAATTGTTATTACGTTGATTAGATTTTCAGTATATTAATACTAATGCCCGAGAAAGTATGTATTTACGTATCTATAGGTATGTAAATTTGTATTTTTAAAGAGCAGCGTGTATTATATTTTCTTGCCTTTGGCTTTTGTATTGAATTTTCGCAATTTCTTTTGCATATGTTTATTTCGCTCACATCTGCTGTGAGCAGCTTTTGTTGTTGTCGCTCGCTCTCTCTCTCTCTCTCTCTCTCTCTTTCTCTCTCTGCCCACACTTTCAATCGCCAGTACAAGTTATTGTTGTTGCAGTAACTTTACATTAAGCTGCGTAGCCGCTCAGCGGATGTTTAAGTCCGTGTTTATCGCTTGCACTGTGTGACCAATTCGATTTTCATCAGACAAAATTCAGTTAAATAGCTCATTTTTCTATCCTAAAATAAATGTGTACCGAATGCGGGCAACCGATTCATGAACCGGCACAAACTTTCCACATCTCTAGCCCTATTTCCAGTCTAACATATGTAATTTCTTTGTTTGTCAACTTCAACTAATTGGCTGTGTGTGTGAGCTTATTCTGCGGTCACCAATTCACAATTTTCTCTTACTCAAGTTTGCATGCGAGAGTTCTTCGTATACAATACTACGCTTTAGCAATGCCTCTTGATATTTAGGAGCCCCGCTCCGTTTAATTTGTGTCAAGACAAAAATCGTAAGGGCGGGCGAGCAATTGCATTAAGCATAAGCTTTTTTTGTGTTGATATGCAGCGTTAATTTAACTATTGTTCAGGCACAAAATCATAAAAAATTATTTGACATATTTGAAGTGTGACTCATAACAATTAAAAAAGACGATAAACGCATAATCGCTGGCCAATGCCAATGACCAAAATCGAAATTGCACAATTAATAGTTCTCATTATTACACTCGAACATACATAAATACATATGCATGTCTATAATGATGAGAGCAACATTAATATGCTAAGCGCTTCCGCTTGGAACATACATACATACATACATATGTATATGTACATACATATAATGCATGTATTTTGTATATGAACAAAAGCAGATCGTTGGAGAGAAGTAACCTAATGAATCACCGTTACTCGTGAGCAGCTGTGAAGCAATCAGAAAGCAATGCTGATAACTCCGCACTTATAGCGGTCATATTTGAGAGTGAGAGCGGGAGAGAGCGAGAGAGAGAGTAGAGCAAATATTGTCGCATACCAGATAAACAAAACACGGAAAGGTGTCAAAAGTAGAACTAGTAGACGTGACAATAAGAGGTAACTGGCACGCCGAATATATTATCAACTTGTAACTAATCTCGGAAACAGAAGAACAATTAAAACAATCGAGTTTATATTTTTGCATATATGTATGTTTTTTTAAATATGCGTATATATACATGTAAATACAAATGGTAGAGAATATCCAAGGCAACTGTACGTTTTTCGTTTGTATTTATATGCAAATAAATATCTGTATATTTAATGTTTAAAAGACGCACACAAATCTTACGTTGAGCTTGGCGTGGGGACAGCGGAGGGAGGGAATGGCTCCATAAAACGCATGGCTTAATGACCATCTCCGAAATGCCCCGAAAGTATAGAAATTTACTGCGCCTGCTGACCTTCAGGCACGCGCCGCATTTTGCCGATAACTGAGTGCGAGGACATGACCCGTGCCTCCCCCGCCCAACCAACCCATCGAGCAGTCTTGAATTATGCAATTACTAGACAGAAGTCAACTACTTTTTACTGTTTGCTAATACTTTTGTAAACCATCAATTTTGCAGTTGTGCTTATCGGTGACTCTGGTGTCGGTAAAAGTAATTTGCTGTCACGTTTCACGCGCAATGAATTCAATTTGGAGTCCAAGTCAACAATTGGAGTGGAGTTTGCAACGCGCAGCATAGAGGTGAGTACCGAGAAAGTGGATAGAGGGGGCTTTCAGTAAAATTCTTTGTTGCTTTCTGAGAAGCCTCGAAACTGGGAATATTGATACCCTGGCCAAGAAAAGGGTATAAATGGAAAATAGTTGCTAAAAACCGAATCTATGAAAAAGATCTGGATATTTAAGCGAAATTAGGAATATTACCTGAATACATTAAAATCGCAGATGTCCCCATATAATACAATAGTTCTAAACTACCTCCTAAAATAATTACTTTACTAAAATTATTAATTTAATTAATTCATTTTTTTTAATCTCCGTGTAGAGGGTATTATAGTTTTGTCATAAAATGAGTAACGCATAGAAGGAGACATGTCCCATGCCATAAGTATGCATATTCTAGATCAGCATCAACAGCCGATTTAATATAGCCAGGTCCGTCTGTCTGTTTCTATGCAAACTTGTCTCTCAGTTTTGAAGCTATCGTTGTTATCGTATAAGTTTCAGTATGCTCCTCATATATGTATATATATATCATATAGCTGCCATAGGAACAATCGGTCGAAAGGTAGGTTCTGGTATGGAAACCTTTTTTTTTATTTAGATAATGACCTACCGCGGGATTAATTAAATCCACTATGAACCTCATGTATATGACAAATCTTTTGAACATCAGACCACCATATAATATAGCTTCCATAGGAGAGTTCAATCGAAAAGCAGCTTCTTATATGGCAGAATATTCTTGGCATTTAAAAGTTTCCTTATTCTCACATATTTTAAAAAAGTGAAATTTTTACAAGTATTGTAAATTTTCGGCGTACCGAAAATAGCCTTACTATCTGCGTTTTTGATTCACTATATTATCAGCAATCCCATGCTTAATATTTTATAAAAGCTCAAGTTGAATAAATTTGTCGTCTACTGCCTCGCTAGGTCGACGGAAAAACAATTAAGGCGCAAATTTGGGATACGGCCGGCCAGGAGCGTTATAGAGCCATCACCTCTGCATATTATCGCGGTGCTGTTGGGGCGCTGCTTGTCTACGACATTGCCAAGCATTTGACGTACGAGAACGTAGAGCGATGGCTCCGGGAGCTGCGCGACCATGCCGATCAGAATATTGTAATTATGCTGGTGGGCAATAAGTCCGATTTGCGGCACTTGCGCTCGGTCCCGACGGATGAGGCGAAACTGTTTGCGGAGCGCAACGGTTTAAGTTTCATAGAAACATCGGCTCTGGACTCGACAAATGTTGAAACCGCATTCCAAAATATACTCACAGGTGAGAAATGCTCAGTTGTATAGTTGAATAACGAACAGAATGCTAATTCAAATAACTCTTACAGAGATCTATCGCATTGTGTCGCAGAAACAAATTAGAGACCCGCCTGAAGGCGATGTCATTCGTCCCTCGAATGTGGAACCCATCGACGTAAAGCCGACTGTCACAGCTGATGTTCGCAAGCAGTGCTGTCAGTGACCGCCCCAAGGATTCGCCGCGGCAGCAGCAGCCCCCCGCAGCAACAGCCAGAACAGCAATAGCAAGAGCAACAACAATTACAACTACAACAACGGCATAAGATGTTATTTTTTAAACCACAGCCACAAGCAGTTTGTCATATATGCATAAAAATAATAATAATAACAACACCAACCGCAACATCAACATCCGGCTGTAGTTAACTGCAGTTTAAACTGAAGTTTTATATATAAACATATGAATAATATATTGCAGAAAGCTTCAATGGCTCTTCGACATCTGAAGAAAAAAAATAGGAAAGAAAAAGAGAAACACACTAAAACACTCCAAATTCAGTTTAAGCTGTAGCTGTAACTATAATTTATATAAATATACATAAATGCTAATATTAAAAATATTAATATTAATACTTTTCGCAACATAAATATATAGTTGTAATTTTCAAAGAAAAACAAACAAACAAACAAACAAACAAAAACAACTAAAACATTGCTAAGTATGTTCTATTAAGCACCGCATTGTTTTCCAGCAAAATTAGGCATATTTAACAAGCATATTATGAAGACAATTTCGACCTGGCTCTGTTTAATTATTGTCTTTTATTAAATTACCAAAATTCCCCTAACCTCATCCGATTTGTCAGCGTCGGAGCTGCTCTTGTCGTTGCACTCTTTTTTTTTATTGGTTAATGTAATACCTTTTTTTACGTATGAAATAAAAGTGAAACTTAAATCATTAAATTTCAAATAGTTCTAGCATTACACAAACACAGACTAAAATGCATGTGCAGAAATGTTTACATCTATTGAAATTTCAATTTTATCATTGACCACATGAATTCTTCAAACACTAGCTGATAAAAACAGTTGTAAAACTTTAAATGCAGAAACGGCAACATAGAAAGCAAAAATCATCATTTGTGTTAACTATGTTGTGGGTGATTAAATAAATATAATTTAAATAAAACAAGCCTATACTTACTGTGCATAAATATTTGAAGAGAACAACTGGGCATTGGTTTAAATTTGTTGTCGCGCCAAGGCGTGTGGGAATAAATACTTTAAATTTCTTGTCTAAAGCTATCGATGTATCGAAAACGTCATGTGAATGTTTTCCCGACTCACGCAGTCGTGGTATTATTTTCGAGCTTCCTATGTTAAATGTGATTCAATAAATAAAATTTAAATAAATTAATCTGCAACTTACTGTGCATCAATAGTTGGATTTAAATTCAGCTGGCAGTTTTCAAATTATTGCGCCTAAGCGTCTGGTTCTACTACAATGCAAAAATATTGCTCTTAGCTGGCCACTCTAAATTGATTGAATAAACTTATCGATATATCGAAACGCTTGTCGGTGCGTTAGGTGAATGTTTTAGAATCTGACTGACACGTGCGGTAAAGTTGTTCTTTTTTTTTGTTAATTGTTAAACAGCACGAGAAAAGATGGGTGGTGCAAAAAAGAAGGTTCACCCAAAAACACGCACAGCAGCATTCAAAGCTAGCGAACCAAGCGAAATTGTTGAGGCACCACACTCTTTCATTATACATCGCGGTCTGTCATGTCCGTATATCACAGATTTGACAATGGATTTTCGTCGCATAATGGAGCCTTTTACGGCTACCAATTTGCGCGAAAAGAAAATCAATCGCATCAAAGATTTTGTTAGCTTAAGCAGTTTCTTTCATGTCTCGCATATGGGCATCTTCAACAAAGCCTCTACACAGCTGTCCTTCAAAGTGCTGCGTTTGCCGCGTGGCCCGTCACTTACGTTCAAGGTTTGTTTTTGTTGTATTCGCTTCCTCCATGGACAGCATTGTTAATACTCTCTTTTACTTATTAGGTGCATCAGTTTACGCTCGCTCGTGACGTCATCTCGTGTAGTAAAAAGCAAATGTTTGATGTTGATCATTTCAAGCATCCGCCGCTCGTCATCATGAACAATTTTAGCGGCGAGGGTAAACATTTGAAATTGATGGCCACAACATTTCAGAACATGTTTCCATCGATCAATTTGGCTCAGGTCAACATTGATACCATACGCCGCTGCGTTCTCTTCTCGTACAATCCAGAAGCAAAGCTAGTGGAAATGCGCCATTATTCGGTGCAGGTGGTGCCGGTGGGTCTGAAGCGCGCCGTACAAAAAATAGTCAGCGGCACTGTGCCCAATCTGAACAAATGCGATGAGGTAGTCGATTTTGTTACCAGGTAAATAATATTGCCCAAAATATCGATCAAAGTCATCACTATATACAATTTTAGGGATGGAAACGTTTCGGAAGCCGAGGCCGATGAAGACGAACAATCGCATGTGGTGCTGTCGCAAACACTGAAGAGCAAGGGTAACTTGGAGAACCACCGAAGCTCGGTAAAGCTACATGAAATTGGACCACGTCTAACAATGCAGCTTATGAAGATCGAGGAGGGTCTGCTGACCGGTGAAGTGCTCTATCACGATCATGTCATCAAAACAGAAGATGAGAAGGAAACACTACGTAAATTGATTGAAAAGAAGCGAAAACTTAAAGAACAGCGCAAGAAGCAACAGAGCGAGAATCGTGAACGAAATTTAAAATTGAAAAAGGAGCAAAATAAAGAAGCAAAACGAAATCACGACGCGGAAAATGCAAGTGATGCCGACGATGATGCCCAATATTACAAGGATGAAGTTGGCGAGGAGCCAGACGAAGGTGAGTGTCGTTATATTCTGGTCCACATGTGGAGTTGACAATAATCCATTTTTGCAGAACTATTTAAACCGGACAACAGTTCGTCACGTAAGCGACCCAAACTGCCATCCGGTATGAAGTACAAAAACAAGAAAGCCAAAATGGACAATAAAACCTCAAAGAAGTTCAAAGAAAAGTAGCGCAATAAAAACTAAATATTAGGTTTTATTAAATAGTATTCGTTTTTCATATAACCATTTGAGTAGCACGCATTTTAATCTAGCTAAACATGCGCTGCACCACTTGCTTGTAGTTGGCATTGCTATTTTTCCAGCTGGCAGAAATGTTGTCGCGCAATTTACTAAATTCACGTTTATCCTCGTAGTTGGGAACTCGCTCAATCAACTGCAGAGCCTTTTCGAACTCCTTCAGGTAATAGTAGGCCAATGCGCGCCGATAGATGCTCTTCTCGCTGGGCTCCTCCTGTTCTTCTACAAATTGTGTTTGATATATGACATGCTCGTAACGCTTTTCCAGCAGAAAGCATGCGGCTAAATTTGTTTGTATCTGCACAAACAATGCCTGCAACTGGCTGCCATCGATCCCATTTGTCTTTTTGTCTAGTTTATCGAAGGGCTTGTATGTAATCAGCAATTTAGCTGCACGTGAGAAATAGTCGCAAGCAAACTTTGGATGTTCCTTAAACATAGCTACGCCATTCTCCTTGTAGCTTAGTGCCAGGTTATATATTTCCGCTGCGTTCAGCTTCTCCACTTGTTTATTGCTAACGATGCGCTCCAGCTTCAGCTCGAATTCCAAGCTTTCGCCCGTTTTGGTTGCAATGCTGCACGCCGAGGTTTCACCAGACATGAATTGCTGCAACAAAAGCTCCAAATAGCAATCAATTGGAGTTACAGCAGTGCCCAACTCTAACGTGTATTGCTGTATCTCACTGGAGCCCAAGTATTTACTTGGTCTGGGCCCCAAGCTCTTGCATGGTTTGTTTACGCTGAACAAGACGGTGCTGACAGCAAGTGGCTTCTCGATTTTCTGAAACTCAAGACTCAACACCTTCTTATGCAGCCCGCGCGCTTTGTCATTCCATTCGGTGCCAACGTACCAATCCATAACTAAATATTAAGTACAAATTATTAATTTAGAAATAATTGTAAGCTCTTTTTAGTTACTAGTTATGATCTGTTAAACTCTGAAGAAACTGCTAACAAAAACAGTGTGACCAAAGTTGGCAGTTCAAATGTCCCCAAAATGTTAGGCTAACATAACATTCTTGCTTGTTTGAGAGGTAAGACTAAATTAACATGCATAAAATCCAACCTCGACTTACACAGCAAGCCAAGAGTCTTGCCCTATTCTTACAGAAATCCACCATGAGTTCCCTGCAAAGTGTTTATGTAACCCGTCCAGATGTCGACGCCAGTGGACTGGAATTGCTGCGTAAGAGGTTGTTTGTTTTCGCTGTCCTTAAATAGTTTTAACTTATATATTTTGTTAATCTAAGTTGCAATGTGACCACTTGGTCGCAGCCTTTGCCGGTGCCACGGGACGAATTGCTGCGTCAAGTCCAGGGTAAGGATGCACTCTATTGCGTTCTCACAGATAAAATTGATGCTGCTGTGCTGGATGCTGCTGGGGAGAAGCTAAAATGCGTGTCTACCATGTCTGTTGGTTTTGAGCACATCGATGTGCAGGAGTGCAAGAAACGGGGCATTCGTGTTGGCTACACACCCGATGTGCTCACCGATGCCACCGCCGAGTTGACGCTGGCTCTGCTGCTTGCCACAAACCGGCGCCTCTTTGAGGCCAACAAACAAGTTTACAATGGCGGCTGGAAATCGTGGGCGCCCATGTGGATGTGTGGACAGGGCCTAAAGGATTCGCGCGTTGGCCTGTATGGGTTCGGTCGCATTGGGCAGGAGATTGCAGCACGCATTCTGCCATTCAAACCAGCTCAGATTACTTACACGACCCGGACGGGCAGGCCGAAAGAGGCTGCAAAGGTCAATGCTCGGCGTGTGGACTTTGATGAAATGCTCTGCTTATCGGACTTTATTGTAATCTGCTGTGCCCTAACCCCTGAAACAAAAGAGATATTTAATGCTGCAGCTTTTGAGAAAATGAAAGCCAATTGCATTTTGATCAATACCTCGCGTGGTGGAGTTGTGGATCAACAAGCTCTTTATGAAGCACTCCATTCGAAGCGGATCCTGGCGGCAGGTTTGGATGTAACCACGCCGGAGCCATTGCCACTAGACAGTCCACTACTGAAGCTGGATAATATTGTGGTGCTGCCCCATATAGGCAGCGCGGACATTGAGACTCGCAAGGAGATGTCTCGCATTACGGCCAGAAATATTTTAGCTGCTCTGAAAGGCTGCGAAATGGAGGCCGAGGTTATCTAAATCCAATTAACACCCAAATGTCTCCAAAATCGACGATAATAAAATAATGCAAATATGCATGCGTACTGCTCATATGAAAGTAATATATCCTAAGCATCTAGAGCATTATCTAATTTAGCAATCAAAACTAAAAGCGCCAGAAAATGCCATGTTTTTCGATTGAGCATTCAATACGCGATAGTATCTACGTTTGTGTTATTACTTCATAAGAAATCTTTGGATAATGTGATAAGTCAGTTATTGGCTTCTTAATTCAAATTCTAAATGTTTAGTACCCGTAGGTAAAGTTAAAATAGCGGAGTCTTTTTGTTTATGTATTTGCTCAAGAAAACTTACAAAATTAAGACAATAGATAGATAATGACAATTACAAAAATATTCAGAACTGTGATTCTTTCCGAAAAAGATTTCATTACCTAAAGCTAAAAATTACCCTTGGCTGGCAATATGTGTATCTATTTTTCAATTCCATCGCTGCCTAAGAATAGACTATAGCAAAACCGTTATTGATCGAAAAGCACGCATAACGAAAACTGTGTTTTTCTGCAGAACTTAGGGATAATTTTTTTTAGAGTAAAATCGAAAATATATTTAAACAGCATTCAGCTTGCAAAAACAGCTGTTTACACAAGACTAATAAGTACACATCCTCTATCTTTATTTTCGGAATGTATTTCAGGTCGTCATTTAGGTGAACATCACGCTACATTTTAAGTCAGAATATGTACTAAAGTTGTCCTTTTTGGAATATGTATTAAAACAAGTTTTTTGTATAAGCATAATAATGAATAACTCTGAATAAAAATTGATTTTTTGGCTTAGGTTTATCTTATGTTTTGTGATATGAAAATATAATTAAGATAAGATAATAATGATGCAAGAGTGTGTGGCAGTCGGCTCGCATATATTTTCGTGTTTGCTATGTGGGCCAGCCGAAAAATTCTTGTTTAGTATTGAGTCACTCGACGTGGATGAAGCAACCCAGCGCGTGTCTCGTCGGCTCAGTTAGGTTATACGTAAATGAATACTCAAATATGCACCTCGTATCCAGCGAAAAGTACTTTGCCCGTGACGTCGTCGTGCGATCTTTAACATGAAATTTTTGTTGAGAACGTCCGCTTCTTGCTGACATTCGGGCAGTATTACTCGTGCCAGCGAACTGTAAGGAGCTCGGGGCTAAGTTGTAACCGTTGGCAACAAAGCAAAGCAAAGCAAAGCGAAGCAAGGCATAGGCTTAATTTTGTTTACATTTTGTTCAATGAGTTTGCAATTTACATTAACAATTTGTGCCGTTCTAATTGATTAAACGTAATCGTGCTCAACAGCCCCAAATTTAGAAGCGTTCCGAAGAAAATACATACATATATCAATAAAAATGGCTGAGGTTAAATTTTTGGTTGTGCTACCAGCTAACCCCAACGCGTCGGACAGGATGAGTAAACTTGCCGTAAGAGGAAGCCTGCTGCAGGAGCCCCAACAGTAGGTTGACCAACACACTGATTTCTGTTCCATTTAAAGAGAGTTTTCAAAAATCGATTAGTGCCCTTTAAGCAATTCATTTTTCCTAAGAAAAAGCAATTCGAACTTCGCGTGCAAGAATTTTAAGGAGCTTTTTTTAAAATTCCGCTTAAAAAAAGCATTAATAACACGATTTGTGGTTAGGTGAACTATTTAAAAAAGTTTATGAATTAAATTTGACGCACAATTCTATTATAGCAGAATCCAATTGAGGTACCCTTCCATCTTGGTTCACTTAACGCATGCCCCGCTTTTGGCATCTCTAAGTATATCAGTTCCCACAGCCAATGACATCATCAACACCAAATTAAAGCAGCAGCCACGCGCTGAAGATGCCGCTTAATTGCCGGCCAGTGGGACGCTGTCGGACAGCAATAAAAATCTTTTCAAAACAGACAACAGAATTGAATGCGAGGCACCAGACAATATATTGTGGCATATCAACAGGTCAACAGGTCAGCTATGGGTGAGCAAGCGTTCATTTAGTCCATTCTTCAGCTCGATGGTCACTGAGCAAATGATGTCAATAAATCACAATTCCACTCATTTCATCACATCCCAGCGATGTGAATTTTCACAAGCCAGATCCGGTTTCGTGCTGTAAGGCCTGACATAGGCATTTATTTACAAGACCTTGCTGTCGATATCGCTATCTTGTCGTGCTGATAACACCACCTTGGTTGTTTCTTTGGCCAATCAATTGTTCAGTTGTTTAGTACTACTGCTAAATTGATAAGCCCCTTAAATACATGCAGGCATGACGCACATTCACAAACAAGCTACTTAGATCCCTGCTTCTGATAAGGGACCTCTCTAGATAGGTGACGTTC
This sequence comes from Drosophila littoralis, assembly GCA_018903485.1. NCBI lineage: Eukaryota > Metazoa > Arthropoda > Insecta > Diptera > Drosophilidae > Drosophila > Drosophila littoralis. The sequence goes on from JAEIGF010000592.1 coordinate 9,003,287, forward strand.
TTACACCCTTACAGACGGTATTGGAATTTTTCTATAAATCACTTTAGTGCATTTCTCTATGTATATATAATGTGCACATCTTTATTAAAGTCATATGCTGTCTCGACACGGACTCCCTATCCGTCTATAAATTCATTTCGCACTTGAATAAAAAGTCTTCCTTTCTGTTTTTGGGGGTACACAAGCGTAACCTATGAACTAAGCTTCTCAGTATTCATTTAAGCCCGGTTTTTGCAAGGTTGTCACACTATTGTCACGAAATGTTTTAAGAAGACGTCTCCGACCTATTAAGTGATCAGTGTCATCAGATGACTCGATATCGCCATGTCCGTCTGCCTGGCTATGCGCAAACTATCGTCGGAGTCTTAAAGCAATCATAACGACCGATCGACCGGATCGAATTACTGTGTTCCATAAAGCTTCCATTGAAATGTTCGATCTAATTTTAAGTTCTTGTACGGATACCATTTACTAATCTCATAAGGCTTTAAAGAAGGAATCGGTCAGAATGAAATTAAATGGTTTCCCATACCAATTGCTAGGCAGTTTAAATAATTCTTCCTCCTTATTTGTAGATTTTATCTAAGGTGCAATTTTTAAGAACATAAAACCACTTGGAAGATAACAAATAAATATGATTGTAAGAGAACTAAAAACTCGGCACTTATTTAATGCGAGATTGTTTCTTAATTAGTTAAAGATTAATTATTAAGTTCCATCCAACTCGAGCTTTCTCTATTCCTATACCACCAAAATTTCGATTAAGCTTGCGTCAAATACGGCTTATTGTAGTCTATATCAGATTTGCCATCAGTATTGATTGAATGAGACAGATAGAGCGTCAAAACTCTTTCTCAGGAATTCCATTTGTTGACAGATAGACACATAGCCATTATGCTAGTTACCTTGCTTAGTCTTAAGGAAGTGTACCACTTTCGAAAGAAGCATGCATGTGGAGCAAAGCAAATTGCCAAACTAAGTAAATATAGCTTGAAAACCAAAATCAATTGCATAGAAGAACTTTAAGTTCGACCCATTCTTACGTCAACTATATGATATAGTGCTCCAATCCGATAGGGTTCTCGGGAGTTGAGACTTTTAGACTCTTTGGAGTTGGAGTCGTCTTTTCGAGTTTCTTCCGCTTAGACGAGTTTCTTAACAAAAATTCTTTTATCAAGAGTATAAAAACCTATTAAGGTACTCACTTATGTATGTACCTCACCTAAAATATCATTAAAAATGTCTAAAAATAGAGGCAAATGGAGACAATTGACCAAGACCTAACGCTGAATGCTAATTGGCGCAAATGTTCTTGCAATGAATCATTTGAAATTTCCGAATGCCGGTAAGAAATAATATTTCGTAGCCGTAGATTCCGCATGGACTGCACGTTTTTCACACCCACGCGGCATTGCTTGGCCAGACCCCCAAATGCCGGATGTAACATGACTTGGCGGTTTAATATTTAAATTTTCTTGTTTTTTTTTTCATTACAGATTTTCGATTAATTTTGTGAACAGTCCCAGCTGCACAGACAACATAACATATCATTTTAAAGTAAAGGTGCCGTCGCAGACGATCGTCGAGAATTACAAGAGTAATGGCGAGTGGAGCGGATCGCATCAGGAGAAATATCTGAATATATTCGATGGTAAAAGCTATGTGAAAAAGCCAAGCGTATCCCGTATTATAGACGGCATTGATGCCATACTTCACAATTCGTTCACAGAAACAACATTTTCACTTGAGTTTCAATTTGACTATGAAAATTCCACCATAATCGTGTACCAAGTGCGTGGACAGGGTCATAATTTTGTTACAAAATTCGAGACCCTCTTTCCCCTATCAGAGATCCAATCGATTCAAGTGTGGGGCGATGTCCAAAAGATTAACGAGTTCTCATTGAGCTACGATTGAGAGCAGCTGCAAACCTGAAAAACAATCTTTAAGGTTAGCACTGCACATTTTTCACCACAAATTTGTACTTCTGGCGTTTTCGTCTTCCGCTTGGTTTTGGTTGGTTTTGTTTCGTTTTGTTCTGTTTGGCTTGCTTTGGTTTGGTTTGGTTTGGTTCGGCTTGTTCTGCTCTTCATCTAACAATGTATTTGCACGTAGTTATTCGCACCATCCACACGGAACCGAAATTAAGCTCCAAATCGCAATCATTCAGTTTACACCAACATATATTTGGAGGTTAACATCATCGTCCTGCGCCTGTGCGTATGCCACGCTTTTTGTACTCACCTGCGGGACTATTCCTTTAATGTAGAGCCCGTTAAACCGTTCCCGTGCCTTGCAGTAGTATTTATGTATTTAGAATGTAATTGCTAGCTATACGAATTTTCCTTTGTTATGTTTAATTAGGCCAAAGAAATTTACATTTTATTTATCACTGCTAAAGTAGTATTTATGTATGTAGTATTTATATAAGCAGCACACAAATTCCACAATCCTACATCCCATCCAAAGTATTAATAAAAACCTTAAAATAACTGCATAGTTCGATGTTACAATTCTAAACAATGCCCATTAAATGTTATTTATTTTGTAAATTTTGTCTCAAACTGGTTTCATTTGAAATTTTCAGAATGTTTTGCATAATATTTAGTTGGAAACGTGCTTCAATTCGCATCTGCCAATGGTATTTAGTTGCCTGCATTCGTTGTAATTCGTGGAAATGAAATGATTTAAGGATGACGAGAAAACTGTTTTTTTTTTTTTTATTTCCAATTTGTATTTGCAGTCCACGAACGAAAAATCAAAAAAAGCTACCTAAATTATTGGGTAAACAATTGGAGCTGCCATATGTTTTATATCGCATCGAACAGAGCGCTCCGAACAAATAAAATAATTATTCCGTAAATTAAACAATCGCATTTACTTTAATTTTCGATCTGACTTTTATTTTCAATTTCTACCCAACAGATGTGGGCATTACAAAGGTTTTAGTATTTGATATACCTTTACTGCTATGTTATGATCTCATGATCTCAATAAATATTTACATTTAAATGCTACTAAAATATAAATCTAAAATTGGTGTGCATATATACATATGTATGTATGTACTTCTAATATTGGCAAGTTATAGCATATATATATACATATACATATATATGTTTTTTTTTAAACAAACAAGGTTGAAGAAACTAATTTTGAAAATGGATAACTCGAAAATAAAATATAAATAATTTAGAAAAAGGAACGACGCTATTAAAAAATAAATAAAGTACACAAAAATAGTAAGACAACATTTATATTGCACGAATAGAGACAGAACACAAAAGCTTTTACTGTCGACATAGTCGAAAATAAATAAATAAAATACAATAAAACATATATACAAACAAATGTGCTGGTAAAAAACTGACAATCTGCGAGACAGAAACATTATTAAACTAAGTCGAGGACTAGAGAAGCACTACACAAGTTAAACCAAAATGTTAGTATCTACTTTTCAAGCTTACAAACTATTTGGTTTGAGGGACCGCTAGCATTTTGAAATTGTGGAAATCCCAGTTGAACAAAGTTCGCGAGAGATTGTGGCATACTAGAATCGGATGCCTGGGTGATTGTTATAGTGTTGCCATCCAAGTCCACATGCATGATCTGAGGCTGTTGTTGGGGCTGCGATTGAATTTGCATTTGAGATTGCGTCGGCTGCGATTGGGGCGCTGTTGAAGTTTCTTGCTTAACTTCATAGAGATCCTAGAAAAGAAAGCGTTAAAAAACCAACAAAGAACCAAAGTAAAAAGTTTGAAGAAGCCTACCTTGGCCTGATGGGCACCGTTTGTGGGTTGTGTGGAGGACGCTGCGTTATCAACACGTGTCTTCTTGTGCATCTCACGATGTTTTTCATAATGCTGCTTTGATGCAAAGTTTTTGTTGCAAATCTCACAACTGTGGAGTCGTGTCTCGCTAGGCTGCGTATTGTGAGTCCTGCGGAAAATGTACATAATTTAAATGTTGTGTTTAATTTTCAAATCCTTATCCTAGTAAAAAGTAACTGTGAATATTAATTATTATTTATATTTTAATGATGGTTTTGGCGACCTTTCCATGATTTAAATATATATTTGGCTGGCTCGAGGTCCGGGTTGTTTAAATAAAAACAAAGAAACAATTTAATTGTAGTTTGCTTCCAATATATTTCGGTTGCACATCGGCAAACCGTCGTCAGGACAATTATTTTACTCTTCTGGAGATTCAAACACACTGAAGAAAGGGGATCATTTCTGAGTTATTTATTTTTAGTAATGAAACTGTTCTAATTTGGAAAAGGTTCTTTTTCGGTGCAGGTAATATAAAATTTGGATGAGACAAAGGCAAAATCTAGTTTTCAAATGAATAACCTTAAGTTAAGTCAGCACATTAGTTGTTTGGAAATGACAAAAATAACCAAAAAAAAGTGTTTACTTGGGAGTGTCCGATTTGGAGTTAACCTGTACCGAGCTGTGAGATCGATCACATTTCCTCAGCCCTACACTATAAAAAATGCATTCTTGACTTACTTTTGTCTTTTAGAACAATCTGTTTATCCAAAAGTCTGTATATAAAATACTCTAAAAGAGTCTAACTATTATGTTCAAATGTATAAACTGGCAGAAGCAGGCTGGCGATCCCACATAGTATATATATTCTTGACCACGACGAGACCTGTTAGTCTAACAAAGCTAGATACTTGAAATTTGTAATACATACTTTCGTACCATTTCCAGAACGATTATATCTTTCTTAACAAAAAAAGTTACATGATTTCAATACAGCAAACTTGGTGGTATGGGTTCTCGTTTAGTATATACAAACAGCAAATATAATATCGGTCAGTCAACAATATCTGGTGGGATTCTATGTCTGGATGTACTTGCCGCTTATGCTTGTTAAGATTGTCCTTGCGCGAGAAGGGCTTCTTGCACTCTTCGCAACTGAACATCTTCTGGCCAGAATGGGAGACCAGATGGCGAGACAAGTGCTCTTTTCGGCTAAAAGCCTTGTCGCATCCTTCTTCGGTGCATTTAAATGGACGTAGGCCTTCGTGTAGCTTGACGTGTTGGGTGAGATGCTCCTTCTTCTTAAACTCGCGCCGACAAGTGGGACAGGTAAGTGCATTCGCGGGTGTCGCATTGGGCGTCTCGGCAACCGAAGTGTTGGCCATCTGTTGCTGTTGCTGCTGCTGTTGATGCTGCTGAGGCTGCTGAGGCTGCGACTGTGCTGCCGTTTGCTGTGCGGGAACAGGCAGAATCTGTTGCTGCGGGCGAGCGGTTTTTGCTTTCTGATTCACCAATTGCTCGGGCGGCTTACGAATGATTTTTCTTTGGTTGAGAATACTAGTGACTTCACTGACTGGTGGCTGAGGCAGCTGTTGCAGCGCCAGAGCGGGTGGTGGAGGCGCTGGCTGTGGTTTAGGCGCTTGTGCCTGTGCCTGTGCTGTGACTGTCGGCTTGGCCTCCGGCTTTGGAGGTGCGTGTGTAGATATGCGACTTATGGTTATATTCTGTTTATTTAGCAATGGTAATTTGTTGGGCGCCACGGGTTGTTGTTGCTTGGGCAACTTGGTAATGGTCGTGTTAGACGAAAGCCGCTGCAAAGCAGCCACATTACTTGGACCGGATGGCTGCTGTTTTACTTGCGCCACACGCTTGCTAAAATCCGTATGGGGCGCATTGCTCGAAGTAACAGCAGGAGGAACTGCAACTGAATTGGCATTGGAAGATGGGGGTTTATACTTGATCTGTTGATGTTGCTGCTGTCGTGGAGATGACATTTTAAAGGTGACCGACGAATCGGCATTGCCGCCCATCGGTGTGCTCGGCTCAGAGCTAACGTTCCGAATTACCAGCTGTGAGTTCATGCCATTTCCATGCGGAGATCTGATGATTTGCTGTGAAGTCACCTGCGCCGTTGCAGGAGGCAGTTGTTGATGTGGTTGATGTTGTTGCGAATGTTGTTGTTGCTGTTGTTGTTGTTGTTGCTGTTGCTGTGAATGTTGTTGTTGCTGTTGCTGTGAATGTTGTTGTTGCTGTGAATGCGGTTGTTGTTGATGCGGGTGTTGTTGTTGTTGTTGCGGCTGTGGCACAAGGAACTGATTTTGATGAGTTGTCGCTGATTGAAAGGCCGTCGCATTGCCCAAAGTCTGTGGCGTTAGCTGCAATGTGGCTGGAATGGAAGTTGGTGTCAACTGCATGATGGGCTGACCATCCGCAGTGGCCAATTGTGGTTGTAGCTGCAAATCGAAAGAATTTCGAATATGTTAAATGTGTAAATAATATGAGTAACCTTTAAAGCAAATACGTATAAATAAAAAAAAAATAGTTCATTTTAACATTGTAAATTTCTTAAATAATCAAAAGTAACATACAAATTAAAAATATGCACTTACAGATCCGAACTTAATTTGTCCTATTTACTTTTCCCAACGTTAATCAGAATATTTTGTCTGCTTTAAATACATCTTTACACTCTACTTAAACTAAAGTTGTGAAATAACAAAAATAATGTACAATAAATTTGTTCCTTATTTACCATGTTTTAAATAATTGAATACAAAAGAAAAAATGTACTTTGCATAAGTAAAAGGATTATTGTATTCTATTGTTATATTTGTTTTTTAAACATTTGGTTGAGTTGGATTTTTCATTTGTGCCCGCTTTCTTGACAGCTTAGTTAATTTGATCAAACTAGTTATTACTGCCGAGCCTCACCTTCATTTGCACTTGATATGTAGTGGGTAGCACCAGGTTCTTGGTGTCAATATGCGCTACAATCTGCTGATCCGAGTTTTCATCGCGTATGGTAATTGGCAAAAAGCATTTGTTGGGCGAGAGCATATTGCCAGCTCCATTGCCTCCAACCAACTGAGTACCAGCCAGGGAGAGGAGAGCAGCGGCATTGAGCTGTTGTGCAGGTTGTGCAGCTATGCCGCCCGTTGATGTGTTGCTCGAGCTTGCGCCACCTGGCAGGAGTTGTAACTGAATTTGGGGCTGTGTGCCACTTACATTGCCAAACTGTGGCAAGCTCCCAGCAAATTGTGGAGTTCCAGCTGGTGACGATAGCACAAAGTTTAATTTCGGTTTTTTGCTCTCCGTGGAATTCATTCCGTCATCAGCACTGTTGATAAACTGCGACTGCGCCTGTAGCTGCTGAATCTGCTGCCAAAGCGCCTGTTGCTGCAATAGCACATTGAGGTCATTGAGCTGCTGCGGCTGCAATTGAATTTGAGCGGCAGGGGCAGGCATAGATGTTAACGTTTGCGCCTGCAGTTGGACAGGTTGCTGTGCTTGTTGCTGTGGCTGCTGCGATTGTTGTTGCTTCATATTGGATATAGTACTGCCATGCACGGTCTCCTTCTTGCCCAACGGCGTAATTTTAATGTCCGGTTTCAGGCGTATAAACTCCTCCAAAGTACTGATATTAAAATTCGACTCGATTAATTGGTTTGCACGACAACGTGAAAGTAAAACTTACTTTTGCTTTTCGGACTTGATGTCTGCCTGGGATTGAGGATGGTGATGGGCAAGTGACTGCGCCTGAACGTGGCTGTCAACAGTAATGGTGTACTGTTGTTGTTGTTGGGGCTGTTGCTGCTGAACCTGCATGCCAACGGCCTGCATGATGCTACTGAGCAGGTCGTTCGACTGCTGATTACTGCTACTTGAGACAAGCCCACCAGACGCAGTGCTGAGCACGCTGAGGCTCTTTCCAGTATCATTGATGGCATCTTTGATGAACACTTTGTCATCGCTCTGCAGCGTTCGATGGTTGAGCCAATTGTTGAGTATAGTTTGCGAGTTTCTCGAAATATTGCGAATTTCGTAAATTTGGTCCACTTGCTGGGCGCACTGGGCACATACCACTTTGGGCAGCCGATCCTTCTCATCAATCTGTGAGAGTGGGTAATAAATTATGACCAAGGTATAGTTGTTATATTTTCAATGCTACTTACTTGCACTGGCAGACATTCAGCGATTTTTTGGCTCAAATTTTTGGCGCGTCCATCGGGCGAGTATATGTTAATTTTTTGTTCACTGCTGGCCGTGCATATGCGGCACAGATCCCAAAAATTTATGCACCGCACATTAGACATTGTTGTGGGTGTATTTTAATGTACACTGGGTACAATCTTATGCAGTTGATAAAATATTTATGTAGCAATTCCCGCGTTCGCACTTTGTTTATATACACAAAATACACAAGCACACACGAACCCTCACAAATATTCAAGGCTGTTGTCTGCTGGCTGCAACAGACACCTTTATGCACTCCCGCGAAAACTAAGATTCCACATTTTATTATTACGCTTGCTGTAGCGTTCTCGTTCTGTTAGATTTTGTTCTTTAATTCAGCTAGAATTGGGCACATTTTCATTTTTTATTACAACTAAAAGTTGTTTTGTATAGGCAGACGCCGCAATAACCTGAACTAATGCTACTAAATAAGCCCAAACAAAAAATACTAAACAACAAATAAAGGGAACTGCCAACCTGCTACAAAAGCATTATTTTTGTCGATAACTGTCACATGCAGACTTGTAACGCCGTCGCATTTTTGTGTATATGTAATTTCCTTGTGTGCGTAATTGCGTGACAGCAAAAGTTCTGGGAAAAAAATTGCCATTAATTTCCAATTTCAAACGCTAAAAATTACTAAATGGGTTCCCGCAATGAGTGTCGCATTTATGTTGGTAATTTGCCACCAGACATTCGCACCAAGGACATACAGGACCTTTTCCACAAGTTCGGAAAAGTCACATTTGTCGATTTGAAGAATCGGCGTGGTCCGCCATTTGCATTTGTAGAGTTTGAAGATGCGCGGTGAGTAACGAAACAAACGGCTCGTATATACATATGAATAAATCCATATGTACAAGGGGTTAACATAAAATTAATCTTTGATTTCGGCGGCATACAGTGATGCAGATGATGCTGTCAAAGCGCGTGATGGATACGACTATGATGGGTATCGTCTGCGAGTCGAGTTCCCTCGCGGTGGTGGTCCAGGTAGCTACCGCGGCAACAATCGGAACGATCGTAGCCGGGATGGCGGTGGCCGCATGGGTGGCCGAGGACCCCCAGCTAAGCGCTCACAGTACCGTGTCATGGTAACTGGCTTGCCAGGTTCAGGCTCGTGGCAGGACCTGAAGGATCACATGCGTGAGGCCGGAGATGTTTGCTTTGCCGACACCTACAAAGATGGTTCTGGAGTCGTAGAGTTTTTGCGTCACGAGGATATGAAGTACGCCATTAAAAAATTGGACGACTCTCGATTCCGTTCCCATGAGGTGAGTACCACCAATCCAAGATGATGAATAATACTTTGCGAACGGTACCTTACACATGGATTAATTTAAGGGTGAGGTCGCCTACATACGGGTGCGGGAGGACAGCGGAGATAATGACCGCGGTGGCGGTGGTGGTGGTGGCGGCGGTGGTGGTCGTGACTATCGCGATAGGTAAGTTTTAAGCTGTTAAACAAAGATTACCTGTATTCTTGATACGTAATTTTGACGGTAATCAAAAATGTGGAATCTGAATGAATCCTTTTGCCTTCTCTAATTTAAATCCCTTTCACAGATCACGTTCGCGCTCGTTTTCATCACGGCCACGTCGTCGTGGTACACCAACATATTCGCCGGTGCGTCGTCAATCCTATTCCAGGTCTCGCTCACGCTCTAATTACTAAATTATACAATCATTATCCATTAATATTAATATTTCTTACGAGCAGGAAAAATTAGGAAAAGCAAGATAACTATCAAAACCCCTCCCCCTAACTCCTATACTTAATGTTTATTCAATTATGCTGACTGTCTAACAACGATTGATCAGATCAATATCAAGAAATGAAACCCTTTTGTCAAGACTGGAGTAATCCAATGCGAATCCCAAATTAAGAACACTAACAACAGTAAACACTTGCTTTTCTCTCAGAACAGAAAAATTCTTTTAAATATTTAATGCATACAAATACACATTTGACAAATTAAGTTTTAACGATAATTATAATTCAAGGAAAGTTTCTTTTTCACACATTCCTTGTTTTAAAATTTGGTTGCATTCGTAAAGCAAAATTTATTAGAATTTATCTTATTACCAAACAACAAACAATAAGAAGAACCCACTACTATTCAGAATAAATAATATATAAAAAAAATCAAAACACAACCATGTTAATGGAGTACATTTACATATTATTAATATTTCATTTTATTTTCTTCTCTTCCCCATTTTGCGCGTTTATGTTTGGAGTATAATGAGGATTATTGGAGGAGGAAGGATAAGGATGAGGAGGAAGGATAATTTTGATGTTAATGGTGGAGTGAAGTTTGAAGTGGAAAGTGGAAAGTGGAAAGGATAAAGATGAATTTGGAGTAAATTAGAGGAGGCAGGCAATTTGGAAAGCGTGTTGTTTATAAAATGATATCAGGAAACAAAAGGATTTGGATATTAGGAATCATAAAAGGATTTGGATATTAGGATTCATAAAAGGATTTGGATATTAGGAATTTTCTTTTACCTTCGCGAAAGAAGATTATAACTCTAGGACAACGTGGGATGCAGTTTCCCCACGACACGAGCTAAAAACATGGAGAACTGCCTCTAACCTCTTTTGCTTACTTACTATTTGGAACCCCAGTTAAGAGCTTTACTACATCCTTTTGGGTTTGTGTTTTAAATTCGGAATAAAGTAATTTTGTGGGTATGAGATAACTTGAAATATGATGTGGATAACGAACATGACATGTGCACATGGACAGGATATGCAGGATTTTGGATTTTGGAAACGCATCCCTTCGTGCTTCACTTCAGCATTTGTTTCACATCGGATTAGGAATTTAAATTCGCATTTTGCTACCTTTTGGATGACATTTACTCACCACATTTCGTGGCCTTTTCGACCATATCAATGGAATTTCCGCATCATCCAACGTTGTCTTGCGCCCAACGCTGGATAGTGTCCGGTCCTTAAGATCTTCCTCTATCTTTCCTCTTGGTATGTTCGATACACTCGATTAAGCAACTGTTTTTAGTTTATTTTTCATTTTACGTTTCTTACATAAACCAAATAATTTGAAAATTTAACACTTGTCTTAATTGATGTTGCCTATGGCGACTTCCTTAGGCACATGCTGTATATACTAATGTGTACGTATGTATATTATATACAATAATGCCAGAGAACAGTTGCCATATGCCTTTGTGTATTTGTTTGATTTTGTCCAAGTGTTGACCAGAAACTCGAGTCCAAATTACAGTGTAAACCATTTGCATGAGGTTTGCTTATATGCAAACGTATATGTATAACTAGTATATAGTACACACTGAAACTAGCGCTGAGAACCAAGCAAAAACAATGAACGAACTCAAAATAATTCGAAATAAATGCGTTCTCTTTGCTAATGTTTGTTAAACTAACAATAGATCACACCTTTATAGTTTTAAAATCAAATAAGTAAATGGAATATTTTTTGAAAATTAATAAACCATGACACTGGAAAGCAATGTTTGTTGGTGTTTTTTTTATTAAAAACATTTAATTGAACACGCTATTTAAAATACAATTTATAAACCCTTATAAGCTACACAATTTCTTTCAGTCTCGATTGATAGAGATCAGGGGCTATTGGTCTATTCCTGGGCAGAATAAATCAAATTGAAATGTAAGAAAAAATTATTTAAAATTCATTATTGCTTTAAGAAATTGGAAGAGTATTCATACATACTTTAAAAAACCGGGACTGAGTATGTTAGCTTATAAATTTCTTTGGTTTTATCTAACAATTTTAAACCATAGTTCTGCTAAAAATTAAACAAATTACGATTGAACCTAGTTAAATGGAAGTTAGATGTTGGTTTGGCAGCAAGAAATAGTCGAGTATTACCTGAACCAAGGCATGTTTTTTTTTAATTGTAATTTTATCTTGAAATGTGTAGAATACGTCTGCGACTTCATAATCAATATATATTCTCCACTGGATTTGAAACATCCAAGACCGTCTTTTTGTTGCAGGCAGTACGCATGCGGAGTCTAACTATTATGCCATAAAGCTAGCAGAGGAATGATAGATCGAAAATTAACCTGTTTTGTTCAATATAGCGGTTAAGCTTGGCATATATTCGTTTCAATGTGTTTCGCTTTGTATTTTTAATTTGTATAATACAAATTTAAATATCGAATGTTTTATATAAATTCATGAGTTGCAATTCTTATAAAATAAATTGAAAATTTCCAAGAGTTCTAAATAGATGTTTAAGCTCTATAGATGTTTAAACTCTATTTATATAGTAGTATAAATCGAAAAACATTTAGCATTCTACCGATGCCCTTAGTTTAATGACTTAACAGTGCCGGTTAACATAATGTAAGGAGTATCGAACGGATTTATCGAACACAAAGATATATCGATATTACCCGCGCAAAAATCAAATACATCGGCAATCGTACGTTCAGCGCGGGCAGTCGCAAGCTAAACACCGAACGTTGCGGTTGTGACGCGGACTCTATGACTCAATGAGCACGCTAAAAAAGTACGTTTTCTTGTCGCGACCAAAAAACTACAATAATACTCAAAAAGTACGTGTGCTGTGTGAGGTTGCAAAAATTGCGCCAAAAACTAAGAAGTAACAAGTGATTAGTTTGCAAAACGGTTAGCAATGTGCCCGTCGTTGTGCCCATGCTGTCAGTTGTCAATGCGCTTGTTTGTGGCATCACAATAAATGCATTCACAATTGCCGCGGGCTTTTGAAATATCACGCATATGTGTGTGTAAATATGTATACGAACTTGTTATTAATAACGTAAAGTGCATTGGCGCTCGCCCGATCAGCTAAGCGGCGTGCGCGGCGTGTGGGCGACCGGCAACACGGATGAGCAGTGGGCTTGGAAGTGGAGGTGGAATTCTCAACGGTTTGGGATTTAAGGCATTTGTCTGGCCTTCACTGCGACTGCCCCTTGTCGTGCCTATCAACAGCTCGCATAATGGGCGGCTTTTTTTTTATGGACATCCATTGATTAAATGATTTATGGCCATCGTTGGAAAGACGATCGTGCTCTTTTATTACTCCATTCGCCGGGTTAATTGAGTTTATTATTTCCATTAAAATTTCAGGCTTACGAAAATAAACCTAAAAAGCAGAAAATGAAAGTGAATTTTAGTCAGTGACTACAATAATTACTTAAGACAAACAAATACTTATATACATATATACTCAAGGCCAGCACACCTGTCAGATAAAAGGTGCGTATATTAACCCTAAGAATTAAGCATATTTGAAATCGCCGAACGACACTAGGGTGTCTGCCGTGTGGCTGTAACTTGATCTCAAAGATATGCGATGAGTTGGCGGCTACTTGCATCCTTGTGGTAAGATCAACACAAACCGCCAGCATGTCTACCTACGTCCATTTACGTACCTGGGGTCGCTCTCTTTTATTGCTTCTGTTTGTGTGTGGCCATTTTTGTTGCATCGGTCGCATGCATCTCTAATCTGACCAGTTCATCTGGGCGCTGTGCTTTTCCGGCGTGTTAATCTTTTGTTGGTTTAACGATGTTTATCGCGCCCATGCCGTATGTCGTACGGAGCAGTTAAGTCAAACTGTTCGTCATTGCGGCAGGTGCGTCGCACGGATAAATAGCGCATTTAAAAACAACAAATTTGCCGGCAATGCCTCAACTTTTGTGCCGTGCCTCCTCCGCGGAAATGTCAGAGTTCATTTGTGCGAATGATTGACGGGCAGCTGTCCCAAATGCGAACCCGAACTATAGAAAACCCTTTAAAAGTCAATGAGCCGCATCGCGTACGCAATTTATGTTAATTGCTGTTGTTTGTGATCTACCACCGCGTTTGGTTGGGTCCATCAACAAAGTATTGCAGTTGGCAACGCAAGAAACAAAGTACTCATCATTTTTAAGTATAACCGGCTAAAGCTAAACCTCTTATTTTATTCTGATTCGCAACATTCAGGCTTTAATTGCATTTTTTCTGGTTAGTGCAAATTTGTTTCTTAACTATATATATTTAACTGTTACATTTAAAAAACAGCAAGATATTTGAGCTAATTACAATTAGCATATATATTTGTGATATAGTTATGATAGCCTCACTTCTTATAAAATTATAATTATAGAAGTAAATATAATATATAATATACATATAAGTAAATATATGCAATTTTTAATTAGAGCTGTGCAGTTGTTCCAACTAGACTTCAGAAAATTCTAAAGAGCATTAAAACTTTGCCTAGTTCTTCGTTGTGCATTTTCATTTCGCTTGTCCCGTGGGGCAAACGCGGCAACGCATTTAATTACACACTTTTTACTTTTCACGCTGCAAGTAACCCAACCAAAGCCAGAAAGTTAGAGACCGAGCTAGAGCCAGGTCCGACCAAGAGAGCCTGACAACAGTTTTTCCGGCAAGTCGGTGGTCCATTGAAGCGGCAACAAGTTGTAAGAGCCCCGCTAGGCTGTCTTAATTGTTTTGACTGCAAAAATTTCTCCAAGCCTTTTTCGGCTGGAGCTTATTACAGACGACAGACGAGGCGTGCCTGCAAAAACTGAAACTGGTTTTGCTTGGCCTGCCCAAAACAGAGAATTTGGTCAACATCTAGTAGGGGCGTTCTGTACCAAACTCTAACCGCAACCAGACCTTTGGCAACAGCTTGAGCTGACGAATGACAGAATTGTGCAACCCGATTGGGATGGGCAATCAATCAAACTGTCCTCAGAACTGGTGCCACACGCATTAAACAACAGCTAATTGGCTAACAAGCCCGCTAAGCGCCGGCCTTTGTCTTTGCCACTGGCTCTCATTTGCATTTCCTATTAACCGGCTCCACTTGTCCAGCCAAGCTCCAGTCCAATACTAGCTCGACTCATTAGCAACAATAGCTAATGCTCATATGGAGACTTGCGCACATTTGAAAACAGCTATAAAAGCGCCACATGCGATGGCAGCGATGCACGCGTTTTGGGCGCCGTTTAATTGCGACGCGAGCGTTTTAAGCGCGACTGTAACCGGTTGCATATTGTGTGACACTTTGTGAATGAATATTTAATGGCACCAGCAGCTTGTTATGTATTTTAATATCAAGTCTCAATTAACATACATATGTCTGTATTAATACTCTTTAGCTGCATGACTTGACAGCCACTAATTAGTTTGAAATCAATTTAAGTTTTTTTTTTTCTTTTTTCATTTGTTTCATTGGCTCACAATTGATAAGGCTGTCGGTCAGTAGCTGGCGTTAGTCAGTTTGTTATTGTTGAATATTTTATTAAAAATATATTAGAGTCTATTTTGGGACACAAGCTAGACGGGTGTGGGGCCGGCGTCGGGAGGGCGGCTTGCCAAACACGCATTTAATATTTAAATTTTTATTCTTGCTACACCCTGCTTCCAATTAAAATTGGCTAAAGAGGGTATAATGTATTTCAGTATTTTTTTCCGCTCTGCTTATTATTTAATATTACTATACAATGTATATAAATAATTATTTTAAGCAAAAAGTATATACACATATATGTATATGGTACTAACGAATAAATCTAAAAATTTTAAATATTTGAATCATATACATTTAAACTACTAATACTTTGTAGAATTTTGCGTCCTTCAAATAAAAGTTAGTGTCTTACATATGTCCACACTGACACGCCAACTCGTTAGAACTAAAACCATATAGGGTGAAGGCGGGTTTTCCACTAGCTGGAAAAATAGCTTTAAGCGTTCGTATGCAACTTGCTTGCTTACCATCAGATCTGCTCTAAGCTAATTTTCAAAGATCTTTGCGAAAATGTGTCTTGCAAGGAACTCTTCTTTAAAGTTTGAATGGCAACGTTACAGGTATAAGCGCATTTACAATATGTTTAGAAAATTTCACACTTTTCGCGAATCCGGTTTTAGATTTTGTCCGATAGGCTTCAAACTTATTTTTTTATAGATCTCTTCAAAAAGTCATCTGATACGTGATGTTTTTGTAAGAATTCAATATTAACTGGCTTACACAGCTTTTGAAGATAGCTATGTACATATGCATAAGCCAAGTACTCGGTAAATTTTAAGTACCTATTAAATTAAAATACTTTTAATTTGTTAGATATATCACTTACATTTTTATTGACCTACAAAATTATTACGACGATTATATAGTTAGGAAATGTTAAAAGGATTCAAATTATTGTTATACTTTTTATGAAGCGTTGGAAACGATTACAGAAATTATTGCCACAATGCCACTGGCGCGTGCTCAGCAACAAATTGCAGGGCTTTTTACAACTTAGCATGCAATTTCTCTGGCCAGCCCAGTGCTTGACTAGCCGCAAGGCGAGTTTAAAGAGCTGCTGAAAAACGCGCATACCATAAAGAAGACTCTGCTCCGCGCAATAGCGACAATAGAGGCCCATGAAAGGTTGGGTTGGTAATTATATGCATACATATACAGATATACATACGCATATACATATGTATATACGGGAACGCACGTAATTGCCGAGGCTATTAAAATAATTCAACTCGTATCGGTAATGAGGTGCGCTTCATAATGGGCCTGCGCTGGCGCACCAGCCGGTGGAGGGTAGATTACTTGTTCAACGTTCTCCTCGGAGGGGAGGGATTAACATAATTTTGCTAATATTTTGAGCAAAACATCCCGCATAATGCGCTTAGAACTATGAATAAAGGCGGCATTAACCTGAATGACCACGCCAGCTGCAGCGGATTGCGGGCAAAACAAGCCAACAAATAGAATGCAGGCGCAGCCTGGGGTGCACTGTCTGCACTGAGGCCAATATGAGCAGCGGTTTCGGATGCGGATTCCTGCTGCATGATGAGTTGAAAAAACGCGCCAAAGCTGCAGCAGCAACCGTCGCAGCAGTGGCGACGCCGACTGCAGTAAAGTGGAAAATCCTGTCTGACAGCATTTAAACACAAAAAAGAAAAAACTTACAAAACACATAATAAGCGTGAAAAAAGCAAAATGAGAGCAAACCAAAGCAAGCCAGACCCAGTCCGACCCGACCTGGCCAGGATGCAACGGGCAATGAAAAGCGAATGCGGCTGGAATACAAAAACTGATGTTTAATACACACACTGTTATATCTGAAAAAGAAAAGACTGCCTAGAGCAATCCGTCTAAATACCCAGTAGCTAGTGACAAAGAATTGTACAAAAATATTAATTACAAAATTTTCATATAAATATAAGCGATTTTTATACCCTGAACCCATTAAAATGGGTAAAAAGGGTATATTGTATTTGTGCAAAATGTAAATGTTTGTAACAGGCAGAAGGAAGCATCTCCGACTCATAAAGTATACATATTCTTGATCAGCATCAATAGCCGAGTCGATCTAGTCATGTCCGTCTGTCTGTCCGTCCGTCCGTCCGAGTTTGTTTCCGATAATCGACACCTTTCTCCGTTTCCAAGCAATCAATAAAAATCGATATCGACATCCTGTAGAGTCACCAAACATGATATGTTGCTTCTAGAATATTATATATATATCATTTATTTTATACCTATCGCCACATATCATGCGCGTCTGCTTCGAATCTATCAACAGCATTGCAGTTGCGATTGTATTGTTTTCTGTGCTGCTATTTTAATTGTTTTTGTTTCTCGATAAGACTCAATTATTGGCCGGTGAGTAGAGGTAGTAGCAAGCGGTGCGGTCTGCCGCGAGCTCGAGTCCTACCGAGGAAACTATTTTTTTTTTCGGCTGGTACGGCTGCTGACTAGAGTCGGCAGCAAGTAATCCGGTCAGTTGCGAGTTCGAACTCTGCCAACGGAACTTTTTCTTTTAATTTGACTTTATTAATTCAAACGAGCTGCGTTTGGTGTTGGAATAAGAGGGTTCAGGGTATTCCCTAGTCGGGAGCTCCCAACTAGAACCTCATACTTGTTATACAATATATTCATTTGGCTGTAAGCCAAAAATGTCTCGGTTCGTAAACTTCGTTTTCCATATCCATGAATAAATTGTTTAAAATATTTAATTTGTTACAAATAAAAATCTTTTGTAATTATGGTAAATTTAGAGATAAAGTATTTGTGTGAAATTTGCTAATAATTCAGTATTTTTAAATTTTTTTGGGCAGCTCAATCCGGTTTTAAGCTTTGTTATAAATATTTAACTCACATTTTTTTCTTAGTTTGTTTTTGTTGGTATATTGCTTCGATAGATTTACGCTTTTTCATTTTGTAAGGGTGTTAAAACTTTTTGTTTTCAACCAAATAGGTTCAAATGGTTGTAACTACAAAGGTAACTAATCGCTGTCTGCTAAATAAATAAATAAATAAATAAATCCTGTTCCTCAATATTAGCTCTGTTTTAAAGAACATGAGTAAAACCCTAAATTCTTTTAAATGACAACAAATAAATATTTATAAACAATAAACAGTCAAATAATTTAAAATATTTCGTTCATTGCTGCCACTTTTAATTTGAAAATCTCAAAAAAAAAACAACTTCAAGCTGTAGAGTAATAATTTTGTACTGACAAAGTGCTGCTGTCAAAAGTCTCTTCATAAAATTCCCAGAAATATTTTCAATTAACATTGGCGAGGTAAGCTTCTTCAATGGATCTTTCAACCGGCACGCTTTGGGTTTTCTGTTCAATGTAGCGCAATATATTTGGAATCATTAATCATGGCGCCCGCAATCTTGAGTTCATTTAGCAAAATCAACATGCACACGTACTTACATAAATATAGAGATACAGATATTGTATACAGATACATTCGGATAGTTGGCGCTGCTTTTCAACACATGCGATTCGCGCCGAGTTTGCACATTTTTCATTTGGTTTTGCCCAAAAAACACATAAAAATAAATAATAATTATAAATGTTCTGACTGAATTTCTTGCGGAAGTTGAATGCACAATTTAAGAATTTTCCATAGATTTCTTTGCTGCTTTACGTTTCGGTGGTATTCACGGAAAACCACATGAGTTTTCTATTGTTAATTGGTTGCTAATAGAATTTTATTGATGTTGTTTGGAAATTAATATATTATATTTTCTTTATGCTTGCCTGGTTGAGCCAGAAAAGAATGATTCAGAGTTTAGTTTATTTCGAAAACTTAAGTAGCAAAAAGTGTTTATAATTTAAAACAGAAGTATCAAAAGTATTAAATACATCGGTATTACTATCTTTTATTAATTTGTATCTCTATATCAACACCTGCCTGTCATTTTGACCGTAGTTACCTTATATGGTGAAGGTGCACGCTATGACAGGGTTGTGGAAAATTCTATCCGTTAGTGGGGAAAACTTGGGCTTCAAGCATATACTTAAGACCATAATTAATACGAATTTTAGCGATTTTGAATATGTTATGAATGGTAAAATGAAGGAAAATCATCCCATCGCCTTAAAAAACTGTTTTTTCGAAAATATCATTCTAAAAATTAAAATTGTAATCCTCCAGGATGGAAATTGGGGATCAGAGGAACTCATTCTCACGTTTCTATGTAAAATAAGACTGGACTTGGAGTTCAAGTCAGCAAGGGTAGATTTAAATAGTCGTCGGGCGAGAAATGGGTGAAAAATGTATACAATTTGAAGTAAAAGCTTGGGTCGGACAAGCCGGGAAATACCAGCTAGTTACTCATATTTTGCTTCAATTGATAAAATAGAACGTACCATTATAATCTAGTCAAATTAGTCAATCAGGGACTTATTTCCTAGAAAAGTAAAATCAACGAATTCGTCTGTACTATAAAAGCACAATGACATATGGAATAATAAAAGAAACCTATCATATAAATAAACATTAGGACCTATTATACATTGACTCATTTATGATTTATAACTGCCGCTCTATCTGCCTAAATGAAGAATTTCCTTTAGGGTTTTACAAATATCGAACAGTAATAGAATGTACGTTTAGAATAATTGTTAATCCAGGGACCACAGTCTTCGAATGGCTGTGATAAATCGATTCAGATATACCATTTATAGACCCAGAAACTGTTTTGTCTCTGTACATGTTCAATAATAAGTATGCCAGCATTTTGTCAAAGTCAAAAGCACAAAAGGTAACCGAGTCAATGACATTTTCCTATGTCATGCTACACATTAGCAACAAAGGACAGGTCTTTCACAAAAGGCCGGCCACTGCTCACGAACAGGCCAAAATACAATAGTAGCCGTGGTATAAAAAATTTCAATCATTATTCCAATGTTTAATGAGTTGTAAGTATTAAATAATTAATTTAACTTTGTGCTTTATTGTGTCCCAGTAACAAAATCAATTAATAACTTGTTGCAATTGTATTGGAATTGCTTTTGATTGTAATTTATGCGCAGATGTGGCATTAACTCAATGGTCTCTTACTCTCTTATAATCATATAAACGGGGTGTTTTACATCTGATTAAATTTATGCAAATGGCAGAGAACGTTTTACTATATAAAAAACAAGTTATTCACATTGCCAGACGCCAGAATTTGCCAGAACCAAGTAAGAAAATGCAAAATATACATACATGTTTGTAATTATTGTATTATTATATGAAGTCTAGGCTATTTTACTTAACTAGATATATTATACACATTTCATTTTGTGAATAGATAGATTTCTATTTGCCATAAGGTTTTGTCAATGTAAAATATATATTAAGCATATTAAAATATTGTGAATACTTAAAAAATTGAACAGAAATAATATTTTGATTAATTCAATTATTTTAACTATCCAAACTTAGTGTGTACATATATTAAAATGAAAATGTTCAATATTTACAAAAGTAGCAATTTAAAATTTAGCATTAAATTTGTACACCTAGATGCATTGATGAAAAGTATGTTAGCATTACTTTTCTGCTTTCTCACACCCATCGTAAGCTGTTACGCCCCAGTGAGGCGTAACTTTAGCCATTTGATTTCCATGCCTGTCTATGAATTCTCTTTAGTTAAGCACCCCTCCCATTTGTCCAGTGAAGCGTTAAGTATAGCATTTTTGCCATTCCATTTGCTTATTTGTTTGCATTGCTCATTTGGGTGTATGAAATCATGCAACTACCTGTTCCGTAGTCATTCTATTCTATAAATAGTGCTGTGAGCAATCCCATATCGTTCAAGTATCAGCTGAAAAAGTGGGCAATACGACACCAAGCTCAAGATCGTTGACTTTTGGAACGGTTATCAGGTGTTTGGGCAAGGGTGGGTGAAATATAGATAAAAGAGTCGGCATGATAAATGGACAGCTATCAATAATGAGAAGCTGCAGCAACCAACTAGTCTCAATGCTGTTGTTTTCTGTCTTCACTTTCGGTATTTACCTGCAATCAAAACAGTTCATATATATGTATATATATATATTTGTTCGCTCTCTGTTTGCGCTTTAAATGTTTATTTACATGCTTGTCTGTGTGTTTGTCGAGCCAGCTAGAAACAAACAAGCCGACGAGCGAGCCACTCACTTTTCTATAGCTCACTTTAAGTTATTTACGGTCGTTTATTTGTTTGTTTGCATAGGCAGACGTTGCGTATACGCAATGCGTGTGTCTTATCAGTAAGGCAGAGAGACACTTGTTTCAGATTTCATCCGATTCGATTGATTCGCGCGAAGGACAAGGTTGGCTAGTCACGCTCGAACTTTTTTCGAATCCAATTAGTTCTTAGCCCCGCTTTTCCAATTTGCATGTCTAATGAACACAATAAGTATTAGCAACAACAAAAGGTGTTAATGATAACAGAAACTAACAGCGGAAAAACAAACTAGGCTAAAGGCGAGTCGGGGCAGACATTGCGCATACGCAGCGTTGCAGCAAAGCCATAAAAACCAATTCAACGCGGCAGCTGCTACTTCTGCTGTTTGTTCAATAAAAGCTAAACGAGCTTGCACCTTAACCAGAAAGCGTAAATTGCATTTTCAACGCCGACACTTACATACTCTTTCATTCCTTTCTAATTAGTATTAACTATACAAGCAGTTGATGCTTTACTCAATTAACTTTTGGTATACCCTTGATGATGAAATTATATTCTTGTAACGGTATGTGTAAGGCATAGAAGAAGACATTTTCGAACCCTTAACCTATATTTTTGATTAATATCTAGTGCCAAGTCGATAGTCATGTCCGTCCAACAATCTATTTGGATTTATAATATATTTGTACCAAACTTTCATCGCTCGTAACAAATGAACAACATTTTATCAACATTATATAACTAAAGCATTAAGTTATATGGAAAGAATCGGTTAAAAATTAGGTTCTTGAATGCTTTTCTGATTTTCAATGTATATATAGTTGTTACATTGACATTTTGATCTAGAATTTACGAGCATTACTTAACATTTGGCTAATGTTAATAATCTTAACTAATAATGTTCTTTACTTGAAGACACTTAACATATGCATGCTTTTTAGGGTATTTCAATAAAAAATCTTTCTGACAAGCTGTGTTTCTGAGTGTAAACACTCTTTGCGAAAGTGCATTATGGTTTGACTGGTTAAAGGCCTAAGGCCCGTTTTATTACTTGGTTGAACGCCAGGCAAGTGGCGCAAGAAAATCGCATAAATCTTAGTTCGCAGTTACAACTACACGAGTTTTGTGAACTCGAAACTCAATTAAAATACCAAGTTCAGAGCCTGCCAGCGTGCGAAGCTGACAGCTGACAGATGGAGATGTTGTAGCCAGTGGAAAGCGCCTGTGTGTTGGGTCATGGACTCTGTCAACATTTTACCGACTTCGTCACTTACTCACTTAGTCGTTCGCTCCGTCATTCAGTCCAACTATCAATCATTCAAGGCTCACATTGCGCATTTTTTACAATTCGTTTGAAGCAGGTGCGAAATGTGTCAGTAAGTGCGAAGTAAGCCAAAGTTCAATAGTAAACTTTAAAGGTTCGTACAAATTTTTACAACAGGGTTAAGTTCTCGAATCTAATAAATATTACACGCAGCTTCTAACAATTGTCAAGTATAAAAGCGTTTAATAAAGTAATTTATATTCATTATACCCTGAACCCATTACAAATGGGTAAAAAGGGTACATTGTATTTGTTCAAAATGTAAATGTACGCAACAAGCAGAAGGAAGCATCTCAGACCCCATAAAGTGTATATTCTTGATCAGCATCAATAGCCGAGTCGATCTAGCCATGTCCGTCTGTCTGTCTGTCCGTCCGTCTGTCGGTATGTATGAATGCAAGGATATCAGAACCTATAAGAGCTAGCTGTAGGTCCTCCTAGTACCTACGCAGATCGAGTTTATTTTCGATATTCGATAACTTAATCCGTTTCCGAGTAATCGATTCAAATCTATATCGAAATCCTGTTTTTTGAGCAATTTTGGTAAATAATAAGAGCTAGAGTCACCAAACTTGACATGTAGCTTCTAAAATAGTATATGTATCTGCATTTGGTGTTGGAAATAGGGGTTCAGGGTATCCCCTAGTCGGGAACTTGTTTTTATACCCTGAACCCATTAACAATGGGTAAAAAGGGTATATTGTATTTGTGCAAAATGTAAATGTATGTAACAGGCAGAAGGAAGCATTTCCGACCCCATAAAGTATATATATTCTTGATCAGCATCAATAGCCGAGTCGATCTAGCCATGTCCGTCTGTCTGTCTGTCCGTCCGTCCTTCTGTCTGTCCGTCCGTATTTCCGTATGTATGAACGCAAGAATATCAGTACATGTAAGAGCTAGAGAAATTGAAATTTTAGCTGTAGGTCCTCCTACGCAGATCGAGTTTGTTTCCGATAATCGATAACTTACTCCGTTTCCAAGCAATCGATAAAAATCAATATCGACATCCTGTTTTTTGAGCAAATTGGGTAAATAATAAGAGCTAGAGTCACTAAACTTGATATGTTGATTCTAGAATGTTATATATTTATCAAGTATCTTTCATTTTATACCTATCGCCACCTCCCCGCTACTCTCTATTAGTAGATACTAAAGCAGAAGAGCGCGTAGCGCGAGCTGCATTTGGTGTTGGAATAAGAGGGTTCAGGTTATTCCCTAGTCGGGAGCTCCCGATTGGATTAAAGTACACAAAAATGACAAATACAAAATGTTTTTACAACAAAGAAAGTTTGTTCTATTTGTTTTA
This sequence comes from Drosophila littoralis, assembly GCA_018903485.1. Taxonomy (NCBI): domain Eukaryota; kingdom Metazoa; phylum Arthropoda; class Insecta; order Diptera; family Drosophilidae; genus Drosophila; species Drosophila littoralis. The sequence continues at coordinate 9,027,350 of JAEIGF010000592.1, forward strand.
ATCTTTCAGACTTGCGAAATTGAAGAACACAAAATTCATAAAGCGTAACATCAAGTAAGTTATATCAAATTTAAATGCTTACGATAAGTGTTTGGAACCTCTTTGCACTTTGAAAGCCTGTAAATGCTTTTCATCATGAGGAATATTCTTAAGAAATTGTATGTTTGAATTGATTTTCTCAAGTAGTTGACTGCAGCTGTATGCAATTTTATTCTATTCCGTGTGGTCGCACATTTGGTCAATTAAATGCAGTATCCTTCACAGAGTCGTTCGATTCCTTTCAATTCACTGAACTTTATGCGTCGAGCAATTACACCCGTCCGAGGGAGGCAGGATGCGGCATGCGATGACACATGACATCGCCACTTTGGGGGTTGACCTGTCACCACGTAGATACGTCAATTGGCGACGATATTAAGGTGCAAAATCACGAACCTGCATTTAATTTACTTGGGGCTTGGGAAATGCTGGGAAAGCTTGAAAACATCGGTCTAAGCAACATTTTTGCACGCATTTTGCAGCTTGTCGGTTCAATTCAATTCGCCGGCATATTTCCCCCTATCTTGGCTAGCATCTTGGTTGTGTGTGGACCATTTAAGGGCATTGAATACTTTTCTCAGCCATGCTGAGGCGTTTAGCAAATTCTAGGAGCCGGCCAGTGGTTGGCTGCAATTGTGCTTTATTGCCATTCCTTCATTAGGTTTGTATCTTGGAGATATTTTATGCGCATTTCTGTGCACGGTAATGGGCTGCTTTCTTGGTAGAGAGCAGCATCTGTCTTACGACCAATCACAATAATTTCAATTGTGATTCATGTAATACGTCTTATTGTTGTTCATGGCATTTGTCTCGAAGGCCCCTTTGTCCACAGCCTAGCAATCGCAATCAGGCAACCTCTTGAAATGTGCGCATTTTATTCAACTTTTATTCAATGTGTTGATGTTAAACTTAACTTGTAATTGGCAGGAAGTAATAGTAAGCTGCAGGAGACTATACCCAATATACTTAGAGTGTTGAGGTCCTAGAAAGAGACAGAGGGGGAGCGAGAGCTATATGATGTAATAGTTCAATGTTAGCAAGTTTATGGCATAATGTTGGGCAACTGGGAAAGTTGCTTAAGATACATTAAGGACAAAAAACATGATTTTTGAAACAGGCATATATATATTTATTGGTTAAATCCGGCCGGACTTATCCTAGTTTAAATAGAGACTAGACTATTGAAATTCCGATATGCATGTACGGTTAATTCTACACTGAATGGTTGTTAAATTTAATTATTTTTTGCGGCTTCTAGACAAGCTTTACTCTTCATAGAACATGTCCGTATTGTGTTTAAAAGAAGGGAACAGAAATAGATCAAGAAGCATATTAAATTATGCATGAAAACTAGTAGCAGCAAATTAAGAAGAGCATTTTCGATTAGAAAACAAACTTCACAGAAAGACAAAAATGTGTCAAAATTAGTACAAGCGGGCCTGAGCCGATATTGCTGCTACATGAACTATAAAGCTCTACGACTTGAAAATAATGCCACATAATTCACAAGATAAAGGAAGTTTATCCCGCTCGCACATCCATCGGAGGCATAAATTAGTTTACAATAGAGTAAAAAAAGAAAGAGAAAAAACCGCAACGACCGCAAGCTTATAAAAATAGTCTTCATGGGCTGCGTTGTGTGAAAATTAACAGCATTAAACATTCAAGAAGACATAAATTTTAATAAAAGTCAAAAAAATGAAACAGCTGCGAGTAAAATGGGAGAAGCAAACAAATAAATATGTTGCAGTCGGGTGCAACCAACTGTGTAATACCCGTTCATAGTCCAATAACAGCTGAACACGGGCTGATTCACCCGATTCACCATGCCCGCACTAGCCGCAGGTCACGTATTTTTGAATCAATTGTAAAAGGAGCTCTTCATTTGTCTTTATTCAAAATTGAGGTACTCCATCTCTAAAACTGTGGAAGATTGATAAATGACATGGGCACAAGCTTATGTTCCCAGTTTTAAGTATCTACTTTTTGTACTGAGTATATAGACTTACAACCGGACAATGCGCAAAACGAGTATTAAAATAAAACGAGCCAGTGCTCGAATCAGATACACAATACCTTATTTTTATACCCTGAACCCATTTGGGTAAAGGGGTATAATGTTTTTGTGCAAAATGTAAATGTATATAACAGGCAGAAGGAAGCATCTCCGACCCCATAAAGTATATATATTCTTGATCAGCATCACTATCCGAGTCTATCTAGCCATGTCCGTCTGTCTGTCTGTCTGTCTGTCTGTCTGTCTGTCTGTCCGTATGTATGAACGCAAGGATCTCAGAACCTATAAGAGCTAGAGACTTGAAATTTTAGCTGTCCTCCTAGTGCCTACGCAGATCAAGTTTGTTTCCGATTATCGATAACATACTCCATTTCCAAGCCATCGATTAAATCGATATCGACATCCTGTTTTTTTGCAAGTTGGGTAAATAATAAGGGCTAGAGTCACCAAACTTAATATGTTGCTTCTGGAATATTATATATATATCAAGTATCTTTCATTTTATACCTATCGCCACCTCCCCGCTACCACCGCAGAGCTATAAATCAAGTTAATAACCCAACTTGTATTGCCATCCAATATAAGCCACAATTAA